>JARFIW010000197.1:25000-86446 GCA_036346225.1 Platerodrilus igneus | reverse complement strand
TACGTAGATGACATAATTTGTTTAAAAGACACATTTATTATCCACCACACTCAGACAGTACCGCCCACACATATACAATCGAAGTTAAATTAAAATTAGATACAAATAAAAGTATTATTAACGTTTATAGTATATTATTATTTAACAACAATTTTTTCTTTTGCAATGCTTTCAATTTTTATATTTTAAACTTACAATTATAATTATCTGTTAGAAATTTAGTATTAGAACCTAGTTAGTATAGCATTTTCTATGAAAACAAAATAATGTACAAATTTCATAAGACCTTATTATAACATTAACAATCATATGCCAAGTAAATGTAAGTTTAGATATAAGAAATTCTCCAAATATTGTAACCTTTAAAATAAATTTCAGAACTAAGTTTAAAGAAATATATTTTCCGAAACGTCAGTTAAAATGACATTTATATAAATATTGTATTTGGACAAAATAAACCCACAAGATTTCTAAATAGTTATATATTGCTGTGATACGGGGTTGTTTAGGGGTGTATTAAGTAGTAAGGGTCGTGTAGTAACAATAAATAGCAATAGGAATCAGAATACTGCATTTATTTAGCAGAAAATTAGGTAATTCATACATTATGTAAATAGCAAGCATTTAACACCCTGTATATAGACCGTAATTAACTTTAAACGATGCAAGTAAGCATATCTTACAACAATAGAACGCGTATTTAGCAGAAAAATAGGTAATTCATACATTATGTAAATAGCAAGCATTCAACACTCTGTATATAGACCGTTATTAATTTTAAGTAATGCCAGTAAGAATATCTTTCAACAATAGAACGCGTATTCAAAAGAGAAATAATTGTACTTGTAATTAAACATACATTGAGAAGTGTCTAATTAGTTATAAAACAAATACGCAGTAAAGTAGATAAAAACCTAACAAAGCTTTATGCAAATACGCTGGAACGATGAGCATTTTGATAAGAAAACGCAGTTTTAAAGATGCATAAACACAAACGAAAACAGCATTAAAGTTACATCATTTATTTTGTACAATTATCCAAAAGGGCGATATCTACACAAAACAACGTATGGCAAAGATAACGAATAATAAGGTATCAATAACATAAACACCATTACATGGAAATCCGAATTAATTACATCAGAAACCACTTCAAAATGCAGGGAATGTTGAAGACAGGGCCTGGTTGGTTGAGATAATCGGCAGAACTGCTTGAAAACCCAGCCCACATGTAGTGGGAAAATGCTATTTAACACCCATTGTGTGATAAGACGGGTCAGTTGACAACTGATGCACGTCGAAGCTGCGACACTGTTGACCAAAAATCCACGCGTAAAATAAATAAAGTGTAATAGAATATCAAGTTCAAGTTACAGTGAAAATTGTGCAACAATTACAAAGAGTTTTTGCCGTTTTTTTATAGATCAACATTGGTATCTGACAAGTGTAAACCCGCCATAGGGTCGCCTCAAAACCATGTTAAAATCTACCAGAGAGGTAGCCTAAATCATAATGATTTTTCCCCCTCAAAATAAATATAAAAAACGACTGCTTAAGCCTTACGGTAACGCAATCGCACACTTCTTTAATACCATCCTCTTAATTGTATAAATAGAAACATGTTAAAAAATGTTTTCCAATCCACAAATTATTGAATTTATATAAAATTCACCAATAAAAATTAATCAGCTGATTTCACGTTAAGCGTATTGGCTACCTAAAAAAATCGGTCCCAGGCCGTAACACAAATTGAAGGCAATAATTTTTTTAAACTTTAAAAGTTTTTACTTAGTGTACTCAAACCAAATATTTTGAACATCAATAAATCAAAGTCACCTTCAATTTATGTCATAATTGTCAAACTTGAAGTTTTTATTATTTTGACAACGACCCTAGGCCATGGATCGAAACGTAAATAAAGATGATTTTAAAAACTATGAGTGGTTTAATTCCCAAAAAAGATTAAGACGAATGCTTAACAAACCACAACAAACATACAGGTAATATTTACAAGTCAGGTATAGGCCTGAAATTTGTATTTGTTTTAGACAGTTGGACAATATAAACCTAAAGCTATCGCATTTCAAAAATTCACTCAAGTTCCTAATAAAATGCAGAAACAATGAAATTTTACCAAAAGGATTTGGAATCAAATTTGGAAAGACAAGCAATAAACTATCAAAGATTCTCGAAAAAGCAAGTTACTGTATGATGAGGGAAAGGCTACAGAACCACCGACACATTATTTATAAGTTAGAACAAGATATTGAGGGCATTATAAATTTCATACGAATAAAGGTAACAAAATATGATTTTGATAAAATTCTCATTAGTGCATAAACCTACTACGAATCAGTATTTTTCAAACAAACAGAAATTCACATAAAGAAATTTAATAACCTATTTATAGAGAAAAATAACACGCAAAATAAAACGTTAGAAAACAGCAACACCATGCTAAACACCGTGATAAATTTATCAAGCAGAACTATTAACGACACAGAAAAATCAATTCTATTAAAAGGCCTTAACTTTGCAGTAACATTACATTTTGATTTTACCAATGCTCCACCCAAAGGTACTACATTGGCCAGGAAGCGAGTTTTTTTTTTTACCTGGAAAATTTGAATTTTACCGAACCCTTGCTGTTCCAAGCAAGGTAGGGATCTTTAACGTGCGTGACAACACTCACACGGGACCTCCATTTTACCTCTCATCCGAACGAGGGTGTATTTTTGTGAAAAATGCTCGCCTAACATTTTTCAAGCGGACCGTGTCGGGATTCGAACCCGGGACCTTGGGCGTAGTAGTCACACACATACCACTACGCCACGGAGCCGCCACTTTGCAGTAACATTATAATTTGAATATAGGCCGCTATACTTGCGGCCACGTCTCCAATGCTCCACCCGGAGGTACTACATTGACTTTGCAGTAACACCAAAATCAATACCAACCTTTGAAATAATTAGCTGTATTGAGAAAACAGCAAACCAACTCGAAGAAGATCAAGCAAACGAATTTAGAGTACGATGCAAAATCGAAATAGAAAAGAATAACAAAATAAAACCAAATATAACTAATAACGAAATAAAAGCAATTCGCAATCTAAAAAACGATAACTCAATTATAATTCTACCTGCTGACAAAGTCAATGCAACAGTAGTAATCGATAAAAGCGATTACAACGCAATAGTCAACGAACTGTTAAACATTGAGAATTACACTAGTTTAGAAACGGACCCAACAAAATCAATTGAAAATCAAATATACAAAACTATATTTAAATTTAAAAATGAATTCGAAGACAAAGAAAGAAGTAAACTGGTCCCACACTACAGTAAACCACCCCACTTTTAGGGTCTACCAAAAATTTATAAAAAAGACATTCCTTTAAGGTCAATCGTACGCTCCATAGATTCACCATGCCATAATTTACCAAAATTTCTCCTAAAAATTATAAATCCATTAGCAGGCTAAACGGATTCTTTCATAAAACACAACCAACACTTTTTAGAAAAATTATCAAACATAAAAATTGAAAATACACCCACAATGGTAAGTTTTCATGTAGTAAATCTCTTCACAAATGTCCCTATAAACCAAACGCTCAATATGATAAAAAACAAACTAGAAAAAGATGGCAACCTTAAGGAAAGAACAAAACTAAGTATATCATCGATTATGGAATTACTGGGCTTATGCGTCAATACCACATATTTTCAAATAAATGATCAATTCTACAAACAAAGCTTCGGAATGGCAATAGGAAGTCTACTATCACCAATCTTTAGTAATATATTCATGGAGGAATTCGAAAAAGATGTAATATTCACACAAGAATTGAAACCACTAATCTGGTGGAGATACGTAGATGATGTCTATGCTATTTGGCCTCATAAAACAGAACTAATTAAAAATTTTGTAGAGTCCATTAACAAAATAGAACCAACTATTAAATTCACATATGAATTAGAACAACATGGAAAACTTCCGTTTTTAGATATTCTAGTTAGCAAAAACGATACAACAATTAATACATCGATATACAGAAAACCAACGCACACAAACAGATACTTAAACTTCGATTCAAACCACCCACAATGTGTCAAACGAGGAATTATCAAAACCATGTATGATAGAGCAAGATTAATATCATCAAGCGAAGAAATTTTAAAGAAAGAGAAAGACCTAATTAAATGTACACTAATAAAAAACAAATATCCTAAAAGAATAATAAAAAGAGAAATGAATAAAAACCCTAAAAATAAAGAAAAAGAAAACAAAAACAACAATGCACACCAAGAAATGCTCTCAATACCATACTTAAAAGGATTCTCCGAAAAACTCCAAAGAATAGGAAACAAATTTAGAATTTAAACAGTATTTAGAACCAACAATACACTAAGAGCACAATTAACAAAAACTAAACCCAAAAACGCAATACAAAGTTCAAGAAACTGCATCTACAAAATACTGTGCGAATGTAACAAGTTTTATATAGGGGAAAGTTCCAGACCATTTGAAGTTCGATTAAAAGAACATAAATCATATATAAAAAATAGAAAATTTGAAAAATCCATGATTTGCCAACATGCATAAAATAGTCATAAAATAAAAAGGAAGAACGCAAAAATTATCGACAAAAAAGAAAACCACCAACACACAAAATCAAAGAAGCTGCTTATATAACCCTACACAAAAATAACTGCGTTGCAAACGAATCCGTAACTTTCAGTAAACCATGGATTCTATTACTAAAAGAAATAACAAATGAAAATCAAATGCCCACAATATCTAGGTAGCATTGCAAGTTTTTCCTGGGTTTTCCTTGCGACATTATCATGAAATACAGCCTACATACATGACTTCTATTTATACATACAATAACTAATTACATAACAATAAGCATATCAACAACCCTGTAAAACAGCATTGGTATCTGACAAGTGTAAATCCGCAATAGGGTTACCTCAAAACCATATACAACCTCCGTTGAACAGTTTTGGTATCTGACAAGTATAAACCCGTCTTAGGGTCGCCTCAGAACCATACACAATCTTCATAGAACAACATTGGTATCTGACAAGTGTAAACCCGCCATAGGGTCGCCTCAGAACCATGTTAAAATCTACCAAAGAGGTAGGCTAAATTATAATGATTTTCCCCCTCAAAATAAATATAAAAAACGACTGCTTAAGCCTTACGGTAACGCAATCGCACACTTCTTTAATACCATCCTCTCAATTGTATAAATAGAAACATGTTAAAAAATGTTTTCCAATCCACAAATTATTGAATTTATATAAAATTCACCAATAAAAATTAATCAGCTGATTTCACGTTAAGCGTATTGGCTACCTAAAAAAATCGGTCCCAGGCCGTAACACAAATTGAAGGCAATCATTCTTTTAAACTTTAAAAATTTTTACTTAGTGTACTCAAACCAAATATTTTGAACATCAATAAATCAAAGTCACCTTCAATTAATGTCATAAATGTCAAACTTGAAGTTTTTATTATTTTGACAACGACCCTAGGTCATGGATCGAAACGTAAATAAATATGATTTTAAAAACTATGAGTGGTTTAATTCCCAAAAAAGATTAAGAAGAACAAACCTTCCTGGTAAATACGCTTACAAAAAAATATATGATTAGGACTTATTCTAGTTTAGATTTAAATGACAAATACTCAAATATCAGTTACAAATAATATTTCTTAAAAAAATTGTACTTGCAAAATTCCACGAAGGGCATTTCCAATTTGTAATCAGCGGTATTAAATATTTTCGGCTTCTATACTTTAATTGACGTCGAATCCCAGTTTACAAAATTTACATATTACTCACATTTTCATATAGGCACACCGTTGGAACGCGAAGCGCGAGAGCGCATGGGCGAACGGTTTTGAGAGCAAAGCACAAGAACGTAAGAGCGAACGTATTTGTCGGTGCTTATTAGGCAACGGTAACAGGAAGGCCGAGCGAAAGTATCTGAAAGAGAATGGTGGTGGAGGAGGAAAGGGACCTTAGACGGTAAAACATCGGCGCAAAATATTCAGTCACGAATCAGATTGAAAAGCACTTTTAGGAATCGCTCCTGGATGATTCAATAAAATTTTCTCTATTTTAGCTAAATTTAAAGAGTGACATTTTTGTTTCATTCCGTGTTTTCCTATTTGAAAAAATATCCGCACAAATTTTACTCTTAGTTCTGTATTGAATTTATGATGTGTGCTAGGTTCTACTTATGGACAAACGACTTATATCAAATGCAGTTGCAACTTATAATAGAACGGTATTCTAATTTTTGTTTTTCCTTATCAGCAATTACTGTTCTAAGACACAAAGTCGTTCATTAGTTAATTGCTTCGATTTGATAAATCTTTTTTAAAAATAAGCATTATTTTAATTAAAATCTTCCATTTTGAAACTACGGCGGAGAATATTTAATTTTATTAAGAACAAATCGTGGATCTTGAAAATCTGACTTACTAAGAAGTAATTGCTGTCCAATATATACTGCCATTTAGCTGTTAATTTTAATGATACCGATTTCATGATTATTATGAATTACTTCCGAAACTCTACATAATCTATAGTTTTCGTTCAAATGTATATAATATTTTCGGACAGAAAGAGTATCAGATTTGACTGATAAACGTAATATTTACATTAGAAATATTCAGCACTCAACATTCCTGTCAGTCTTTGAGGTAGTAAACTATAACGAGCACCTTTTCATCTTACTAACCTCTGGACACGATTTCCTACCTTTTATGCCCAATTAACAGATGTGCAAAACTTTCCTTTAAGGTTTTAATTAATGCTACAGATGTTATTTGTTAATTGCTGTTCATTTGTTGAAATTCCTCGTTAACCCGTGTAATGAACGTATTGAAACTCTGAGTAAATGCTACCCTTTAAATGAACGTAATATGTTTCTTTCTAAATCGTTTACTTTTTCATTTTGGGAAATTTCACCAAGCATTCCACCGCTTTATAATACAGACAGACCAGTTTCCATTTCTTATATATATCAACTATGAGTATTTTTGCTTTACTAATGTTTCAGGTGTAAATTCCGATGTAGCATTTGTAAATGCCATAAAGCCCAAGAACAATAGCACTTCAAAACTTTAGTGTATAAATATAGTTTTACTTACTATGAAAATGGCGGAGCGCTGAATTAAATCGTCTCTGTGCGAAGGTAAAGAAGATGAGTTTTACAAACTATTTACTTTTTATGTGAGAATTTCTCCTTCCATAGCAAAGTAAGCTCCATAAAATAGACGTTTCAAAGCGGCACGAATATTTGCGTTTGGATAAACGACAACAGGTGCAAATCTACAACTAGTGCTTTCAACGCTTCTGTTGTATGATCCACATAAGGTAATAGGCACTGAAATCGCTGCGGTTTCCATTAGAGGAGCTTATCCTTATTTTGGTTCATTGTGCATGTAAAAATTGTAACTAAATGTTATAACATTAACACCTTAATTGTCACGACGGCTCTGTGAGACTGCTTATAAAAGTCTCCAGTTTACCTCAATTGTTCCTTAGAATTGTGCGCATTGCATCACATAATTGCCTTACACGCCAAAGTCACAATTAAAATTCAATTTAACGAACTGGCACATTAAAATTTTGTGTACCTCCCCTATCTTTTGATCCAAACAATAATTAGAATATTACGTACTAACAAGAATTATTGCCGACTAACTCGGTGGGAAAAATGCTGTTGTATGGGAAATGCCAGTTTTAATAGGGATTTATCTTGGACGCCATCTAATCTCGAAAACCTGTGATCAGGAAAGTGATTCTGGCCTACGTTTCACAAGAGGAACAATAAAGTACACAAATTCCAAAACCAACCTAAAATTAACGTTGGCAGTTAGGACATTAATATACCATTTAAAAATGCTAGCTGTAAAGGTTTTCAAAATCAAATGCCAATTTACCTGTATATTAATGACGTCTCTAGGTAGTTGTAATATAATTTATTGCATATAGGCTGAAAAATTATCTTTACATTAGTTGTGAAAAACACCAATACATGAATATTTTTACTCTATGACATAGTTATGCTTTAATAATAACTACATATAAACATTCGTAAGCAAAAAAACAAATATCTGCAAAATTACACAGATTAATAGAAAACGTTTCCGGCGAACAAAATTGCTTTTATAATTACTTTTACAAATTTTTAAAGAAGAAAAACGTTTATTAATATATGGTCACTGTAGGTAATAACTTCAGAGTTGCATTATAAATACACGAGGGTTCATTGGCCGTAGATATATTTAAAAACAATTGAAATCAATGATATTCTGGACCCAATTCATTCTAACCAGCTCCTACTAGACTTTTGGGACTTTGCTAAATACTTTGATTTTCTTTTTTCCAACACAAAGTTGTCTATGGGAACCAATTGTTTCTAAAATTAAGAATAACCAACCTGGTAGGGTGTTATTCTGAACTTCATTCACTAATCACGTTAATCAGTTCAATAACTTATTATGCAAAGGCTAACTGTAACTACTCAGGTTTTCATGTAATCTGGTTCGATGGTAACTTGAAGAGCCAAAAAAATATCTTCCCTACATACACAACAAAATTACTTTCGACAGAACTTAGCAAATGAATTAAGACTGCAATTTAAAACTACTTTTTTTGATTTTCTCTTTATCTAGCATATGTAAAATTGTCTTACTCACACATTAACTTGAACCAACGAAGGAATTTTCTTTTTATAAATCAGCATAGTTTAGTGTGAAAAACCTTTTCGTTCCAAGACGATGAAGTCATAGGCGCCATCGTTGTACAGTATTATTCAAAACGAGAGGATAATAAAACTTTACTAATTAGAGCACAAAGTAAAGATGACTTGATTATTAACCTTAAAACCGCCTTAACGAGTTTCACAACCTTTGAATATGTACATCCAATCCGTGCCCTATCAATTAAAAGCTTTTGTTGCTAACCGCTGTTAGCTACATTTAAGACCGAGTCTCTCTCGATCTCTGTGGATATGTCCGTTCCAGCGACAATCCTGCAGAGGATTGTTTCCTGCAGCGCTATCATCATATGCGTTATGGTAGGCAGGACATCCTTTCTGATCCTTGAATGAGGAGGATTGGCCTCCTAACCCATCTGTAACATGTTTGCCCAAAGCAGCTTTTGAAGTGAAACATATTGTTTGCTTCACTATTGTTAACTATTTATAGATTGATAATAATTTAGAGAAATTTTCGTACCTTCGAAAAATACAAGGCATTATCGGTTACTGTAGGCAAGTATTGCTTCACTATCTCTAACTGCTGAAAAGTTACATCAAGCTTTAATGATTATAATTAAAACCGAACAATTTTCTTGTTTTAAATCCGAAATAAACTTATTACGTCAAGACGAACCACTACCCAAATATTTACAGCGTTGAGAACTATTCCTTGACGACTTTAATATTTTAAGAGTCGGCGGCCAGTTGGCACACTCTAGTCTTCCTGCCGGCACCAAACATCCTGCATTGCTACCTAATGATCATCGTATAACTGACCTCCTGATTGAACAAGTACATCAATATAACCTTCATGCAGGAGTAAAAACCATTATATTTAATCCAAAAAACTTTTAGATTATTTTTTCTCGTCGTGCGATTCGAAGGATACTCTCCAAATGTTACCGGTGCTACCGGACTAAACCAGTTCTTTTTACCATTATAATGGGAAACCTACGTAATTGTAGAATTTCTCAGGCTAAACCGTTTAGCTCTATTGGTATTGATTATGCCGAACTCTTTACAATCACTATGCCTCGTTGTAGAGGCAACAACACAATAAGGCAAACTTTAGTATTATTATCTATTTAGCGACTAAGGCTATACATTTAGAAGTCATTTCAGATCCTTTCTCCGACTCAGTTATTGATTGCCTTCGCCGATATATAGCCCACCGAGATCGTGGTCAAAACAGTTACAGCGACTGCGGTACTAATTTTGTAGGTGCTGATCGCCAACTACAAGATTATTCCCGTACCTGTGCGGATTCCCAACTCATTTCATAGCATTTTAACCCCTCTCTGCTCCCCACATTGGAGGCATCTGCGAGAATGCTGTTAAGGCCGTTAAAACCCACCTGTTTGGACTTGTTTGGTCTTCAAGTTTTGACTTTTGAAGAATTTCAAATACCTACCATTCAAATAGAGGCCTTGTTAAATTCCCAACCCCTCTGCAGCATAAGCGAAAACCATAACGATCTTCGCTTCTTGACCCCTGGTCAGTTTTTCACCCTCGAACCTTTAACATCTGCCCCAGATCCTGATTTGTCTCAAATTTCCTTGTCCCAGTTGTCTCGATGGCAGCTCATACAAGCCATGCAGCAAGATTTTTGGAACCGCTGGCATAGCGAATATTTGCTTCAGTTATACTAACGCAGCCATTGGTATAAGTCCAAAAGATTAGACAGCGTTGATTTAAACGCCCTGGTCCTTATAAAGGAGGATAATCTATCTCCACTCCAGTGGCGTCTCGTACAGACGTTGATGAAAATCTAATGGACAGTCAAACTTAAGAACAACGAGGTTCTAGAAATGGTAGGGGAAAAACGAAATATGTAGAAAACAGTACAAACATGAGAGATAGAAAGATAGGCCATATACTAAGGCTTGAGGTAATAGTGCGAAATATATTAGAAGCAGATTAAGCTAAGAAGAGGGGAAACGGTAAACCTAAGTTAGACTATTGGCCACAGATAGTCAAAGAAGTAGGCTGCGGGAATTACAGGGAAACGTGAGTTACGTTTCGGGCCTTGGAAGCGGTCTTTTTAAAAACTTTTCCAAAACCTTGTAACAAATTTATTTGGTTAAACAGAGCTTAACATGAAATTTTGACAATCTTGAATTAAATTAAACTAAATCAAAAAAATAATTAATAATTAGACTAATGTGAGTGAGTAGCCTTAAGCAAAGTGCAATGCTAAAGCGAAAGTGCTTATGACTGACAGACTGCCGTGATCTGGGTTCCCGGACTATTTATGTTGTGCCTGCCCCTCACAATTCTGTGGGAACTTGCAGAGCTCATGTCTGCGTATTCTTAACTCTATTCATTAATATATTGTAACAATCTTTTTTTCTAGGTAATCACGGTATCTTAACCATCTGTGACCTGCCACCTGCAGTATCACTATCGTCTGGATACAATGTATTGCATCCAATCTCATGAACTGTTAATAACCTTTCTGGTTTATCCTTGTATTACATTGTTGCACTCGACTTAATAATTTCTTTAACAATTCCTAATTATTTCTATTTCGTTATACATACATAAATCGGGGGATTGATAACGCATGTAGGCTAGCTCAGAATAGAAATCAATGGAGGGTCGCGTCCAACCAGTTCCAAGACGGAAAACCTAATGAAAACAAAATAATTGTACTTTAAGTTGATGATTATTATGCAATATTCTAAACTAATGTTGGATTTATTGGAACACTCTTAATTTGAGGAACATTTAAGTGATGCTAATCGTGGTAGCCGCAGGTTACTTAACCCCCTTCACATACCACTGAATATCGGTGAAATAGAGTATATATTTAAAAAATAATAGAAGAGGAACCGAGCTGTATCTAACAAGATAGAGCAGCGACTATGCTCGAAGACAACAAACATAGAAACAAGGACAATGGGACGGACAGTAGGGGAAGCAGACTGAAAAAAGGTATAAACCTTTTGGAATATGGTGCTTCAGATGTATGATGTCGATAGCATGGGCAAACAAATATAATAACTAAGAGGTTTTAAAAATCGTAGGGTAAGAAAAATATTTGTGTACAACAAAAAGAATAGAAGAAATATACAGGACACGTTCTAAGGCAATTGGGGAATATTGCGGATATACTATAAGCAGAGATAAAAAGAGAGAGTAAAATAGACCTGGATCGGATTATGGCACGCAGATAGTGAAAATGTAGGCTGTGAGAATTTCAGGTAAACGTATAGGTTAGCTCAAAATAGGAAACAACGAAGGTACGCGCCTGATCAGTTTCATGAAGATCTAGTGACGATGATAATGACGATGAACTTAAAACAGTTATTAGTTTTCATTATGCATTTAAGTATATGCTTGTACGAGCGTAATTGATGTAAAATCAAAAGCTGTACAAAGCAAATAAATTATATGAATGACTGATATAAAACCAAAACTTTAAAAGATTTTTAAACACATATCCCATTAGGCAGCTCAGTTACTTCGAAATCATAAATGAACAATTAAGGAAACGATTTTTAAATAATCACAATAATGATCCTAACATTTATACCGCTACATTTGATGTCCCAATGTTCCACCCGAAGGCGCTACATTGGCCAGGAAGCAAGTTTTTTTACTTGAAAATTTGAATTTTGCCAAACCCTTGCTGTTCTAAGCAAAATAGGGATCTTTAGGTGCGTGACAACACTTATGACTAGCACCTACATTTTACCTCTCATCCGAACAAGGGCGTATTTTTGTGATAAATGCTTGCCTAACATTTTTTAAGTGGACCGTGTCGGAATTCAAACCCTGGACCTTGGGCATAGTAGTCACACGCATACTAACCAACTACGCCACGAAGCGGTCCGTAACAATTATACTGTGAGAAATCGAATAATCCAGTGTATCATTGTTTTCCTTCGAAGTACTCTTATCACCTTGTTGCTTTTACACAAGTTTTGAGCCACCCTGTATAAAATCGCACTGAGTAATGATATAAACTGATCAAAATAAAACTATGTTAACGGTGTAAATACGCCAGAGAGGCTCTACAGCGTAATACAACAAAAAGCCGTATTGTGCCAGAATACCACACGCTCATTATTTGAATAAAATGCTAGCGAGTTTATTTACACATATCTATCGTTTAAACATATATCTCTATGGTAACTTAATTCGCAAACATGAAGAATTCATTTGACAATCGTTAACAAACTTAATCTACAGCCCTGCCTTATTTAGATTGAAGTAGATAATTAAATTTTCATAATCTATTCAGCTTTGTTTAATTTCTCGATAAGTAATTTTGTCATTTCAACGTTATGATAATAATTAACAATGATCTATTCTTTAGCTCATAATAGCACGAATAGTTGTAGCGCTTTGAGCATAATGTTTTCATTAATTAAATTTTGTCTTTTGACAGTAAATCCTTTGAGATTAATGCTGTTGTATTTTTAATGGATTTTCCTTCTTCGCTATCAAATCCGTAGCTTTCAAAAACGAGGGCAAGCAAATTTACTGCCAAATGCTGCGTAAGATTCGACAATATTAACGCCCGTTGCTCATCCTAAGTATTATTATTGCAGAGTTATTGGGGTAATTACTATTTGTTAATGATCTGTTAATTACCGTATTCTTTGTTGCGTCGCCCGTTATACATGTCACCAGTAATTATAGATTGTAAGAGGGAAGGAAGTTTACTTAAGATTCAGGAGCTAACCGAATCTTTGGCATTGAATAAAAGTTATAACTCGAACTATTGTTTATTTTAAAGTTTGAATGGAGTTTATACTTGGTTGAATGTTTGCACATGATCTAAAAGCCCTTTACATATGTAGAACGCGACCACATACAAGGCGTGCAATTAAATAACAGGATTGGTGTGAGATATGTAATTTATTTCAAATAAACTTATATTTAACTTTTGTCTCTTTCTACTTATACTCTCCTTCCGTATCAATTCACCACTGTATACGCGTCTTCCGTTGTATAAATAATGCCGTTGCTCATTAGTTGTCAGCCTGTTTAACAATCTGCCGTTTTTGCTTATATATGTTGAACAGGCTGAAAATGTGCTACTTTTAATGCACTTTTCTTTTTTGGCAATAGGTAGTAGGTAGTCACACGGTGCTAGATCTGATAACTACAAAGGTTGATCAAGCTCAGGAATGCGCTTCGCAGTTAAAAACAGCGTTATAGATAGGAAAGACATTGTGAGTGGGTGCGTTATCCAGGTGTAGAATCCAGGAATCATTCCTCTACAAATCCTGTCTTTATCACCGTCACCCTCTCCCTTAACTTGATCAAACCTTTTTTGTAGTATTTCTGATTAAGGTATGATGCTCAGGTACCTAGTCAGTCATGTTGACACCCTCGATATCGAACAGAAAACAATCAACACCTTCGACCTCTTCCCAAGTTTCAAAAAAGTTTGTACTATTCAAGAACTAGTGTACATGACACAACGTTGTGACCGAATAACTACTTTAACATTTTTAAACATTGGGCTAAGGAATTATTTTTTTAATTTCGCAAAAAATTTAAGGTTAACCGCTGTTCGATTTTTAAGTCAACCATGATTGTGGAAGCAATGCCTCGCTACAATCAACACTCGAAGATAAATTAAAGTATACCCTAAAATTTGGTTTTCCAATGCTCTACCCGAAGGTACCACATTGACCGCGAAGCGAATTTTTCAACGAACTTCGTTCGTTTATGAAATCGATATGTCGTCCGTCTGTCCGTCAGAGTCCTTTCTAATGGTCGGACATCAATGTGTGATACATCAATCGATTCAGCTCGGTGTCCTGAGCTTAAGTTTTGATGTCAGTTGAAATCGGGCCACGGGGACGCCGTGCCCCCGCGATATTCCGTCGGGAAAATTAAAATTTCAAATAGGTCCAAAATTAATGTGCGATACATATTTGGACTCCCCTAACATAATTGAGTCGAAATATGGTACCCCCCACAAAATCTGACCACGGATACCCGACCCCCTGGGGAATTAATTTTATCAAAAATTTCAAATAGGTCCAAAATTAATGTGCGATACATATTTAGAATCCTCTGAAAAACTGAATCGAAATATGATGCCCCTTATTTACACACACACACACACACACACACACACACACACACATACATACATACATACACAAACACATATATAGCTTTTAAAATATTTATTCAATAAAATAAAATATATTAAAATGTCTCTTTTGTTGTTTATAAATTTTTGTATTTTATCTGAATACTTATAATTATTACAACATAATAATTTTAATTTCTTTAAATTGTTTTAAATTAAGTCTACATTTGGAAGTTCGTTGCGACAATGCCTTGCATTTTCAACTTGTTTTATTTGGAAGTTTTAAATTTTGTCGGACCCTTGCTGTTCCAAGCAAGTTAGGAATCTTTAATGTGCGCCACAACACTCACGCTCAGGACCTACATTTTACCTCTCATCTGAACGAGGATGTATTTTTGTGAAAAATACTCGCCTGACATTTTTCAAGCGGTGCTTGTCGGAAATCCAACCCGGGACCTTGGGTTTAGTAGTCACACGAGAACCGACTAAGCAACGGAGCAGTCTATATTAAAGTAGACTAAGAAGTGAAACTGAGTTGCTACTCCGGAAGTATTAAGATCAATGACACTCCTATTATAAACTCGCCATATGGGGTTGTACCGTGAAGGGTACGCAGTAAGTGACTATGTAGATCAGACAGATTTGCGTATGGCTGCTGTTCTTAAGGTTCCGGGTCCGATCTTTGACACGAACCACTTAAAAACGTTAATCGAGGATTTTTCACAAAAATATGCCCTCGTTCGGATGAGAGGTAAAGTGTAGGTTTCATGGGTGAGCGAATGCCTGCACGTTAAAAATCTCTACCTTGCTTGGAATAGCAAGTGTTCGGTAAAATCCAAAATTTCCAGATAAAAAGAATTTGCTTCCTGATCATTATAGCACTTTCACGCGGAGCATTGTAGCAAGTCAAAAGAAAATGTAGGGACGGTATTCAGTCTCGTTATTTAATTGCCACATCTTGTATTGTTGTGTTTGTGTATATTATACTAAAGCTAGGCTAATATACATGTGCAACTTAGAAGAATCTGATGCAAAACACACCT
This sequence comes from Platerodrilus igneus, assembly GCA_036346225.1. Lineage (NCBI taxonomy): Eukaryota > Metazoa > Arthropoda > Insecta > Coleoptera > Lycidae > Platerodrilus > Platerodrilus igneus. The sequence goes on along the minus strand of JARFIW010000197.1, from coordinate 70,562 downwards.
TGTATGCTCAATAGCTTTTTAACTCTTGCCATGTGCAGGCATATCATTAATAATACTTTAGTTACTTTGTTCATATGTAAGAATGAAGAAAGCACCAACTTACAAAATTTCAGTTACATATTATAAGGTACTCGGTTTAGAATTTCTTTTATTAAACTCGCTTTGATTGTTTTAGTTGAAAAATGGTGCATTCAAATTAGCTCTATGTAAAACAGCTTATGTTTTCTACACGCCATTGGCAAAAAGCGCCTGGAACGAGCTGCAGATCACATACAAACACACGTTTCACCGTATAACATTAGCGCAAAAATTATTCATACATGGGTATTGTTGTCAACACACAGGTAGCCCGATCAATAATTTATTAAACACTGTTTATTGTTTGCAAATAACTAATCACAAAGAATAATTTAATGGTAACGCTCGTTAATTAAAAATAATTCTAATGGACTCTTTAATGTCGCTCCATAAACTCCGTAACACCCGCCTTCCTTGATCGCTCATTTTCTATAAATAAATGCCAGATGAATGTACGTTTTACAGCGGCTACCCAGGATATACAACATTATATAGGAAAATATTTTAAAATTTTAGCTAATTTAGGAATGCTGGTAAAAAGCTACGTGAACAATTTTATAGAAGCTCGGGTAGTTTACAGTTTAAAATGGGGCTTATTGCATCATATTATTAAAGTAGAGCATCGAATGAAATTTTAACGCACTTAAAACATTCCCTCTCAACTAGCAATTACAAAAATCGGAACTTAACGTAAACATATTAAAGTCGACAAACAACAACATATATTTCATGATGCATCAGCCTACAAGCGTAGAATTAAAAACATTGTCCTGCATTGCAGTGTTACCGAAAACATTGTAAAACATTTAAACAGATAGAAAATCGTAAAATTTACATTCTTAGGAACAAAACCCCGATGCAGATGCTAATACGAAAGAGTGACCGCGTGAACGTTCCAGTACAAATTTTTCTCATGCACCAAAACAATGCTTTGCTTTAACTGCACGGTTACTGCGAGTTCAAATGAACTTTTTTACCCTTTACCTTTAATAGGTAATTGGTATTACCGGTACTATGCTCTAGAATTTACTCTAAGCGGTAGAAAGTATGGTTCAGGGGATAGATATTAAAAATTTAAACTAAATATTGAGCGCCACTACATTCAGAAGAAAAGGAGAATGTAGAACCATAAGTTAGCTACAACGATGAAATACCTGAAATAAATTACAAGATTAAAAATATAACATATGAGGCAGCAGTTTGCTCCTCCAATATATTTCAAAATAACATGATATTATAAGTATCTTTATATATTGTAGTATTAACCTATATGAAAGTATTTTATATACTTAAAAATTTTATACCTTTTTGTTTTAAATAAAAATGTTCTAGGTTTCTTAGAAAAGTATAATGTAGCATAATATCCTTTAACAAATTATATGTTATAACAAAAATGGAACGTATTTATAATTCAGGTACAAAAAAATGTTTGTGCAATAGTAACTTAGCTTTCTCTAAATATATTTTTATAAATTGAAAATATAACTCTCTTGATTTTAAATTTCACGTTAATAATAAAATTTAACGTTTGGTTCTAATAAAAATGCAACAATATTTATAGCATGTAGAAATTGGATCCGTTAACTACTTACAATTGGAATGAATAAATTTTAAAATTCATTAATATAGTAAGTAAATGAACAACGTTTCTTAATCAGATCATAAACGAGGCAAAATTATACTTAGACAAAAAATTTAAATCAGTAGCATGATTTATACAAGTTACATATCTAAGTAAGTTGAAGTATAGAATTTTGATAAGCAAAAAACAACACATTTCTATAAACTCATAGGAGTATTAAAATGTCCCTCTTTAATCATAATAAGAGGTAGACAATATAAAACTTTACATGGTAGCTGTTATAGCAAATTATGTTTAATTTAGTAAAAACTATGTTTAGGTTTAAATGTAATGATCAATATTGTCTAATTATTCAATCAATGTAAAATACACCCTGTTCCTGAGTTTTAAATTCACTTTAACTTTATGAGATAGTCATAGCCAAATTAGGTTTTATAATACCATTGTTATAATGTAAACAAACGTAGTTGACAAGTGGCATCTGTCGAATAAAAGTATAGCTAGTACGCACCTTGAGTATCCAGTTTGACACCTGAAACACCAACCAGATAAAAGTATTGATGTCGTGCTGTTTACGTAGCAAATTAATGCTGCTTGAACTTTGACCAAGCCTCTTCGCAGATAATTAAAACATTTATTTAATTTAACTAAGTTGAAATCTTGCGATCTTGTACCAAGCAATTGTAGTACTTTGAAATTCTGTACATCCTAGATAGACGTAAATATATATAACACGGCGATTCTTCAAAAACCCGAAGCTGACAATCTTGAGTGTGCACCTTAAGCGAATTATAATATTAGATGTTAAACTAACGTACCGAAAAATTTCTCTGCATTGTTAATACAAATAAAAATCAACACGTCGACCATTCTCGACGCTTTATTCAATTCTCTACACTATCGCGATTCTCAAGTCCGAGCACGCTAAACGAGCCATGTTGGTATGATAAGCAGCGACCTTAGACTGCCTTTTCGATTACGAACAAGATCATATTTACTCGACACCTTCGTCTTCGTATATTTACGGCAGATGGCTGTGCATAATACCACGTATTTCATAATGATGTTACTTAGGAATGTATTTATTTATCTACATTTTAAATTTAATAATATATTTTTATTAAATCACTTAAGAATATAAATTAAATGTTGTAAACAACTGGCTTAATTGTTGTGCCATAGCTAATTAGATATACCAACTGTATAGTGGGCACTATAAGGTGTGTTGCATATATTAGGGTTTACGTATGATTACATAATAAAATACTTATTGAGGTTATTTTGACAAACGTAGCATTTGAAAATGTTACAACTTGATGTGAATTAGTACAGCCCGAAAAACCGGAGATATTTTAGCTTATTGCTACGTACCTGGACGTAGCTGGAAGCAAAGTAAACACCAGGCTAATTACCAACCGCGGAGAGTGGGGGGATTCGCTTAATACCATAAAAACAAAAAAAAAAGTACATCGCCCACGATTATCTATTAACAAAATAAAAAAAAAATAAAATTAAATTCATAATTCGTTACAAACAAGAGGACGCAATAAAATAAGCGTTATCATTTCTACGCCAACAATTATATTATACGGACAAATTGGATAGTGGATCCACGAAGTACGCATTTCGCGGCTAACATGTAACAAACTCAGTAAAAAAAGGAAAATTAAAACTTAAAATTTTCCAATCGCAAGTATGTTAAATTTTGAAGTATTCAAGGCAATTTAGGTTTCAAATGTAGTACAGGTGTTAAACTTAAGCATTAAATACAGCCCACGTTGTAGCAAGAATTAACGACGTATACCCAGAAGCACCAGCGCCACGAGCTGTTCAATAAGTATGGTGAACTGGTATTACATCATCCACCGTTGATAAATAAAAATCGTTGACATGCATAATAGAATACAAGGCACAAACCTCTCTGCGTCAGAATACTTAACTTGCCAACTGGTGGGAGGAAGAAGTCAGCATAACAACGTAGCTACCATCGTAATTACAGCAACTGGTACACGGCAGCGAACAGGTGGGCTACACCCAGAAAGAACGCCTTTGGCCTCCAGCAAAAAAGCTAAAAATAGAATTTGGTTAGATGGGGTAAGCGCGGGAACACTCACCAAATACACGCAAGACATCTCTAATTGACAGAACAACAATAAACGTGCATTGCTTTTAAAGTGATAGAACAAGTAATGTAGAACATATTTCGTCGCACGGACTGCAGAATAAAATTCAGAATGAATTTTAAATGACGCCAATTCGAAATCCAAACATCCGTGTTATCGAAACGCGATTTTAAACTGGAAACACGGTTTTACCGGAGAATAGTGAGCGACCTTATTTCAACAAGTCGCTACTTTGTCACAATAGAGAAAAACCCATTATACGCGGTTGTAATGTTGAACAAATTAAAGGTTACTTACAAACAGGCTATGAACTATTTAGTTATGGCATAATACACTTTACGTTTCAAAGCGAATACATTTAAATTGAGGAATTATTCGAAAGCGTATTTATTGCAGAAAATAAAATATACAGGATGTAAACTGTTTAATTTTAGCCTAAACTTGTCGTTGTTAAAGGAAAAGGGATTTGAGTTGAAAATTTATTGGACCGCGTATTGATTAGTAACCGGTTAAAATATACGGGATGTTCAAAATAAACGTAACATTATATATACCATCGAATAAGAATAGTAGAAAACATTAAATCACAGTCATTCAGTGGCGCGTTTCAAGCGGTGATAATTTAATCGACAACCACCACTGTCGAGTGACGACAAGGTAATCAGTGATCAAAGTACGGTAACTTTATAAACTCGAGTGTGCTTAGTGAACAGCTATTGGACGCAGATTTGCCAGCGCGGAATAATACAAGTTACGATACGAAATAAAAGTGATTTGGTTATAAACGTTTTCAGCAACATTTAGTTGAAATAAAAAGAATTAATTTATTATCAACCCATTGTGGTCTTGCATGAGGTTGCTCGAACCTTGAGGAAATAAAACCTGTATGTCCTTGAATTGGTTTCACCTGTAGCATATTTTAACCCGCGTTTTTCAATATCTATATGTATACTACTAATTTTACTAACCGAACTCATCTTCGATGGGGCTTGCACGAGAACGATTTGTAACCAGGCAAAGCACCACCATTTAGGAACCGATAAATACATATGTAGTTGATTTGATGCCCATATTTAATAAAAATATTATTTCATGTAGATTAGGTTAAATAAAGATAAGTTAAGTTAATCATTCTGTTTTGTTACAATTACATTTATATGTTAATAAAAGTTGTGAGGAGATTGGAGACTTTATTAGTGGTTTTTTGTTGGAAATTTCAGTAAAGAGAAAGTATAAACGAAGCTCTACCCACCTAAAGTGCAAGAGTTTAGTAATAATTGTTTCAGGTTCATTTCGGAGATCACCCAGCTTTTGGCGAGATCCGCGATAAATTATGGATGAGGTGCTGGCACACATCATTTTACTGGGCTGAGAGTTCAGAAATTCCTCTCCAGGTAAGTTGAACGTGTTAAAATTATATACTCATCAAAGAATTCTAATTGTTTTCATTCAATCCACACCCTCGCCACGTTAGCTAGCTTGCGCACTTCTATCTGCTACGTTCCCGTGTAAAATAAAATCAAGGGTTGCTAGCGTCAAACTAGCACGTAAAAACCTGTTTAAGATAAACAAAGTTGGCAGTCTAATAAACGTAACTTAATTTCGGATAATTTATGAAAACAAGTGCATGACCACATTGATAGATTTCCGAAACGGGTATCACATAATTCTCGTGATATAAGCAATCAACTGTACTTATCTGTGGACGTAAATCTCACAATTATATATGAAATTCGAACCGTAAACTAATAAACTAAAGGGAGTCCGAATTTTTGAAAAATACATTTGGGTATAGATGGCTTATTTCATTGGCCTGTCCGCTCCTCGGATCAAATCCCATTGGATTACTTTTTTTGGAGTTTTGTCAAAAATCATGTATATTCAAATCCAGTAGCGATCAGGAAAGACATGGAAATTCTGATAAAACAAAATTTCAGTCTCTAGCACCAACAATGGTGGGAAAAGCGAAACAAGATAGCCCGTTAATGCGTATAAATAAGTGTTTGGATCGTAATAGTAGCAAATTTGAACAGTTCCTGAAATAAATAAACAAATTTATGTTACTTCTGTTATAAGTTTTACAACACCTAAAATAACATGTTTAGCTTAACTGCGTTCTATTGTTTTCTTGTATCCCGGAATCGCCAATATGGTTACATATCCCATCAACCTATATGTTTAGGTATAGGATATTGCATGAGGTAGGTTAAAATGTACAAAGGAATCCAAATAAGTAATAATATACAAGACGTTCCATTTGATGAAATTGAGTTTCTGCACTTTTTATTATTGCTAAATGAATTCAATATTGCAGTCATTCTGTATGATATTGGGAATAAAACATTACCTTACATGTGATTTTCCAATGCTCCACCCGAAGGCACTACCTTGGCCCGGAAGCGAGTTTCTTCTACCTAGAAAATTTGCAATTTTGCCGAACCCTTGCTGTTCCAAGTAAGGTACGGATCTTTAACGTGCGTGACAACACTCACACACGGGGACCCCCATTTTACCTCTCATCCGAACGAGGGTGTATTTTTGTGAAAAATACTCGCCTAAAATTTTTAAGTGGACCGTGACGGGATTAGAACTCGGAATCTTGGGCGTAGTAGCCACACACATACCACTACGCCACGGAGCCGCCAATAAAACATTTCACTAGATGTTGAGTAAACTTATTGGGAAAATTGTTGAAGGCTTTCACGACCGGAGTCATTATAACTGCTTATGGTTCCGGGTTGGGACCGTGTCATTTTATAAACTAAGGTAGACATTTCGCCCACTTTTGTAAGGGGCTTCATCAGGACAAGAAAAGAAAATAAATAATAAAAATAATAATAAAGATAAGAATAATAATATAAAGTAGACAAGCTAAAGTGTAAACAGTGTGTTAAGTTATTTCCGAACTAGCAGAATCATCAGCCCATTTAAGCCAAAAGGTGTCTTGTGGCAAAGTATGATTTGTATGATATGTATAAGTCAGAATTTTTAGAAAATTAGCCACATCTTGAAATGGTTTGATTTAAATGTGAAGTATGCTGCATCTTGTGTACATAAAATTGTCCGTACAATCAAAATAATATACGGGGTCGTGTATTTGAAATAACAAAGTTGATAGTTACTTCTGACAGAAAATCACTACTATTTTCAATAGATATTGCACGTTAACAGATTCGTATACATCAATTTTCAGATTTTAATTTGCATTGCTTCTCCATATTCGGCTAACGACCTATTGTCGTGACACCCTGTATTATAAACAGTTTATTAACAGCGGCGGGCGTGTATGATTATTAACTTCGGAAAGCTGGAAAATGTTCAAAAATCAATATTCGAAGAAACGTTTAATGGTTATTATAGTGTGAGTGGGTTATATATTATTATATAGGAGTGAAACATACGATGTGGATATACTCCGAATCGTGTAATCTTTCGAATGTATTATGAAATGCCGTTGTCTCATGTGTGCCATACAAAATTTTATCTAAAATCCACAATTTATTTATATATCCACCATTTATACAACATTTCTTAGTAATTGCTGACGTATTTGAAAATTCTAGAAAAATATTTTGTTTGCAAATGCAATCAGATTCATCTTGTTTTCATACACGAAAGGTGTGCTTTATTTTAACGCATATATTACATACAGAAAATTTATTACATAAATAATTCAAGCTTGCAATTGCGTTGCATGCTAATGAAAGCACGGATATCAGTAATTAAACGTGTTACGTTTTCAATAACTAAAAATAAAACTCGTTCTACTAAGTAATACACTGAAAAATTAATCCCAATTGCTTTCTGAAATAATAACTTAGACTTTTATACAAAGCCCAAATGATCATTTCAAATCGAGGACTTAATGAAAGATGGAAAATATAAGGTCTCCGACAAGATTCGAACCTGTATCTTAGACTTTTGCGGTTTATGCGTTTTCTAATTACGCCACAGCGGAGGGTTACCACAATTAGAAAATTATACAAATCTTAAACATATTCGTAACCATATATCAACTTAGCTTTCAATTACGTTTGTCATTTTTATCAACCATATCTGACAGTGTCAAGTTTTTTAACTTATGTCGTCGCCCGCTTCGGTAGCGTAATTGGACCGCGAAACCTAAGATACAGGTTCGAATCTTGTCGGAGACCTTATATTGTCCATCTTTCAATTACTAGCTTGATTTGAAATGATCATTGGGCTTTGCATAAGAGTTTCAGTTATTATTTCATCTTATTCACTATAATACGATAATAGTATTTATCAACTTGCCTTGTGTAATTAACTACCTAAAATATTTATATATTTAATACATAGCTTATAGCCGTAATTTTGAGCGTAGCTTCCTGTCTATAACTGACATAAGTCAAAAACTTGACAATGTCAGACTTTAGTATTAATCAACTTGCTCTGTGCAGTTGCCCAATATGTATATTTAATAGTTGATATTAGCCGTAATCTTGTCCGTCGCTTCCTGTTTATATCTGACATAAGTCAACAAACTTTATACTGTGAGATGATTGTTAGGTTGATATATGGTTATGTAAATGACACACACATCACATGCACACGCACGCACGCACGCACGCACACACGCACGCACGTACGCACGCACGCACGCACGCACGTACGCACGCGCGCGCACACACACACACACACACACACACACACACAAACACACACAGGCACACACAAACCAACTTAGGGCAGCAGTTACAATAGGTATTAAATTAAAAACTTGTTTAATCAATCAAGCTTTCGACTAAATAGTCTTCATCAAGAATCTAAAAAAATAAAAAAATTTGTTTCTAAATTTTGGTTTATTTTTCAACATGTTCTCCGTCAAGTTGAATACACTTAATCCAGCGGTGATCCAAACCCATTATGCCATCACGGAAGTGCGATTCTTCAAGGCCTCCAAAATAGTCGTCGACGGCCGCTTTTGCTTCTTCGTCCGTGGAAAATAGTTTTCTCCCAAGAAAAACTTTTAGTCGTGGATATAGGTGAAGTCAAAAAAAGCCAAATCAGGCGAATAAGGTGGATGTTGCAACAGATAGTACTTTAGATCATTCAATTTTGCATTGCTACTGCACCTGTGTGTGGACGTGCATTATCCTGATGGAAAATGAACTTCTTCTACGCAATGCAGGTGTTTTTTCACGAATATTTTTATCCGGTTGGCCTAGAAGTTTAGCATAATATTCACCGTTTATTGTTTGGCCCTTGGGAAGATAGTCAAGTAGGACACCTTTAACATCCCAAAAAACTGATGCCATAACTTTTCCAGCCCACTTTACGGACACTGTTTTTTTGGCGGTGGAGAACCCCTATGTCTCCATTGTTTAGATTGTTGCTTGGATTCGGCATCTTATTTTTTATAGATATGGCTGTCACTTCTAAAAATAACCTTTTGTGTTAATTTTTCTTTAAAAATAATTTTGGTATTAGTATAGTCCATGGAGTGTCCTATATCAACCGTACGTGAGGATAGATTCTGCAATCACTTGTAACATTTTATTTTTCCAGTCGTAATTTAATTGCATTGAATTACACGCTAAGCACGCTAAGCGTGTATTGTTCCTTAGAGATCTAATTATATTAATATATCTGTGTCGCATAAAGCTATTTCCAAGTAAATATCTATTTGATTGCTTCGTGTTCCCCCCTCTGACGGCGCGACCGCTCGGCTCTGGTTTCGATAAACGGTCGGCCACGGGCAACGGCTTTGTTAAGATGTATTTTTGGTTAGAGGCCGGCAACCCTCGTATCAATTATTAATTGTGGAGATATCTTCTAATAACGGTTGGTAAAGTATATATTATACGAACTAATGTAATTTGAGGTAATTTATTTAGCGCGACCTTTAGAACACGACAACGACAAAATATAATGCAACAAAATATAATGCGACCAGATATGATTCGACAAAGTGGAATGCAACAAATATAATTCGACAATTAAGAATGGAACGAATATAATTCGTCATCTAGGATCCAAAGAATTACCGTTATTTAGGAACAGTCGATTTAAAATTTGCCTAATAAGAAATTTGTCTGATAAGGAATTATAGAAGTTAATTTGGATGGAGTCGTTTCAAATTAGAAACGCTGTTAACTTTGCTTGAAGAACGGAAATCCCGTCTCAGTGTGTTGTGAAGCGGCTAATGCAGTTTTGGTTCGTAATTAGCTATAAGATCTTTTTGCATGTGTTTCAAAGTTTAGAACACGTTAACTTGCTTTTATGTTTAGTACACGTAAATTGTGTAAACTTCAATTAATTGTTGAGCTGGTTTTACAAGCTGTAAAACGAAATTTTGTTAAATTAACTTTCTAAAATAACATGCTTTGTTCCATATGAACCGTCGATAAGTTCAACACGTGTTTTCGACGTCATATTTTTCTATTTTGTACAGTTGACAGATGTTGTTTTGAAAGCAAATGCTTTGAGCAGCTGTAATGCAATTTAAACAAACATGCCTATTTTTGTGATCAGCTTTATCTATACATAGATTATTAGACGTAAATTTAAAAGTTCAAATTCTCATTATGTTAGGTTCTAGTAATTTGTTATCTACCTGAAAAGATCTGCCCAGGTTAGAATTTAATTCACTGTGTTATGCTTACCAATTATTATCACTTTAATTTGTATAACAAGTTCATGTTTAAAGTAAAAGTCGGTTGATTAATGAAAGAAAAAAAAGGAAGTTAAGACTTTAATTTTGATGTAGTTGATTATGACCATTTTTGTTACAAGTACCGATATTTTAAAAGAGTTTTTTTTAGTAAACATTTAGTTCAAAATCGAAGCCTTTTATTTTGGTCAAGTGCGATCAAATCTAATTACATAAAGCCAAAATATTTCTGAGTAATAATTTGATGCCAATATTATATTGGAAATACCTTTTTTATTATTTCTTTATATATGTTTATAGGACACAAGTGGTGTTCTACTTTTTTATTTATTTAACCATTGCAATTTCTTACAGGAGCTGCGTCTTATTTTGTTAATACAGGTTTTTGTTAACGAAGGCGATCATTTGTTCTTTGGGTCTCCACGTCCGCCCTTAGAACTGTGCTTTGCAATTATCGTCATTATCTCAGGACATGGTGGCGCCTATTTGATTTAGCTTAACTTGGGTTTGCAAACAGAATTTGACTCCCCCCCCCCACACTTCTCATTGCTCTACCCAGGAATAGACCCTAGCTTTGTCGGAAGACTTTGTTCTCTAGTGCCTTAATATAAAAAAAAGACGTTCCAGTCTTTTGTAAAACATAAGTCGTTTCAGTGGCACCCATCCAACGTAAGGCCTAGCAAAATAGTTACACTGGCGTCACAACGTGAGGCCAGCCAACTTCAAAGTTCGTATCACACTCTTATGTCGGGTAATCTTTGCCGAAAGCCACATAGACTTTTGACCCACATAAGAACAACAAGAATTGAGACGGCACGTAACAAACCAAACCAGACTGTTGTAGATGTGAGTACGGTCTTAAATTTGAGTGAAGTGGTTTTTTATAGTGAGTACATTCTTATTAGCAATTTTGACGTTCCGCACATTTTTAAAAATACGAGCTATTTTGTTTGCATAATTTTCAATGTAAGGAAGCGCATGAAATGATGGAGAAACATCAGTTATTATTTCTTTTATTTTTATTACCGAACCATGAGTTGTAGTAATGGTTTTCGTGTGATCAAATTCAGAAGGGATATTAAATAGTAGGTTATTCACCAAACCTTGTAGATATGAATTTTGTACTAATATTTCTTTTAGTTGAATTAGGTTTCGATTCTTTTTAGTGGAATGCGATAGGGATTCGATTCCTTTTTTCATACCAAAAACAAGGTTACTTTATATGATTAACACAAGAGTGTGCTAATGAGCACAAATAAGAACACAATTTCAATTATTTCTTATATCTATAAAGTACTTAAAATATTATGGGTATTCACATGATTAAAGGGCGTGTTAATGCACAAGCAAGAACAACGTTTAGATATGCCTTTATACAAGCAAGCAAATAGAAAGGATAACAATCGTCTTAAAATAAAAATGCAGAATAATTAATTACAAATGCTAAGTTAATTAAGGTAAATACAATATGCATTTGGGTGCATGAAAGTTGGTTTAAGGCACATACAATATGACTATAGGGTAACAAGGGGGCGTGTTAATTAGTACAAGAACAACGGAAAATAGACGTGGAGTTTATTCGCAATATATATACAAACTTAACATACTGAGAGGTTATTTCCTGCCACCAGAGTACGAATTACTGCTTGTTTAATGATAAGTATAGCGTGCAACTAGGATAAAAATAACCCGCCGTATAATGAAAGATGTGTATTAACCACGATAAAAACCACTGGTCGAGTTAATGTACTTTAATAACGTAGCTTGTAGCGTATTACTAGGTACTGGATTTCCAATCACAAACAGCTAGTGACTATCGTTTCTTCAGATAAGAATCGCCGAGGACTGAATTTCCGATCGATTTGCAGCTGTTTATGAACGCTTTCCCCCTTCTGATTGCTCGTGCGGTTGTTGTGATCGGCAAAATGAATTACGTTTGTCTGAGTTTTTGCGATTATAAACAAGTTTCGTTTTAGTCTAATACGTGGGGGTTTTTTGAATGCAAAAGCTGGGGGAGTAGCGATTTTTTAGTATGTCGTTAGGCTTGGGGCCCTAATGAAAAATCCAAGTTTTCGACCTCGAAGAGCATGCGCTCAAGCCGCCTTCTTGGATTTTAGGTACAAAAATTTGATTTTTTGTTAATAACTCAAAATTGTGACTTTCACGACAAAAGATGTTCTACACAAAGTTAAAGAGGTCAAAATTTCCTACATTTTTGTAGAAAATTTTTTTTGTAGCATAGATATGTTAGGAGTTACAGCTCCGTGAAGTTGCACTATTTGAAAAAAAATGCGGAAACTTCATTTTGGTTGAGTTTTATTTTATTGTTCTTATAATATATCATTATATTTTTACATAATTATAATTAAAAACTAAAAGGCAATTGAATATTATTATTTAACAGTATTACACTTTTCGTAAACAAAGTTAAAGGCGAAAAGTGTATCGCATTTTGTTTTTAAATTTAAGAATAGTAAATTATGATTTTAGAGCGTTACAAAATTAATTTCTACTACATTTTGGTACGTTTAGATAGTCCGGGTTGGTTATTGTCGGTGTTCTGTTTGTAGTTGTCTGTGTCTTGGTCGTAGTTATGGTTCGTAGCCTGAAAAAGGTCGTCATCCTCGTCCTCGCTTTCAATGTGGATTTCCGGCATATTTCCGCAAGATTCTTCGTTGCAGAAGGTATTTCCCTTCAATTTAGTCCATGAGCTCATCAAGCAAAAATTGACATTCCTCAGAATTCTCAGTAAGATACGAGTAAATATATCCCATCGCTTCGTCAACATTAGTTGCAGGCCGATATCCCTTTTTCCCCGATGGCACTCGATTATACAGACGCTTTTGACATGACATAATATCTTGCCTCTACTGCAACCAAGTCTGCCACATGTTGATTTCTTTTTATTATTTCCCGTCCCCAATCATCATCCCGTTCTTCAGCAACTTTTAAAATTGTAGTTTTCACTCCCAATTGTTGAACCATGCAAACGAAATCTCGATGAGATGAGTGATGTCCTCTTTTTTTTGTTTATTTAAAAAGTCCGGTGTAATTTCTTCAGTACAGAAAAAACACTGTGCTTTAAAATTAAAAGTCTAGATCTGCGGGGTGTCGACGCTACTTGAGGTTCGTTATCTTTTTACGAAAATACGCAGCGATCAGTTTTTCATTAATATAATTTTTTGACATGCGCCATGCACAGTTATAGAAGATAGTGTTCTCAAAATGCGCGTATGTCCGCGATTACGTCGTAATTTGCTCGATTTTAAAAGTGTCTTTACACCTCTTTCCTCTATATACAACGACGTCACTTTAACTTAAAGTTTTCTCACAAATAAAGCACAAATCAACTTAGGGATTTTCCATTATAACAGCGTAACCTTCTGCAAGCTAGACAACAAGCACACTGACGCATACAGATTCAATGCACAAAGGTCATTTATGACCCTCTTGCAATACCTACTAGACAGCAGCTATGCTCTCGCTACCTGCCTATCCGTTAAGATTTAGGACAACCTATTAATATAAAATTAAAATAGAGTCTTTTTAAAAATTATTTCAATATGATTCGCATTTGTTTAAATTATTTATTTTAGTTATCAACAGCCAAATAACAAAATATAATACTTTTTTTCAAATAGTGCAACTTCACGGAGCTGAAACTCCTAACACATGTGTGCTACAAAAATTTTTTTCTACAAAAAATATAGGAAATTACTTTGTCCTCTTTAACTTCGTATAGACCATCTTTTGTCGTGAAAGCCACCGTTTTTGAGTTATTATCAAAAAACTAAATTTTTGTACCTAAAATCCAAGATGGTGGCTCAAACGCATGCGCCTTAAGGTCGAAAACTTAAATTTTTCATTAAGGCCCCAAGCCAAACAACATACAAAAAATCGCTACTTCCCGACCTTTTGCATTCAAACACCCTTTTTTGATATCCACGTACTGGACTAGTAAGGTTAATGGCTGTTTCGTTCCCTGTTCATCTGCATAGATTAAACCTTGAATATCTTACATGTGATTTTTCCAATGCTCCAACCGAAAGTACTACATTGGCCAGGAAGCGAGTTTTTTTTTAACTGGAAAATTAGGAATTTTGTCGAACCCTTGCTGTTCCAAGAAAGGTAGGGATCTTTAACGTATGTGACAACACTCACACTCGTCCATTTTATCTCTCATCCGAACGAGGGCGTATTTTTTTGAAAAATGCTTGCCTAACATTTTTCAAGCGGGCCGTGTCAGGATTTGAACCCGGGATCTTGGACGTAGTAGTCACACACATACCACCACGCCACGGAGCCGCCTAAAAAAACCTTCAATACCACTAACTATCAAATTTAATGTTCCTGAATTATACCGCGTTTTAGCACTCATTGACAATATTCAGTACAAATGTCTTTCTGACCTTGAGCTAAATTTCCGGAACACCAAGGTGAAAGTAATTTTTTAACATGTAAGTGTTCTTGTAAAATTTTTATAAGTGGTTTCAAGTTGAAGCCCAAGTTTGACTCATTTCACTATATGTTGTACGTCAGTATCCCATTATCATTTGGCATACACTATCAGTCATCTGCTATTTTCGTGGTGTTAGTGGACTTTTACGACATTCAATATTTAAGTTTCTACGACCAAATTTAAATTCTTGATAATGTTGAAACATAGTTGTTTGAGATGATGCCTCATCAGCGAAAACAATTTTTAAATCTTCGATGCACTCCTTTTTATTCTTTTGGTTGATAATAAGAAAGATTCATTGCTCTCGATTTAAATCTGTTTTTTAAGTATTATTAACTTTAAAATCATGCCCAATCAAACTGTTCAACATTTTTCCCCGGTGCCACTTTCGCTTGACAATATAAATGTCAATATTTATAAATTTTTAGTATGCCAATTATCTGACGATTACACTGTTACCATATTACGGAACTTTAACAACAGCCCTTATAAATGTACTCTATCGCCCTAATGATTGATTTGCCCATTTTCAACTTGAAAGAAGCTTCTTGAATGTATTATAAAACCCACTTGACAATTTTTAGGTCAAGGCCTTTTTTTATAATTACTTAAGAGTGAAAAGATATTTTTAGAAAAAGCTCCTAAATATTTCAATACAGCTTCCTTTTTCAAAATCACTGTGGAAGTGGTATTTAGAGTACTTCTAAGAAAACTCCTTCCTTAATGACTATTATTATTTTACACAAGGTTCGTTATTTACTTGGCAGTTCCATATATAACTGAGGCGTAAATCAAGCATATTTGTTTTGCCAAGTTGAGCAATATGCTGGAAATTGTTTCCCTATGTGAACTCCAGCTACGGCTAATTGGAATATATCAAAATTCACAGCACGTCAGCAAGCTTTTCCATTATCCTTATTGCGCTGAGCTCCTTTTGAAAAGAAAATACACAAAACAGTTGTTGAAGTTACCGTAAATACACAATACTGAATGGAAGTTCGAACCTACAGAAAAGCGCCTGAAGTATTTTCACATGTATAAGGGATGTTGCATAAAGTGTATCTTCGTGAGTACAATATTTATTAGTATAAAAAGAAGTGAACACTTTGGTATGTAAAGTGGATAACGATTCAGAAGCTTGCAAAACATGTCTAGTTATTAAACGTTCTTCATGTAGGAAAAAGCGTCTATTGGATTTAAGAAAATGAAGTTTATTACCTTTGCATCCTATGCGGCGCGCAAGCATTTCTTGATAATGTATAGTTAATATATTTTTGACTGTGACATACCCTGCAACAAGTTTCGTTTTAAGCTTAAACATTAAAATTTGTGACCAATAAAAACTATTCCTTCCAAATGCAGAGTCCATCGAATTCAAATAAAAAAGAAGCGCGACTACAATGTACAATTATTAATCTAGGCAAAAGTTAATTATATACAACAGAAGCTAACTAACCGAAACAGTCACTTAGTTTATAAAAATAGCCTGTGATCTAGTTAAAATAGTTGATTGGATCAAATAAAAGAGACAATTTAAATAAAGATATTATTTGATAAAAGATAAAAAATCATTTAATTCTGTTAAAAGTTATTTGAATCTAATAATAAGGGGTATTTAATTCCAATAAGAGTTACTTGATTCTCTAATTAACACGTTAAAGAGATTCATTAAAGGCGTTATTTAATGCAAATAAAATATTTACGGCATAATTTCTGTAGCCTTAGAAGAATCTAAACTACGATATATCCGCTTGTAGAGGAAGGGATGAATTATATACCATGCACATGGGTGTCGGTAGGAAAAAGTTAGAAGAAAGCCATGCAACACAAAATAATTTTTTATTTTGATAAATGTATACGAAAGCACACCACGGCAGACTTAAAACATAGCATTATAGTATTTACAATTTCTAAATCAGCTTACGTCATAAATGACCTCGCACCTATATCAACACAAGAGCATATCTTTATTCTTTTCTAACTGTCTAAAAATGGGGGCGGTGGCTAGAAGAATGGTCCGATTAAAAAAATTCTTTAATTGTGATGCTAAAAAATGGCGGATTGACGTAAGACAAAATGGCGGATTGACGTAAGAAAAATGATAGATGACATATGTGAGGCGGCTACGTGGCGTAGTTGGTATGCGTATGACTACTACGCCCAAGGTCCCGGGTCCGAATCCCGACACGGTCCGCTTGAAAAACGTTATGCGAGCATTTTTCACAAAAATACGCTCGCGTTTGGATGAGAGGTAAAATCGAGGTCCCGTGTGTGTCTGTTGTCACGCTCGTTAAAGATCCCTATCTTGCTTGGAACAGCAGGCAAAATTCAAAAATTTTCAGGTAAAAAAACTCACTTCCAGGCCAATGTAGTGTCTTCGAGTGGAGCTTTGAAAAATCACATGTAAGGATGACATATGTGATGTAAGAAAATGGCAGAAGTAACGTTAAAAGTTAGTGACGTAAGAAAAATGGTGGATGACAGAGGTGACGTAAGAAAGATGATGTCGTTAATGAACTTTCCCATTAAAAAGTGATTAGCGTTAATGGATTTTTAACGAGAACACCTATTAAAAGACGATTAGTGGCAGCGACGGCTCGCCGCAGTGGCGGTGGCGGCGACGGTGCTGCGGCGCTGAGGCGGCAACGCTGTGCTAGAATGTCTGTCATCCTCTACTATTAAATATAATAGAAGTTAATTCTGATAACCTAAATTTATTTATTTTTAAGCAAATTCAAAAGTGACCTAATTTTGTCTGGAGATGAGTAACTCAAGAATAAGAAACGAAAGTTAAATATGTTGGTTATTTTACAAAGAGGAATAGCCAATGACCGGTTTCGCTGTGTTTTGCAACTCGTCATATTGGCGCGTCTCCTTTGCAAAACAACCAACAAAGATCTTGAATTATATGGGAATCAGAGTGTTTTTTTATATACAAAACATTTCTTTGTTGATTGTTTTGCAAAGAGAAACACGTCAATCTGACGAGCTGCAAACACAGCGCAACCGGTCACTGGCTATTTTTACTTGTAAAATAACCAACATATTTAATTTTCGTTCGCTATACTTGGATTACTCATCTCCAGACAAAATTAGGTTATCATTAAGCAAGAAGCGCATTAGCTTCTGTCGACCGAGGTCCCCAGTAACATAAGCTGAAGGACTTATTTAGAAAGTTCGCTAATGTTATAGTGGGTAACAGGTCATTTGTTATTTCCAAATTCAGAAGTGTTATGTAGAATAAACTTAGGTAAGAGAGAAATAGCTATAGTATAACTGAAGGGTTTACTTAGCTGTAATATAGCAATTAGCTTTAAGCAAAATGGCATGTTCAAAATCTATAGTTACACAATACAAATGAATTCCCATATCTAGGTTCCAGTTATCAAACTCTAATATAATTAAGAATATTTTCTGAACGGGGGCTGAAACTTTTTTATATATTGTTTATTGTTTTAATTCTTTTTGTATTGTGTTGTCGTACATGTGTAGATAAGAATGGACGGACTAAATTTATAAAAATGCTTTTGACAGTCAAAATATTCTCCTTTCGTTTGTTTAAGAATGCTTTCTTCTTTGAGGAACAGTATTGTAACTACTAAAAAAGCATTTTCAGAAATTCAGCCCGTTCATTTTGATCTACACACACTCGGAATACGACACAAAAAGAATTATAACAAAAAATTAAACACAAAAGTTAGCGCACTCGCAAAGAAGAAAACATTCTTTGTAAGACTGATTTCGTCTGTTCGGGCTCCGTAACTTTTTTCTACACTGTTATTTGTTCTGATATTTTTTAAATTATGTTTCTTGATGTGTGTAGATGAAAAGGAACAGGCTATATTTTTGAGAAATGTTTTATTTTAGCGTCTGTGTGAATTTGTATGTTGGACAAGTTTTTAAAGGATATTGTTTCCTGCGGGAGCGCTGCAACCTTTTCTGTATTGTTTATTGTTCAAATTCTTTCTATTTCGTGTTCATGTGCATTTGTAGATGAGAATAGATGGGATACATTGTTGAAAATGGCCTTAACAGTCAAAATTTTGTCCTTTTATTATTTTTTATGTATGCTGTCTACTATGTGCAAAAGTATAAAGAAAAAATAAAACACAAGTTGTCGACGAAGCCGACTTCTGCAGCTAGTTTTGTTATAATTAGGTTACAACAGTTTGTTTTTGCAATTGCGTAGAGTGATGTTTCTTTTGTGCTATTAAATACATTCTATACATTTTAATATATAAAGCTTGGCGTATAGTTTTAAGCCATGGAGGCCAGGCCCTCACCCCGCGCCATGTAGTTACGACACCGTTGCACAAGTACATGAACCTTTACATCAGTGAAGTTACCGGCCGCTACGAAGCGGCCGCTAAATTTGAACACGCCTCCTCTCTGTAAGGCCACGCCTACTACCCACTCCATGCATTATAGGTGTAGCCTTATTAATCAGTACATTTTGCACGCTATTTCAGTCTGCTTTATATTCTTTATGGATTATAAATATCCTCTCAATTTTTCAATTACAGAAATACCCTTCTGCGGTACCTATAAATGACAATAAAAGAATAATATCGGCAGAAAGTAACTATTTTATTAAAATTCATTATATATAGGGCTGGGTCGGCGTATCGATATATCGATACGTATCGATACGACCCCGTATTGACCCCCGATACAGCAAAAATAAATATCGATATATCGATACCGATATGTATCGATACGTATCGATATGTATCGATACGCATCGATACGTATCGATACGCATCGATACGTATCGATACGTATCGATACGTATCGATATTCGATACGCAAAATCCTTTATCGGCCACCCCTATATATATATATATATATATATATATATATATATATATATATATATATTTATGTCACAAATATTAAACTTGAAACTTTAATTATTTTGATAACAAACAATCTTAAGTGAAAGATCGAATTGTTAGTAAATACATTATTTTAAAACGATTTTATTCTCAAAGAAAGAGTAGATAAATTATCGATGCGTATCGATTCGTACCGATACGTATCGCTAAGTCTCGATATGTATACTTAATCTACACATCTAAACGTTCCAATACGAATCGCTATATATATATATATATATATATATATATATCCATACGTATCGATACGTATAGATGCGTATCGATACGTATCGATACGCATCGATACGAATCGGTACGTATCGATACGCATCGATACGCATCCATACGAATCGATACGTATCGATATGTATCGATACGCACCGATACACATCGATACATATCGATACGCATCGATACGTATCGATACGCATCGATACGTATCGATACGCATCGATACGTATCGATACGTATCGATATATATCGATATTCGATATATCGATACATATCGATATAGAATATGTATCGATATTCGATACGCAAAATCCCGTATCGCCCATTATATACATTGCAGAAGGAAATATTTTATACATAAGTACACATAAAGCCCAACATTACAATCAAAAGTTAACGGTTTTTTAAACATTTTAAAACATATATAAAATAATTTTTCCAAACAAAGTTCCACGTTTGTATATAACATATTTCGAAAAAACGTACCTAAGAATTTGCTAACAAAACCGCATCTTTTGAATATCCACCATACTGTATATATAAAATTGATAAGTAATTACCTTAGGCCTTCCAATACAACATATAATATTCCTACAAACTGATTTGAAAATTTACCCTTCTGCCGAACACTTCTATAATACGGTTCAATAGTATCACTAAAAAATGCTTTTTTTCATACCTTACATAAGACTTCCACTTATTAAAAATTTTTAGCAATTAGCTTAAGTCCTCCAAAATAAATATATTTCTCGTAATAACGGATCTTGGAATAAACTACTTCTGTCAAACAGTTATATAACACAGTACAACAGTTTCACTAAAAAATCATTTTTTTTAATATCTTCTATACGACCTTCGTTCTTCAAAATTTGTCAATAATTAGCATAGGCCTACCTACATAACATATATTTTTCTTAAGAACGGATTTTGGAATTTACTACCTCTACCAGACAGTTATATAACACGGTACAACAGTTTCACTAAAAAAACATTTTTTTTAATATCTTCTATACGACCTTCGCTCTTCAAAAATTGTCAGTAATTAGCATAAGCCTACCTACGTAACATATATTTTTCTTAAGAACGGATTTTGGAATTGACTACCTCAACCAGACAGTTATATAACACGGAAGTCTTATGTAAGGTATGAAAAAGCTTTTTTTTACTGATACTATTGAACCGTATTATAGAAGTGTTCGGCTGAGGAGTAAATTTTCAAATCAGTTTGTAGGAATATTGTATGTTGTATTGGAAGGCCTAAGGTAATTACTGATCAATTTTATATATACAGTATGGTGGATATTCAAAAGATGCGGTTTTGTTAGCAAATTTTTAGGTACGTTTTTTCGAAATATGTTATATACAAACGTGGAACTTTGTTTGGAAAAATTATTTTATATATGTTTTAAAATGTTTAAAACGTTAACTTTGATTGTAATGTTGGGCTTTATGTACTTATGTATAAAATATTTCCTTCTGCAATGTATATAATGAATTTTAATAAAATAGTTACTTTCTGCCGATATTATTCTTTTATTGTCATTTATAGGTACTGCAGAAGGGTATTTCTGTAATTGAAAAATTGAGAGTATATTAATAATCCATAAAGAATATAAAGCAGACTGAAATAGCGTGCAAAATGTACTGTTTAATAAGGCTACACCTGTAATGCATGGAGTGGGTAGTAGGCGTGGCCTTACAGTGAGGAGGCGTGTTCAAATTTAGCGGCCGCTTCGTAGCGGCCGGTAACTTCACTGATGTGAACCTTTTTGTTAAAATGTCTTGCGTAGAATTCCTTAGCTTTAATTACGGCATTACTATTAATTTGTGGTTCTCTAAGGCAAACTTTCACTGAATAATTATTATTTGTAGTGTACTCGGTATTTGTACCGATATCTTAATTGTACACATGTGCTAAAAACGCTAATGATCTTTCGTTTTGTTATTACTTTAGACCACAAGTTTCTTAATCTAGTAAGCCTATTGATCACTTCTTACAGTAAAAGTTCTTCGGGTTATTTTTGTTCTAAAAGTGTTCTGAAAGTAATTTGACACTAGGTGCTACAAGTAAGTAGTTCCGTTTGCTTTAATTTGACTTACATTTTAAAACAACAAAGCGTATAGACATTTAGAATACAATTTATTTGCGATACGACTTTAACGTCGTATGCCGTTTATAAATGTATCATCCTATCTTTGTTTTCCTCACTATCCTTTCATGTCGTTGGCTTTATTAAATAATGTTAATAAAGCATTAGAATAATGCTATCTACGGAAATATCAACAAGTGGTGTTTCTGATAACACTGCAAATGAAGACTCTAATGTTGAACAAACAGGTTCATTTAATACCAGCTTAAAAATTAATTAATCACAAGATAAAAGTATATGTTTATTTTCTGATGTGGCCAAATCTACTCCGTTTCCGAAGAAGGTTCAAGAAATTATATTTTCTGTGATTGAAGGTATTTCCGTAAAATCATATGTAATTGCTATAGCGAAATTGGTTTAACCCAAAAATGTGACTTTTGCATCACGAATGTTAAATGGTCGCATTTGTATTTATTTGAATTCAAAGGAAACCGTTTCATTATTTATAAACACTCATGGCGGAATTACGATCGGAGATATATTCATACCCGGACGAAATTTAATATGTCCTTTGAAGAGAATAGTGTTATCAAATGTATCCCCGTGCACACCACATCATGTAGTAGAAGTAGTATTAAAACAGCACAACTTTAAATTATTGTCGCCGTTATCGTTTATCGGTGCTGGAATCGGGCTTGCAGAACTACGGCACGTCATGAACTTCAGACGCCAGGTTTTTATCGTAGACAAGGAAGATGAATCCCTACCAAGCTTATTAAATATGAGAACGAAGAGTACTGCATTTTTATATCTGATGAGAAGGTTAGGTGTTTTGTGTGCAAGGAGATGGGACATATCTCGTCTAGATGCACAATCAATAACATTCATACAATCCCCGACATCAACATTATACAAGAAAATAATACAACCAAACGATCCGCTCCGTCTACTACTAATGCGACCGAGTTGAACGACATCAACATTATATCTCATGTTGCAGAACTAGCAGAGACTAGTCAAGTCGTTGATGACGAAATTCCGGTCGCCGTCCCTCAGGTCAGCGAAGAGGAGTCTTTTCAGTGTCCCAAACACGAAGCTCGTAAAACAAAAGGGCATGTTAGACACAGCCATAAGAAACTGAAGGTTGATCTCACTCCCGACAAATACACGCATGAAGATTTCACGGAATCGGAAGCCTTGTGGCATAACGGGTCACAAATAATAGATTTTACGCTGTTCACAGAGTTTTAAGCTGAAGTGAAAGGTAGCGATCAGCCACTTCAAATCGCCGTGAAATATACAAGTGATATAAATAGCCTGTTGCTATTAATTAGAGACGCATCGAACGTTCACCTCTCGAGCTTTGAAAGATAGGTGCAAACTCCTTATCGTATCAATTAATAAAGATTTTTCTGACGCGAAAACTAATGCTTCGGTATCATCCCAAACATCAGAAGATTCGCAGGAGAATCTTAAAAGGCTTTATTCAACAGAAAGCTTGGTCAGTGAAAAAAGCAGCTATTAAAAGTTCTTATCTTCCCTAATCAAAATAAATTATTAATTCCATGGCTTTACAAACTCTCAATCTTCTCACATTAAATATAAAAAGTATACGAAGTAGCTTCAAATGTTTACAATTAGAACAATTCCTTGCACAAGTAACGCCAGACATTGTATTGTTGCAAGAGACTAACACAGTATCAGTGCCACCAAGAATTACAAAAAATTGCAAATACAATACTTTTTCTAACGCAGCAGATGCAGCATTCCCGGGCACTGCAATTCTTGTCAAAGAATCTTAACATATACAGATTGTTAACCATGAAATATTATATGCATCGTTTGTGCAACTATTGTCAGTTTTAATAGATAACGATACCTGGCACATTATTGTTGTATATTGTTCCCATGATGAACAAAAAACAGAAAGTATTTTTGGAGCATTAGAAGCGTTCCTTACCCACCTCACCAATCAAACCAGTTACAACGAGAAATCCAAAATAATATTAGACGGCGACTTCAATTGTACATTACAACCCATGCTAGACCGCTTTAATGCACATAAAGTCCGACCAGCTAATGGAAAACGGTTAGGAAAGATTATCAACAGTTTTAATCTAGTGGACTCTTGGAGACTTTCCACAGAAAGAAAGGCGGATACACTTTTATAACAGCGAGTTCGGCGGCTAGATTAGATCGTGTATACTGTACGGCACATATGATCAGTACACTAACTAACACGAATATACATAATTCCCTTTTAGATCATTTAACATTATCACTAAATATAAAAGTTAGCAGTACACTAAGCAGTAGTTTAAAACCCTACTGGAGGTTCGACAACGCATTGTTAAGTGATCAAACATATGTAGAATGCATGAAAGTTTTCCTAAACGGAGAAATTAATCATAATACATCACTACAGATTGATCTCTTACCATGGTGGGACGCTTTGAAAATCAAAATAAAACAGATATTAATTCAATACGTTAAACAGCGAATGCAAAACTTAAAAGCAGAATATAGAATGTTAAATGATAAATTGCGAGTTGCTACAGAAACCAACCAGGAACTCTTAATTGGTACACTGAATGACCTAATAAAAGATACGCGTAACAGCTACAAAATAAATGCATTTGAAGCTTATGCCTTTGAAAAATACAAAGAACTCTATGCAGCTGATAAGTCCACGTTACACCGTGACATACGCAAGCGATTTGTTCCTCTCACTCAAATTAAGATTGAGGGTAAAGTAGCGAAAAATAGTTTGGAGTTATGTGGTTAAATGAGAACCCATTTTCAAGCAGATGGTGAATCCACTGATGATATCGTTTTACAAGTTATAAATAAATATCTTAAACTAACCTTGTCTATTAACGTTATAGAGAGATCGCATCGTGTGGGCAAGGTTCGTCCTTAAGGAATAAACCTCGGGGTATAATCATAAAATTCTTAAACCATCGTGATCGTACATTGGTTTACAATAAGAAAGCGCTCTTGAAAGGTAGTCCGTATATACTTCGTGAGGACTTAACTGCAATGCGTCATAAAAAACTAATGAAACTCCAACAGCAGTATGGTGTTAGAAATTGTTGGTCCCATGATGGAAAACTGTTCTATAAAACTAAGGATGGTATTCATAACACACCTTAATATGGGTTAAAACTAGTAGTATACATACATGTTGATAACGTTTTAAATGATCTTTAATTTTCGTTTGAAATTAATATTAAACAGTATATGCATTTATTCAACTTATGTAACATTGTAGTTTAGAAGCAATTACATACTGATACATACAGTTGCACAAAAATCTGTATTTTAGTTTAAAATTTATATTATTTTTTTTCTTACTGTGGAACTACCTAACCGTGTATAGACAATTTATTTACTTTTCCTTAAAGATTGTTACATTGTAGGAGTAGTACAACTGCTATGCCAGCTATTTCACAAAGAAGCGACCTAATATTACACATTTAAAAGTATACTCTTGTGCTCGTTTCTTCTTAAAGTTTAGCATATTTTAGCTGTTTACTTAATACCTTAATTATATTTATGTTTAAACTCGCAACAATTAATGTACGCTCTCTTAATACTGGTTTTGAAACTTTTCTGCTCTGGTGGATGAGAACAAACTTGATATCATATTTGTAACAGAAACATGGCTAACTGAAAGATGTAATATTAATGACTATCAACTAGAAAATTTTGATCTTTTTCACACTGATCGTAAGGGAAGGGGTGGTGGTGTTGCTGTGTATACTAGGACTTGTTTAAATTGCAAAGTCATAAACACAGATTATGATACTAATGACTGTTTTGAACAGTTGTGGGTAAGTTTCATTTACAATAGTAAAAAAGTTGCTGCTGGTGTAGTATATCGGTCACAAATAATTGCAGCACATAAATTTCTCACAGGTTTTGAGTAGACCATTTTCAGTGATTCTACCGCCTCATTTCCACCAGCTTCCCTCATTTCCACACTCATCTGGACCAAAAAGTTTTCTTCGACTAACCATTTTTCATCTTTCGAGATAAATATCTTAAATTTTTCATCTTTCGAGATAAATGAGCATCCTCATTTCCACACACGAGATAAACCTATTTTTAAGATTTTTTTTACCGCTAACATTCTGGACCAAATAGTTTTTTTCGACTAGCCATTTTTTTATCTTTCGAGATAAACCTATCTTGTTTGGTATCGATTAATATTAGAATTTTCTCAGCTACCCGAATTTCTAAGAATTTTTTAGATTGCGTCACCCCCAAGGGAGCTACCCTAATTTTAAGATTTCTTACCTGTAGCGACTTTTGAGCGTTCTTATAAATTTTTTTAGTCATGCGATACATCTTGTTAGCTTAGAATTTTACGCAGAATTAGAATCTGCAAACAGATTTGAAATTGGATAACGCCCTGCAAAATTATACTTTAAGCTCTCAAACCTCATTAAAATTTTTGCTCGTATATATTTAACTCCATTTTTTAAAACCTTTTTCGCTACCCAAGACATATGCTTTAACCAACATAAATAAATTAAACACACAAAAGTTTAATAATTTATTTATCCAATTTACAGTTTAATAAACTAATTACAATTTTTACAAAGTATAACATTATTTCCTGTGTGTAGCCGAAAGTTTAACCTGTAACAAAAAAAAAAAAGATTAATGTGTTGTTTAAAATAGACCTGTAACAAAAAGAGATTAATGTAAAAAAAGAGGAAACGTGTTTTCAGTCAATAAGACATATTGTTGTTAATCCAACAATATGTTTTACCGTCCAGCGACACCACGTGGAGGTAAACACATGCCGCCGGGAACAAAGGAAATTTTAAGGATGGGGGAGGGTAGATATGCTTATAACTAACTTACATACTATATATACACAATAAAATATATACAAATATAAACAACTTAACCTATATCCTTATGCCCCCATGCGTAGGTTGATATGCTTCCGGGGATGACGTAACGCTTGTCATCTGCGCCCGATAAACTGATTTTATTAATAAGCTGTGTATAAAGTTGGTGTTTCTTACTCCGGATTGATACCATCGTATTCATGAGGGCACCAGAATTATTATGTACAATGTCCTTAAAACTATCTACACTAATCCCCGCCACCACACTACGACTAACACCCTTAATCTTTTAACAATGTCTTTCTCACTTACTATGCAATACGATTTGGCCCTGGTGCCGACGAACTCCAAGACCAAATCCCCACAAAACTCATCCTTAAACTTACCCAACACCTTTTTGTTTATAAGTGGTATATTGTATTTATTGTTTGGAGGGTAATCACTTGTATCAAAATGTATTATGTTTGCGCTAATGTCACTGTACAAGTCTGGCGTCTCAACACTATAAACTAAAGAGTCTGTATCCGTATAAAGCAGGGACAATCTGGGACCATACAGAGGAACCATGGTACTGTAGTGAAACTCATACATAAGAGTTTTTGACAAGTCTAAAATTGACAATCCTGCATAGATCGGTTTATTATAATTAACTTTAACACGATCCATCTGTATAATCGCCAAATTTTCCCCCAACACGGTACAACTGTTAAAGTTAGGTTTAGCTATTAGCCCACTCGCGCACAACTTTTTCCCGTCGTGTTCCCATCGCGTGACTATTTTGACATCGACCTTTTGTCCACGTTCTCCATTGTTTTACCAAAACCGCATTGTTCATAAGTTTGAAAAATCTTTTCAAACGCGTTAGCGGCAGAGGTACGGAGATTCGTGTTGAGATCAATGTAGGGTTTTAACCACGTCGACTGATCAAACTCCAACACGCGATGCACAACAGTTAATTGCAGACCGTTACGCAGAGCCTGCTGCAAGTTGCGATAGTGAACAATGTATTTTGTTTTGTCCAGAAGGGTGGCGAGTAGCTTAGGCGTCTTCGAAAACGGCGTTGGAGGTACCATCGATTCAGGGCAGAAAGGCAAGTCATTGTGATCGTTGTGAAGATGTTCTGGATACTGTATATCAACTTCCAAAATATACCCTTTTTCGTGCGTGCTTGGTATATTTAATATTTCATGTTTTATACGATGTACCTGGTCCGTGTTTAACCATCTAAAGCCGCTAATGGGTAAATGTTGGGACATGGCCCATCCGTATAAATTGTTAGCATCCAGATACGTTAAGTACTTGGATGACTCGTCAGGGTTGTAGTCTTCCATATACTTATTGTTGGCTTTAGCATACCGACCGCTGCACTGGGTTAACCCACCACGTATTCCTTTCTTGATAAAATGTTGCATACTGACATCGGTCAACAACTCGAGCTTCACCCCAGTGCGCTTCAACATGGCATCCCAACTCAAACTAGGAGCAGTCACGTACTGGCATGGGTCTAGATCATATGTTTTTGTGCAGACGTCTCTAAAGTTCTCGAAAATGTCTGCTAGTAACAAAACGTCTGTTTTCAAATAAAGATCGCTGTATTCCCCAAGCGTTCGGATTTTGAATGTTCTCCATACATTCTGTGCGTGTTCATAATCTGCATACGACACCGCTGTGGCGGTTAGACCGTTGTAGAAAGCATTTTGTGGTGGTAGAACCTTCTCTTCCAATACGGTAATATCTTTCACGTAGTCGTACGGGAACACACCCTTCCGATGTAATAGAGCAAACTCTTCGGCATTGGGAAACAGCTCTTTAGTTCAACAAACTGTTCAGCATTCAAGTTGGAGGCTAGTTTATTTAAGCTAGATGCCATGAAGCGTAAGGAGTCTACAAATCTCAGCGTAATAAAGATTCATCAGGTTCATCGTCGTTTTCCTTAGACAATCTAACGTTTTTTGTAAACGATATGAACCTCTCCTTATTATTCGGGATGACAGTAACCCTCTCTTTATCATACCTCAACTCTTTCACAATGAAATGTGAATCATAACCGCTTAGGTTATGAAACACCACCGGGATGAAATGAGGTACTCTGTAATTAATGTTGCACGCGCTATGTGCTGCAAAGCGAAATTCCCCCGTAAGATGGCAGCGATCCCTCACTCGATCATCTCCTAATGGTTTTTTGCAGATGCCACACTCCTCAACCATATGAAACAACAACTCATCTAGGGGTTCCATTGGAAGCATGGGGGTGTTTGTTTTTAAAATTTTTCCCAATCGTTGGGCTTCCTCTTTCATCTTTTCCATAAAACTTTTGCGGCTTCAGGTCCTCTGTACAGCTCAAATTTGTTAAACGAGTCATCGTATGAACATTTGATATAGTATGCAAAACTGAAGGGTTCGTGGTGTTGTGTGCTGTTGGTGAAGGAAGAGGTGGGATCCGGAACTGCAGAGCTAATAGGCTTCAACACACTTTCGAAGTCAGCATAAATCACGAACGGTACCCGCATTTGTTTGTGGATGTTGGTGAACTCGAGGATGTTGTTGAAATGGTTCGGCATGGTTGTCACCACATGGTTGCAGTCGTTTGTTGAGTGTTGGTGTAATTTGTCTTCGGATGGAAAAAACACCAAGCATCCATCGCAAATCCATTTGCGGGTGCACTCACGAGAGATCTGCTTACCCACTAGCTTCCCCAAATCTTTGATCCAACAGTAGTGGGACTTGCATCCATCCTGAATGTACAGCAGGTTCACATGCCGAACCCTTTTATTAGCGGTGAAATGTAGCGGTCCAACGATGGACTTGCCTTCTACCCCAAAGACGTTGATGCTGATGTCGTTCTGCTCCTCGAACCTGGGAATGTCCTTTATGGGCATCGGGAACAGTACTCCTGTTACGTTGAGTACCGTCGAGTAATGCGGGTAGCTACCGACCCTTTGCGGGTCGTGAACACTGTGGTGCAGGGCAGCCACAACACACCAGGCAAAACATGCGTCGTCTTGGTTTTGCACGTTAACGACGGCATGCTTCTCCTGAATCCATTTGGGAAGCTCGATATAAGATGAACCCCGCATTGGTTGGTACTTGTTAACATTTACCTCCAAGTACAACACCTGTTTCAGAGTCCATCCTAAAATTTAAAAATTAGAAAAAATTAATAATTGTAGAAACTAACCAGAATCTCGTTCTTGGAACTCGTCCGACTTAGCCGACATCCTCTCCACAAAGGTGTTGTAGACCGCTCCCAGGTCACTGGAGGAGGTGACCATAACATTTCGGGTGTTGAAGGATTTAACATCCTCTACACCCTCTGCCGCAGCCATCTTGGTGTAACCACCAAATACCTCCAAGTTCACCTTGAGGGAGGTGTGTATAGCCAGCTGTTCCCCGACTAAGGCTATGAACCTCTCCTTCTGCTCGCATAGAAAATCCAGTAGACCTAAAAATACAAACTAAGCAAACACAAAATACTTATAAAAAATACATACCACTAGTATTAGCATTTTTAATTCTGTATGTAGCGATTCGAGTTTTAAATGCGGTCGCTACTACTTCTACACTTCCATCCAGGACACGGCTAGCAGCGGTCTTGTGCGCGTTAGATCGCTGGTGGGCTACCAAGTTGACAACGTCCACATTGCACTCCACACATCTCCGCGATTTCTTGGGGGCAGGTCCCTCAACGGTTGGTGCGGCCGGTCGTTTGATCCCAGATGGTTCGGCAACGGGGACAGCCACACCATGCTTGGCGTCGCGATGCCGTTTCAAGTTGTCCTTCCGCGAGAAGGATGCAGGGCATGCATCGCAAACAAAAAGACCGGTGGATTTCGATCCCACGTCATGTTGTTGGAGCTGGTGCCTCTTCAAGCTATCACCCCTCGAGAAGACAGCCCCGCAGACGTTGCACACGAATGAAGCCATTTCTCTATAAAGAAATTAAAACTGGTCAAAGACTTTTAACAGTTGTAACTAGCCGAAGACTAAACAGAAACTGAATTATATTGCCTCGTACCATGCTTTTATACACATCATAATTAAGATCGTATAATAATTAGGTAGTTTACTTTTAAAACCCAGCGTCGTTTAACCTTGAGTAACATTCCAAACTAGTCTAATCACACCAGTAAAATCAATTAGGTAGTTTACTTTAAATTAGAAAACCCAGCGTCGTTTAACCTTGAGTAACATTCCAAACTAGTCTAATCACGTCGGCAAAAATTAATTTGCTTCTTGCTTACGCACTACAACTATAATTATAGGATATATCACTTTAACTTTCACTTCTACTCTAATTGTTTACAGACATTTCGAGCCTGGAATTTTTTAAAAGAAAACATTAATGAAGAAGGCAAAGGTCACCTTTCACAATAAACCTTAGAAAGTTTGGGTGATTTCGGTAACAAGGACAGCTCAAATCGTATAAAATACGAGCACGATTCCTCTATGTTCAGTACAAAATACAGCATAAAAGTAGATACAATGATATCCATTAAAGACGGTATAGTAATGTTTCGGCGGAGTTTGAGTGATGCTAGGATTAATATCGAACGTGGTTATATTTATGGTGATGATATCGGATCATGTTATGACGACTCCAGGTGGATAAAGTTGCAACAAGCATGGACTGTTTGTGATCAATTCGACCGGAATCAAATAAATTCCATGAATTATTGGATAAATTTGAAGAATTAAATTTATTGAGAGACTTTATGGAATGCTTTTGAGCTATATAGAAAAATTATAATTGTAAAAGTTTTGTATGTGTATTTTACGGTAAATTTATAAATAAAAATGTTAATATTATTCGAATATTTATCATTCTAAGTCACCTGAGTACAATTTACGCATGCGCAACAACAACCTCAAAACATTTAAAAGGACGAGCCGCATAGGATTCCTTCTCAGTCATCTCGGTGAAATCAGTGCAAAGCAATGGAGTCTGTAGATGTTAATAATGCACAAGTTTCGTATACCGAAAATCTGATTAATAAGTTTACGTATAGTTTAAGTGAATTGGGTGAACACCCTCATAATGTGGAAATTGGGTTTGTTATAAACCAGAGAATAAAACCCGTATTACGATTGGTGTGTAGCAAGAAATATTGTGGCAGCCATGTTCTGGAATTGACATACAAAAATTGGTTAGCATTTACAAATTTTCAAGTGGAATTTTAAATCAACGTATTTTCTCGCGACGTGCTAAACACTCGATTAAATGGTGCACTCGAAACGGAAGATCTACACATACAACTAGGAGGTCCGTTTTTTATCACTCTGTCACCAGTGTCTGGATCAACCGAGAACGAAACGTTCCAGTTAAAAATAATAATGGGTAATAGTTCGATAATTATAAATGAATTGGAGTGCCGTAAACTATTCCATATGCGAGAGTTGTTTGAGTATCAACTTAAACAGTTGGAAAGTCGTGACTTCCCAGCATTATACAGCGAATTAGTAGGATTTGTTGCTAATTCTAATTTAAATGATTGCGATCGGTTTAATACTATGACTGAAGGAGAGAAACGAATTAAAATCTTGATTGAAGGCGAAGTTCGAATTGGCAATATTTTATTCTACAACGAATTGAATCAGAGCGCACTAAATGCATTGGAGCTGGTTATATGTTTTCCGGATATATTTGTGCAAGACGTGATACGTACAAGAACATTAGTGGAAATGTTTAGACGTTTAAATTTGTCGGAATCTGAAGATTCTGGTTATGGTGATAACTAGAAAGAGTATTTTATAAAAGACAGCCCAAGAGACATGGATGTAAATGTATTGTTATTGTAAATATATTGTAAATTTTTTGAAAAAGTATAAATAGACTCGTTGTTGTTTATTTATTTAGTATAGTTTGAGATTTTTTTGAGTAAACACATGATTATCTGTTCTGGAGAGGGTTTAATCAACAGCGTTATAAACAGGTTACCGTTTGAGCTGCATATTCCAGGTTATCAGTACTGCGGTCCTGGTACAAAGTTGGATGAACGCTTAGCAAGAGGTGATCCTGGAATAAACGAATTAGATAAATTGTGTAAAGACCACGACATTGCATACTCCAAGTACCCCGACGATCTTCCAGCCAGACACCGAGCAGATAAAATTTTAGAAGAAGAAGCCTGGGGGAGAGTTAAGTCTAAAAACGCAAAGTTTGGGGAAAAAGCCGCAGCTTGGTTTGTGACAAACGCTATGAAAGCGAAGAGAAAAATGGGTATGGTTTTAAAGAAGAAAATAAGTTTCAAAGGTGGATTTTTGAAGAAAATACGATCCGCAATAGACCGAGTTGGTTCCGACAACTTGAAAAAGCTGTTAGATGTTGGTATTCTAATTGGTAAAAAAATCATAAAAGGAGCCGGTGGGAGAAACAAAATTAAAGTCCCACGTATTATACCCGTTCCACAGAAAGGAGGTTTTCTACCATTGATTCCTATATTTGCGGGACTAAGTGCCCTAGGGGCACTAACAGGTGGTGCTGCGGGGATAGCTAAAGCAGTAAATGATGTCAAGACAGCCAACGAACAGCTTAAGGAGAGCGAACGACACAACAGATCTATGGAAGCCATTACCGTTGGGAAAAAAGGAAATGGAATGTTTCTAAAACCATACAAAAAAGGCACAGCATTATTCTTGAAACCGTACAAACAGGGGCGTGGCATTTGTAAAAAAGTATCAAAAAACTAAGCAAGTTACCTCGAAGAGCTCTCACCGATGTAGATATAAGGAAACACGCATCTAACATTCCTCATTTTCGCAACGTCTTTTCTAGAGATCAGTTACAGAAGATTACACCGCGTGTCAATGAATCGGGTGTGATTAATTTGGATACCACCAAAGGTTCGGGTACACATTGGGTGGGGTACCGAAAACGTGGAAATAGCGTGTATTACTACGATTCGTTTGGAGACTTGAGACCGCCGGAAGAAGTAAAGAGATATTTTCGAGGCTGTAAAATTTACTACAACAGTGCACCGGAACAGACTTACAACACATACAATTGTGGACATTTAGTGTTAAAGTTTCTTAGTGACAATGGCTAAAACAGTGAGCGTGTTCGGGTATGGTATGTCATATCGACAGGATCCATTTACCCACCAATTAAATTGAAACAGGACGGTGAATATGCTTTGGGTCTAGTGGGACTGTACACTTGTAACACTGTGCAAAACATACATCCAGGAAACAACATCTTGTACTTTAACGATCCAGAGCATCGCAGAATAACCATTGAACCGGATCATACGAATTAGAAGAAATAAATGCATATATACAGGATGTTTTCAAAAAATGGTTCAGTCAGAAGCCGGACATCAACGAGAACATTGAAAAATATTTTAAACTGAGTGCCAACAATAATACATTAAAGTGTTCTATACGAAGCAGTATACCGATAGATTTTGGGGCAAACCGTAAAACAATATTGGAAGCATCTTGGGGTTTACCAACCGCAAATTGGCTGCAGATACCGTACATATCGCTAATCAGCAAGTGAACATAATATCGGTCTCAAACATTTTGTGGAAACCAATATCACCAGCGGATCGTTCAGAAACAATTTTCTTACCCACAGCATATTCGAATTCAGTCTATCTGTACCACCCGGGTATAATCTGGAAAAGGAACCTAACCACGTCATATATTATCCGCTGAGCGTGACAGAAATTGATAATATTACAATCAGACTAGTCGATCATTTGGGTGAATTGGTAAACTTTTCCCCGGAAACATACACTTGTGTGAGACTGGAAATAAAAAGTAGTTGAAAATGCCTATCGATTTTGTATATAAAGCACGCTACAACACCCCCAGACGATTAAAAGTAAATACGACGTCAAAGCGTCAAGTTGTCGAGAGACTTACAGCAGAAGAAATACGTTTCTTAAAATCTTTGGGGTTAGAAGTTATAAATGATGGGAGGCAGAAGTAAACGCAGCTTAGATCTCCACGGTGATGAAAACGTTAAACTTGGAAGGCTTAAATATGAGGACGTGCCCAAATTGGATGTGTTTGGAGGTTATAAATTAGACGAAACCATAATAAAGGAAGATTATTATACATATCTTCCCTTTACATTGAATGCAGAAAACAACGATCGAATTTCAATTGAAATCCAGAGCAGTGATAACATCACATACCCTCATGAAAGTTTTATATTTCTAAAGGGTACCTATAAGCCTACGGAAACATTAAGGAAGCGTCAACAACTGGAGACCCGATTAGAGCAGCAGAACCAGACCCTAAAGCTTACGAATTTACTAGAAATGCACCATATTTTCTGTTTGAGGAAATTCAATACAAATTGGGTAATAATCAAATAATAGATGTCTGTCGAATCCCTGGAATTACAAGAACTATTAAAGGTTTAGTATCCATGGAAGAATCAGAAACAAAATCTATTACACATACCGGGTGGAAGCCCGATACCATATTCCAAGATGGACCGTTTAGTTGTGCTATACCGCTAAAAACCATTTTTGGGTTTTTTGAAGATTACAAGAAAACTATCGTCAACATGCCTCAAGAGCTGATTTTAATCAGATCCAAGTCGGACGTAAATTGCTACAAGTCGGTTGGAAATACAGTAACATTCAAAATACAGCGTATTTCATGGGAGGTTCCGCATATAACATTAAGTGACTTCGCCAAGGCGTCACTGCTTTCGGAAATGCAAAATCAATCATCTATAATGGTTGCATTCAGAAAATGGGAACTACATGAATTACCGTCTCTAACACAATCAAAGTCGCAAGTATGGAGAATTAAAGTATCGAACGAAACAGAGAAGGCTCGGTGGATATTACTGGCGCTGCAAAATGGAAAATATGATAAGAAAGAAGAAAATGCTACAAGCTTTACGAATGCCAATATAACCAATGTCAAAGTGTTTTTAAACTCTCAGATGTTCCCTCAAGGTCGATTAAATTTGGATTTCGAGCAGAATGACTACTTGCCAGCGTACCTGTCTTATGCATCTTTTATGGAAAAATACTACCCGAACAAATCGTCAAATAAATGTTTAATGGACTACAACAGGTTTAAGGACTCACCTGTCTTTGTAATCGACTGTCGTCATCAATTTGAAAGCATCAAGGATGCAACTGTTGATGTAAGAATGGAATTAGAAGCTTCAAGAAATTTTGAACCGTCGATGAAGGCTTATGCTTTAATTATACATGACTCTATGTTTGAATATAATCCGTTTACGGAAATTGTTAATAGATTTATTCACAATTAAATATTTTGTATATATTTTTAATAAAATTGTATAAAATCTATGTTGTTTTAATATTAATAAGATTTTTGGTGATCCAAGACAGTTTCTCACGTACTCCGGTGTACACCTAAGCACACCTGTGCCCATGCACACCCTGCGCGTGCACACCTGCCCATGCGCGCCCTGCGCGTGCACACCCTGCCCATGCTGGTATATAAGGAATATTATTTTCAATTTGAATCAGTTTAAACTTATATTTGAAAGATGTACACCAAGGAATCTTTAGAGACAGCAGTTAGTGAAATACAAAAGGGTATAAGTGTTAACTCTGCAAGTAGGTTATATGGTATACCCAGAAGAACGTTAAGCAGGCATTTGGATCTCCGTAAACCTCAAAAGAAGAATGGTGCTCCTAGGTCGGAAAATGTGAGAGACACGGGTGATGCTATACAAGAAGTTAAAATACCTATACAGAATTATGATAACTTTGCTATTGCTAGTGCAAGAGAGGATGGTAAACATGGTTCATTGTTCCCGTCTAACATACGAGCTATCTTCGCGGGACCATCGAGTTGTGGGAAGACTAACGCTTTAATATCTCTGATCCTGCACGAGAACGGTCTTAGATTCCAAAATGTCTATGTATTTTCGAAAAGTTTATATCAACCGAAATACGAATTGTTAAGAAACGTTTTTACACCATTAAAAGAAGAAATTGGATACCATGAGTTTGAAAATTACGATGATTTGATCGAGCCCAGAGATACCAAAGAAGATTCAATTATGGTTTTCGATGATATACCTGTAAACGAGCAAAGTAAAATCACTCAATTTTTCTCGTTCGGCCGACATAAAGCAATAGATTCGTTCTATCTATGTCAAACTTACGCTAGTGCCTTAAAACATAGACTCAGAGATAACGCCAATGTAATCGCATTATGGAAACAGGATGATACAAACCTTCGCCATATCTTTTCGGATCATATAAGTGGTGACATGGCATATCCGAAATTTAAAGAAATGTGTTTACAGTGTTGGGGTGACTCAAAACATAATTTTATAACTGTTGTGAAAGATTTTGATTTGGATAAGGGCGGTATCGGAGGAATTTCGACGAGTATATAAATATTTGACATTATTCAAAACAGCTAGTTCTCATCCAAAGTTTCATGATGACGGACGTTAACAATTTTATTGCGAATAAACGCAGTCTTCATCTTATGCAGGATGCTGTACGAAAAAAGTTTGTAGCGTACAAAAAGGGAGACGCTACATCTCAGCAAAAATTCAAAGAGATGCACAAACAATTGATTGATCCACTGCAAATAACCGCTTCCCAGTTGCAATCGATCACCGAAAAAATTCCCACACCTACAACAAAGGTTAAAGTTGAAAACATGGACGTGCCTATAAAGAAAATTAAACAACTCGTTCCAGAAGAACCGTTCCATCTTTACTATGCGGATGTGTTAGCTAGAGACGATGACGAAAATATTGACAAATCAATTTATGGAGTAAAGTATAATGCGGAAACCGATACATGGAGTTTGTGGAAAAGTGTATTGGTAATTAACCCGGAAACTAGCGATATAACATTAAATAATGTGATATATCCAGGTACGAAGGGTTTATACAACCTGCTGGTTTACAAAGACATCAGCCCCGAAGATGGCGATTTCAATTTGCATGAAGATTTGCCGAATTACTTGAAATGATCAAATCTGCGTCGATTTTGAGAAGAAAGTTTAACCCATTTGCGGTGCACGATTTAAGCGGATTCCCAACAAATAACAAAAGTTTAACAAATATGTGCAAAATATCTCACCGAATTTCGGAGGAATCCCGAAAGAAAACAGCCAAAGAGAAGAAAACAGTCTAAGGGATCGGGTTTAGGCTTTTCTAATCGGTTTTACAAAGTTTAAATTCAAAGCCGGTGCAATATGTCTACTGGAATAATGTACATGAACTTGTGGATCGACTGAGATTGTTGAACGCATCCAACCGAGCTGGAAATACAAGCGATGAAAACATTAACGAGATGGTGTCCATAATAGAAGAGTTGAGAGAAGAAGGTATAATACAGTGAGCTCAGCAAATAATTACACAGTTTTAAAATGCCTATCGACCGCTTCGGACGTTCAGAGCGGAAAGATGCTGATATTCGGCGCGGTCCTCCAGGTCGAGGATTTGTGCTAACGTTGGATGGTGATGGGTACGATATGCAGCAAAGAAGGTTAGTGAATTCATCAGACCCGAGAGAAGATGGTGATTGTGTTAATCAGAGGAGTACTATAGTATTCAAGTCTGGAGAAGAAACAATTAGTTTTCGTAAACGAAGGCTAGTGGATGTAATGGACCCTAAAGAAGATAGTGATTGTGTTAATAAGAAATCTGTAATCAAGCTCGTGAATCAAGCCTTTTCATACTGTCTAAAAGTTCTGATGATATACAACGTAAAGATAAAGCCTTCAATGCAAGAAACCAGCGTATCGCAATGCTTGCTCAACCAGTTGAGCCATCTGATGCAGTTAATAAACAATATGTAAATGAAAAATTGGATAAGCTTGTATCTGACTTTAAAACGTTTATACAGTTTTTATTAATTTGACTGCAACTTCCGAGACAAATGAGAAGGAGCTCGGTCTTGCAATAGCATCGATTTACGAGGCGTCATCAGCAGCTATAAAAAACAAATACTACAAACCAAAGCTTCAGTTTATGTCAAAGGTGCAATTGGATAAAGATAACCCTATTAGTTTAGCAACAGTGTTAAGCAAAAATGAGTAAAGAAATCATCGTTAAGGAATTATTTAAACCTGCAAGAAAAATTTTCAGCGTCGTCATACAAATCTGAAACATGTGAAACGTGATCTTATCCAATCGGACTTGTGCGAAATGCAGCCTTACTCGCGTGTGAACAATGGGTACAGATATATTATAATAGCAGTGGACTGTTTCACAAAATATGCTTTAGCTGAACCTTTAAAAATAAAACTGGATCAGAAGTTACAAATGCTATGAAAAAATATTGGACAAAATGCTGCAAGGAGAAAATAACTTAAAATCAATCTACAAACGGATTTTGGGAAAGAGTACTACAACCGCTGTTTTAAAAATCTTATGCAAAAATATAAGATAAACCATTACTCTACGTATTCCGCAATCAAAGCTAGCATGGTCGAGCGGTTGATTAGAACAATCAAAAACAAATTGTACAGAAGATTTTACTTGCAAGGCAGTCATAAATGGGTGAATATTTTGCCTAAGGTTATGGAAGAATACAATAATACACCGCATCGGGCTATTAACATGACACCTATGGAAGCAGAAGAACATCCGGAAAGAATAAAACTTTACACCGCTAACAGCGTTTCTAAAAGTTACAAGAAGTTGTATAAGGTTGGAGACATTGTGCGTATATCAAAATATAAAGCAGTATTCGATCGAGGATTTCACCCAAACTGGAGTACAGAACTATTCAAAATTGTTAAAGTACAAAAAACGAGACCGACAACCTATCTGCTACAAGATTTGGAAGGTCGGCCAATTCTAGGTGCTTTTTACGAAGATGAAATTCAGCTTACAGCAGCACCTGACACGTACTTAGTGGAAAAGTTTTACGGAAACGGAAGCACGGGCGCGAATTATTAGTGTCGTGGTTGGGGATGGTAAAAGTTGGATTAAGAAAACAGACTTGCTTTAGTATCATCCAGATAATTACCTGGATGAAAAAAATCATAAAAGGAGGGAGTAAAGTCCCTTAACTGGATATATGGGAGAGATTTGCTTAGAACCCCATTCCCATCTGTGATTTGAAGCAGGAAGCATGTGTTTCATAATCGATTTACAAGGATATCAATACAAAACTAGTAATTTCTATTGCAAGGAGATTGCCATTTTGGATGTAGCGAATAATGTAATATGGCATGAGATACTGGACATGGCTGTGAGTATAACACCCTAAGTGATGATTTCAAAAGCAAGTTCAGTGGTTAAAGCAAAGAATCCATGGGCTTAGCTGGGATGGACAGTCCACAAGTGGATATACAAATGTAGGCGATTTGCTGAAAGAAGTCATACCACCCAATGCTACTACCTATGTTAAAGGCGAACAGAAAAGGCAGTTACTGTCAAAATATTTATCAAACAACATTTTAAACATGGAGAGTGTTTTCTCACTTCCAAGGCTCAAAGAATTAAGAAGATTCGGTAATAGGTACAATCACTGTTTAAACCATTGTTTGAATAATTTAAGCTGTTCTAAAGAAAACGTATTGCTATTGAGGTCTTTTGTTAATGTATTTAATTTTAATAAAATATTTTGTCAGAATTGTTTTTATTCTAGCAAAAGCATACCTTTAAAATTTGGAAAAGTATATCTGTAAAACAGCGCATTACTTTGGAAAATTAATGTTTTAAAATACAAATAAGAACCAATAACAGAATACATAATAATTGGTGTTTGCAAATAAATTCAGTTCTACTTTAATAAAAAATGTAAACTTACCTTAAATCTTCCTTCAAAACTTTCCACAAAAGAACTACGCGAAACGACGGTTTAAAATTTCGACGGGCTTTACACAAAAGCGTGCGAAACTAATAGAATTCTACTAACCAGGCTGCGTTATATACGTTTTGAATCCGTTAATTATACTACTAAATGAGGTTTGTATTTTCCGTAAATATGTGCTGGTTACCTTGTGTAAATCCTCGGCAATTATATTTCGATTTCAAATGCACAAACATAATTAATAGAAAGTCCAAGAAAAGAAATTATAAAACAGCATTCAAATGATCGTTAAGAAATTAAAATATTTGTTGGATTACGAGTTACAAATTTATTAATACTACATTGGAAGTTTCCAGAATTTGCGTTATAATGCTTCTACCGCGTCACGTAAGGTAATTTAGGTAATTGATGTAGAATATCAATATGTAATAAGACCCATTTACTTTCAGTACTTAATCTGGTTTATTACATTTTTGTTAATTCTGAAGTTTAGGTAGTTAATGATGTCATACACAAATCAATTAATATTAGAATCTAAATCGGTAATTCACTAATTAACATGACTGGTATCTAGCGAAAGTTGTAGCACGCATTTTCAATTACGAATGCATTCTTCTTTCATTACAGGAGAAATTCCATAGATTTCGTACAAGCAAAATGCGCTTTCTTTTTAGATATTTAAAACACATTACATTGGACACCAAAAGTCGACCTTGCCATTTCTACATTATCGTTAAGCATGCATTGGAATTTTTGGATGCGGTAATTTTTTGTTTTAAAGTAACTTAGTTAAATAAAGTGTAATTTAAAATTCATAAATGATTGTATAGTCAGTTATTGCAATTGAAAACACATTCAGGGAATAATTTATTTGCTCTATATATTTTACAGTAGCGTTTCCGGACAAAACTTTCTGCTTTTAATTAATTAAAAGCATGCAAGTTTCTGGCGTATATTCCTAAATAGAAAATAAGTAGTTGATGTACCGTTGAATGGAGTTCATTCTTGTTTACACAAATTTCAGATCATGCGAACTAGCA
Source organism: Platerodrilus igneus (assembly GCA_036346225.1). NCBI lineage: Eukaryota > Metazoa > Arthropoda > Insecta > Coleoptera > Lycidae > Platerodrilus > Platerodrilus igneus. The sequence continues at coordinate 28,859 of JARFIW010000197.1, read as the reverse complement.
GCTTTGTTAATATTATTTAAAAAATCAATACGTTTCGCAGGAAAGTTATAATTTAGAGGGTGTGTAAAATAGTAAGGTGGCCCTGTTTTAAATCTGTTTGCAGATTCGGATTCTGCATAAAATTCTAAGCTAATTTAATGTATCGCATGACTAAAAAATTTTTATAAGAACGCTCAAAAGTCGCTACAGGTAAGAAATCTTAAAATTGGGGTAGCTCCCTTGGGGGTGGCGCAATCTAAAAAATTCCTAGAAATTCGGGTAGCTGAGAAAATTCTAATATTAATCGATACCAAACAAGATAGGTTTATCTCGAAAGATAAAAAAATGGCTAGTCGAAAAAAACTATTTGGTCCAGAATGTTAGCGGTAAAAAAAAATCTTAAAAATAGGTTTATCTCGTGTGTGGAAATGAGGATGCTCATTTATCTCGAAAGATGAAAAATTTAAGATATTTATCTCGAAAGATGAAAAATGGTTAGTCGAAGAAAACTTTTTGGTCCAGATGAGTGTGGAAATGAGGGAAGCTGGTGGAAATGAGGCGGTAGAATCACTGAAAATGGTCTACTGTTTTGAATTAGTACTAGCACAAGTTTGTCCTCAATTTGATCACAACTTTTGCGGAGGCGATATTAACTTAAATTTGTTTAATCTCACAAATTCCAATGTTGAAAGGTTTAATGCTATTATTAAAATGTATAATTTAAAACAAGCCGTAATTGAACCTACACGGATCACCCAGTATAGTTCAACATTAATTGATGTTATTCTTCTAAATAATGAAAGTATAATTGATACAGTGGATTGTATAGGTGTACATGACTTATCTGATCATTGCCTAGTAGTTGTACAGCTCAAATTTGAAAAGCCTGCACGCATCTCTAAATACATCACTCACCGAGATTTTAAAAACTTTGATTTAACGGCCTTCAACAATCACTTGGAGGATATCAATGTAGAAGAGATCTTTTATATTGATGATATAGATACACAAATACGAACACTGAACAAAATATTAATAGATCTTTTTGATATACATGCGCCATTAAAAACAAGTAGAATTACCAAAGCAAAAGCTCCGTGGCTTACCAACGTAATCACAATTATGATGAAACTGCGTGATAAAGCTCATATTAAATTTAAACATAGCAGAACACAATCAGATTGGGAGCATTATAAACAGTTGAGAAATTCTGTAACAAGCTCTATGAGACGAGGAAAAAGGCACTACTTTGATTTTATTGCTAAACAATCAGCTAATATTACTTGGAAAGCTCTCAGGGACTCTAAGATCGTAACATCTAAACTAAACTGTATACCAGAAAGTCTATGTGATCCGGACCAAATAAATGCATTTTTCATAGACTCTGTAAACAAGCTAAAAACCAACCCTCCACAACATATGTTTCAATTTTATAATAACAATCAGTTTAATAGCAATATCTTATTCTCATTTTCTACTACTACAACTGATAAGGTTCTGAAAGCTGTCAAATCCACTAAGTCTAATGCTATTGGAAGTGACTCTATATCTATTTTTATGTTAAAATTATGCGAAAGAAAAATTATTGAACCCATCACTAATATTATTAATAATTGTATTATAAAAAGATATTTTCCAGAATGTTGGAAACTGGCTGTCATTACGCCTATACCTAAAGTTAATAAAGTCATTAATTTGTCTGAGTTAAGACCTATTAGTATTCTTCCGCCTCTATCAAAAATTTTTGAAAAAATTATATATGAACAAATCCACGAATTCACTTCTTTTGCACAAATCATACCTGCAAATCAATCTGGCTTTAGAGTGGGCCATAGTACCACCGGTGCATTAATCAAAGTTACTAACGATATTCTTCAGTCTTCTGATTTGGATTTGGTTAGTGTTCTAGTGTTGTTGGACTACTCTAAAGCGTTTGACACCATAGACTACAATTTACTTCTTGCTAAATTAAAATATTACGGATTTGACAAAAACTCACTACATCTTATGCGGTCTTATTTATGTAATAGGAAGCAGTTGGTTAATGTTAGTGGTAAAACGTCTCTAACAAAAAATATAACTAGTGGAGTACCTCAAGGTACAATCTTAGGTCCTCTGCTTTTTTTGCTATATACAGCTGACTTCGCAAGTAAACTTCGTAATTGTCAATCTAGATTTTACGCTGACGATTCACAAATATATTTCTCATTTAAAATTAATGAGTTACCAGTTGCAAATGCACAGATCAATGAAGATCTAAAGGAGCTTTCTGATTTTGGAGCAAATCATTCCTTAGCTATTAACCCTAAGAAATCGGTAGCAATTATTTTTGGGCCTGAGAAAAACAGGAAGATAGTTGTTGATAACATAAATCTAGTGGTAAATGCCGAAAAAATTGAAATACAAAATCACGTTAAAAGCTTAGGACTGACGGTTGACTTTAAATTACGATTTGATTGTCATATAAATAATTTAGTTAAAAGATCATACATAATTCTGCGTAAACTGTATGTTAACAAAGATTCGTTAAATCAAAAGCTTCATAAAATGCTTTGCGAGTCACTTATCTTGTCTGCATTTGATTATGGTGATGTTGTTTACGGTCCCTGTTTAGACTCTATTACTACAGCAAGGGTTCAAAGAATACAGAATGATTGTCTTAGATTTATTTTCAATTTAAAGAAATTCGATCACATTTCTGAATCGCTGCGCCAATCGGGCTGGTTAAAAATGGAAAACAGGCGGTTACTGCATCTTGCAACCTTTACGCATAAAATTGTAAATTCTCTATCGGCACCAATTTATATAAAAATTTGCTACTACCGCGTAGCAATTGTCATTCTGTCCAGGTAAGATCTCGTGACTTGCTGCATGTACAGCGGCACTCAACCACCCTCTTCCAGAGGTCATTCCAGTACACTGCAGTTAAATTATATAATTCAATTGACAACTCCATGAAAACCAAATCGGTATCAAGTTTTAAACTATCATTTAAAAAGTATTTACTTTCAACACAATAAATTCACTGGTCTATACATTTATATATTCTCATTTGTTCTCATACTCTTTAGCAGAAATAAGTGTTGGCTCATAAAGTACCAACTTAATGTTAGTGTTAAACTGTTTGCAGTGGCGTTCACACCAAGAATTATAAACATCCGGCTTCTTTTACATGTTTCTATTCTTATTTGTAAATTAATTTTTATTGTATTGTTAGTTGCAGGTTAAGTGGTAGAACAGCCTTTGGCTGAACTTCGCCTGTTATACTACATTCTTATTTTTTTTTTGTTATAGAACTTATTAATAATCAATAAAGACGATATTATTATTATTATTATTTTTATATAACCAATCTGACTTACACACTGATAACAGCTCAATAATTTATTCATCATTACCGATGCTAAGTAATGCTGGCCAAGAGTATTCGGAATCTGCCTTTACTACTGATGAATTTACAATCGCCGTAAAATCCTTAAATAAAAATAAAGCTTCAGGACTAGACGGTTTGACGGCGGAGTACTTCCTGTTCGTTTGGGATTTCCTGAAACATATGTATCATAAAGTTTTAGCGAAGCTTTATTGCGTATGACCCTCTTTTACTCAACAACGAATACGGTCATAAGTTTGTTACCCAAAAGTAAAGAGAAACTCACGTCTATCGACAGCTGGAGGAGTATTTCGCTTTTGAACACGGATTATAAGATACTGGCAAAAAGCATAATAAGGAGACTGCAAAATGTAATTGGGGTCTGATTAATGCTGACCAAAGTTTCTCAACACCAGGTAGAACAATTTTCGACTCCATACAACTACACAGGGACGTGATCGCGTACGCCTCACAAGAAAATATTGCATTAGCAGTTATAAATTTGGATCA
>JARFIW010000197.1:0-22500 GCA_036346225.1 Platerodrilus igneus | reverse complement strand
ACACATCACTCCTATGAAGTAACTCATAGATAACTGCATAACAGAAAAATTGCAAATTTAATTTCGTTGTTTTGATTGGTTAAAATAAAGTATAAATAAAATATTTGATATTTAAAGTAGTACCTATTGAAAGTAGAATTTTGGTTTTAGGTTACAAAGGAATTTTATTTTCAGTGAGATATGTGAACACGATTGAATGATATGTGATTTGTATGTTATGCTTTTTACTTGTGAGTAACATTCTTTAAGTCCACGAGTACTAATTCCCAGTTTGTTCCTTTTTATCGTGGTAAGGCTTAAAACAACACTAAATCACGTTCTACAAAATAGAAAGACGTGAAAGCAATCAACAGCCTCTTTAGAGTCACCCTTAATACATGATATAAAATTGGGATGTTTTACTAACTAGAATTTGTGATATAGATGTTTCAAAATCTCATGGGCTGTAACATACGAAATGTGTATTCTGAAGTTCCTTTACACATCCAAACAAGTCACCAATCACGCCATTACCTTGATTAGGTAGCCATTCTGGATATATATATATATATATATATATATATTGCTGTGAAACCTACAAAATCCGTGAACTACGCTTTTCGAATCGAGCCTCACGAATTGGGCGTCAAGAATGCTGTGAAACCACCAAAAAGCTATTCATTACCTTAACTGTGTTGGTCCATTGACTTTCTTCTGTTAATCACCTCGGCTGCTCCTCTAGATAACTTTCATCCTCATACATAAAAAAAACAAACACATTCCTACCACAAACATCAACGTTAACTCTATTTACATCAATATTCAGAATACATTAAATTTTCAAATTAAATTTCAGCATAAAATTCAGTTTTAAAAAGAATTTCAAGATTAATTTTATTATCATTTTAATGTGCATCCAGAATTAAAGTCCTTGTTGGATGCCTACTAATTAATATAACAATATAAGCAGACCGAGTCTGAGTATAAAGGAGCATCTACCACCCCTTTACGTTAATTAACCAGGTTCGTCTAATTGAGCTCAATGACATACCCAAATTTTCATCATATTCCCGAACATCAATACTAAATACCCCTTTCTACTTAAACAAGCAAATTTCATCTTAAAATTAAAAATTTATGGTTAGTACAATTTCACTAATGTCCATTTAAAGTAAATCAATTATAAAGTTATTCAACACACACAAAAATATCAAAGTTCAACCAAAATAGTATAAATTACCTGAAGGTTACTGCACTCGTAGCTTCAAGGTACATCGTCCCTTTTGTTAATCACACCATTCCAACTGGATTATATTTACAGCTTCTGATTCTCAACGCTTTTCAAATTTTCTCCATCACCATTTATTTAAAGTTGTTTCTGGGCTTTTCCGGAACTCATCTGTGTATATCTGACCCTGGTTTTGTGGATCCAGACACGTTTTTGAACCATTTAATTATTAACACCCCGGAAAAATAACAAAGAAATTCATACTTCTTTCACCAATATACGAACTATTTTGAATCACTAAAATATACGAGCAAACTTTAAATTATTTTATCAAACTAAAATGCACTGTTTAACATCTTCAATCAAGTCGCGGATCTAAGAGCTTTTAACGCATTGAAATGTGGAAATTGCGTGCACCCAATACTTCGCTGATCGGAAGAAAAATAATTGCTAATCAATTTATTACACCCAAGTTGTGGCATTGTATGCAGACCCTTCCATTTAACGTCAACCAGCTAGACATCTTACAAAATAAATTAAGGATTTCATGTGGACTGGTAAACATTGGATAAAATCTGAAGAATTATATCTACCGAAAGTATGCGGTGGCATTGGTTTGGTATACCTTAAAGCCAAGTAAGACTGCTTTCGCCTTTTTCTGGACTCACGTTTAATCAATAGTTCCAGAGAGCATAAGTGGGCCACTATCATGAAATACGTTATCAAGAAAAATAATTCATATGGAGTAACATGGCAGTTTCTGACTTGTATCGATCTTAGTAAGTACTCAACAGATTTTGAAGAGAACATTTTTGTAGAATCGTTGGTTAATGCGTTTAGCAAAATATCAACGTCGAATCAGGATTTTCCTAAATCTAAAGAAGAGCTTTATTCAGTACCAACAACCAGCTATAGGTTGATTGCAAGCGATACTGTGCCTCCACTGTTTAGCAGAAGATGTATAAAATATGGGTTTAGAACTATTGCCGATTTCAGGGAAGGGGATGAATGGATAACACATCCAAAAATGAAAGAACGACTGTACAATGCCCCATGCTCAACAAAAAACGACCTTCTACAACACTACAAAAAGATCCAATTATTCTTCGATAAATATACGAACAGTGCAAGCAACGGCAGTGAAAACAAAGTGCATCGATATATGCTCAATATAGCTATAAACCAAACATCATTGGAAGTGGCAAAAGATAACCGCGGTAGGCTACAACGTAGTTGGGTGCTTCTGTTACTCAACTGCAAGAAACCCTTGAAAAGTGTTGGACAGATGATGAGGTAATTTAGAGTTCCTTTTTCAAACCCCCCACACTCGGACATGAATCAATAATCTCTTGAAGGTTTGTAAAGAATAGATTGGCCGATGCAAAGTTCCTAAACCGCATAGGCGTAAAGGATACGTCAGTTTGTCAATGGTGTAAAAGTGAGAGAAATGCCTGACATATAATGATTTCTTGCCAAAAAGCAAAACAACTGTGGCGGTTTGTAACTAACATCGTACAAATTTTGATGAAAAGGAAAGGACTCCTAATCAAAGAACAATGTTATGGAATCATCGGCAATACAGCAAAGAGTGACCTAGGAAATTACATGATAAACCTAGCTAAAGTTTGCACCTATTGGACAACGATTGATGCGATAAAAAATGTTAATCTAATATACCGTTGACCCAATATTACAAACAACGTTTAAAATCTAGGATAATTAAAGAGTTTGTTTGGTACCATACCAGACGTTCACTGGACAAGTTTTGCAACATATAGTCCGTCGAAAAAACGATATGCTGGGTGGAAAATAATAAGTTACAGTTTAGTGTCAGTTTAATTCAGTAACTTAACTAAAATCTGCGCAGATTACAGAAGCGAACGTTGGGACATGGATTCATATACACAATAGTTAAGTTGGAAACGATTTGATTTTTAATTTTACTCCATTTCATTTCGTTTTATTCTGTTACCTTTTATTTTGTTAGTCTTTTTCTGTCATTTTACTATTTTTTGTGTTATTTCGGTAGCGCCACACTTGCCGTTCTTAACTACCTTTTTCTTATACCTACTGCATTTTATAGGTAGCGCTACCTTCATGGCATTATAACCCTTGTAGGTTTTTGTATGATGTTATTAATATCTATATTTTATATATTTGAACCATATACTATGTAAAAACCTAAAGTTTTAATAAATAATAATAATAATATTAATAATAATAATAATAATAATAAGAATAATAATAATAATAATAATAATAATAAACACACACACACACACACACACACACACAAACACACATCACTCCTATGAAGTAACTCATAGATAACTGCATAACAGAAAAATTGCAAATTTAATTTCGTTGTTTTGATTGGTTAAAATAAAGTATAAATAAAATATTTGATATTTAAAGTAGTACCTATTGAAAGTAGAATTTTGGTTTTAGGTTACAAAGGAATTTTATTTTCAGTGAGATATGTGAACACGATTGAATGATATGTGATTTGTATGTTATGCTTTTACTTGTGAGTAACATTCTTTAAGTCCACAGTACTAATTCCCAGTTTGTTCCTTTTTATCGTGGTAAGGCTTAAAACAACACTAAATCACGTTCTACAAAATAGAAAGACGTGAAAGCAATCAACAGCCTCTTTAGAGTCACCCTTAATACATGATATAAAATTGGGATGTTTTACTAACTAGAATTTGTGATATAGATGTTTCAAAATCTCATGGGCTGTAACATACGAAATGTGTATTCTGAAGTTCCTTTACACATCCAAACAAGTCACCAATCACGCCATTACCTTGATTAGGTAGCCATTCTGGATATATATATATATATATATATATATATTGCTGTGAAACCTACAAAATCCGTGAACTACGCTTTTCGAATCGAGCCTCACGAATTGGGCGTCAAGAATGCTGTGAAACCACCAAAAAGCTATTCATTACCTTAACTGTGTTGGTCCATTGACTTTCTTCTGTTAATCACCTCGGCTGCTCCTCTAGATAACTTTCATCCTCATACATAAAAAAAAAACACATTCCTACCACAAACATCAACGTTAACTCTATTTACATCAATATTCAGAATACATTAAATTTTCAAATTAAATTTCAGCATAAAATTCAGTTTTAAAAAGAATTTCAAGATTAATTTTATTATCATTTTAATGTGCATCCAGAATTAAAGTCCTTGTTGGATGCCTACTAATTAATATAACAATATAAGCAGACCGAGTCTGAGTATAAAGGAGCATCTACCACCCCTTTACGTTAATTAACCAGGTTCGTCTAATTGAGCTCAATGACATACCCAAATTTTCATCATATTCCCGAACATCAATACTAAATACCCTTTCTACTTAAACAAGCAAATTTCATCTTAAAATTAAAAATTTATGGTTAGTACAATTTCACTAATGTCCATTTAAAGTAAATCAATTATAAAGTTATTCAACACACACAAAAATATCAAAGTTCAACCAAAATAGTATAAATTACCTGAAGGTTACTGCACTCGTAGCTTCAAGGTACATCGTCCCTTTGTTAATCACACCATTCCAACTGGATTATATTTACAGCTTCTGATTCTCAACGCTTTTCAAATTTTCTCCATCACCATTTATTTAAAGTTGTTTCTGGGCTTTTCCGGAACTCATCTGTGTATATCTGACCCTGGTTTTGTGGATCCAGACACGTTTTGAACCATTTAATTATTAACACCCCGAAAATAACAAAGAAATTCATACTTCTTTCACCAATATACGAACTATTTTGAATCACTAAAATATACGAGCAAACTTTAAATTATTTTATCAAACTAAAATGCACTGTTTAACATCTTCAATCAAGTCGCGGATCTAAGAGCTTTTAACGCATCGAATAGTCAAAAGTCTAAGAGGCCGAAATTCATATTACCACCGGTATATATAGCGAATAGCCGGCACGTCGCTTTTGTCCTCAAAACAGACAATTCTTAAGAATTTCTCATGCTATGTTCCCAGTCCGTCGCTCGCGCGTCGGTTTTCAATTTTCACTCGCCCCATTTAAATCAGAAATTCTCACACGGCACGCAAACATGTCCGAGAAAAACTAATTAATTTTGTACAGAAATTGTTGTTTCTACCTCTGATATTTGCATCCTATTTTCAACCAATTGTGACCCTCGTGACGTTGCTTAAATCACGCCTTTTACTATATGTGTCTTTGCTTGACGCATTTTCTCTTTCCTTTTCTAACCTGTTCGTATTGGTGCAAATTGATATTCTTTATTATCGATTATTTTCCAGTCCATGTGGACTATCTGGTTTAAATAACCCCGTATCGCACCTTCTCGTGAATATTAAGCCCCGGTTTCTCCAAGATTCTTTGTAAACATTAATTATCTGCAAAATTTTCGCCGAATGAGCTTTTAAATAAACCCTGTTTTGTATTTCGTGCTAAAGCATCTGACCGTTTCCAATATCCTTAGAATCGACATGTTTATCTAAACAAATTAAACTGAAATTGCCTTTTAAAATACGCAGGTGTGTTCAAACATCCTACTTCTAACTAACACTTCTAGGATTTGCATTTTAGTGGGTTTTTACAAGTTTCTATAGATATTATCTGTACGTTTTGTTCAATACCGGTTACTTAAAATAGGGTTAATTAATATAAATTTTGCACGTAATTTCCATTTGTTTAGGAATAATTACATTACACGCAGAGCTTTTTAATACTGTTTCTTTTGATATAAAGCGTCTTGTACATGGTTTAAATCTCTTATTTTTACTGAAACTAATAAATTTTTATGCTTCTCCACGGTGTTTTAATAAAGCGTATTATCTAATAAAATTCCTTATACACGGTGATTAAAATTATTTGATGTGATTCATTCATTTTCTACCCTGGTCTAAATATGAGTAATATATATATATATATATATATATATATATATATATATTCTCGTATATAATTTTACTTTCACAAAATATCCAATCACCAAACTTCGATCTTCTTCTCTTCATTCAATTCAATCATTGCTTAATGTCAATATTTCTCCCAACTGGTTTGGCACGTTTATATAATTTTTAATGCAATATTTTTCACTAATTTGTACACGTATTAACTTTGATACTTCTTCTTTTCTTATAACTAAGAAATACATAAGAAGGCAAAGAAAGAAAAAGAGACCGTTCCCTAAATTTCGTTCAATTTTATATTTTTTAAACACCCTGACGTCACGTAAACTAGCAACGCCCAATGTTCTAATTGAAACTAGTTCCTACCACAATAAACAACGCACTTGTGCAATTAGAACAGCTTATTATAATAATCGAAGGGCAAATACGTTTCTTCACCTTATTCCCACACTTTCAATGTGTTGACCGAGATTAATAAGAATATAGTTGTTTACAATCTTTGCAAACAGTTGCATTCCAATAAGATTATTATACAACTGAAAATATATGCAACTAATGGCTTTCTTATAAAGCTCTATATGAATGCTTGTACAGTGATGAGTAGTCAACTGTATATTTATCAAATACGTTTTATCGTTGTCTCAGTTTCTAAGCATTTGGCAAATAACGTTTTTTGGGAAAATAATTTTTTTAACCGATTTAACAAAAGCTAAAGCTAAATCTTGTTTCCTGGCAAAATTGACTCGTCACGCTGTATAGAAGATACACGTGTTTTACGAATTTTCTACGCACAGAGCTATCTAGTCAATTTATTTTGTCCTGTACTATTAGTATGTGGAATTTTTCTTACGGCTTCGAAAGATGATTTTCGCAACACAGTGCCCGATACTTAACTTGCAGCTGGTAGAATAAGTTTTATATGGTTCCCAGTTTCCGGAATTTGGAATCAGCAAAAGAATTTTATGAGAGACAGGCATTTCATCGATTTCGCACTCAGAAGTCACAATGACAGTGTTTTCAAATATTTTCCTTTGACTGTTATAAAAAAATTAAATCTTTTCTATTTTTATCGCCAAGAACTTTTGTCGATTGTTCTTTAAGCAATGCCTCTTTTATATATTTGGCGAAATTTTGACTACATAGAGGTACTATATCCTGGTAATGGTATAAAGCCATATTTCAAATACTTGACATTATATTTTCGGTATTTTTTCTGGTCACTCACCTGCTCATCTGAAAGAAACAAACACAAATTGAAAATAGAAGAAAATAAAAACCAATTGTTTCTTAAAGTTATTTATTTATATCTTGTCTCATCTTAAAAATTTTGTTTTTCCTCAGAACTACTCCAGCGGTTGTAGATACCCTATGTAAGACATTCTAATGCTTTAACAGAAGGTACTACATTGGTCAGGAGGCAAGTTTTTTTACATATATTTGAATTTTGCCGAACCCTTGCTGTTCAAGTAAGGTAGACATCTTTAACGTGTCATAACGCCAGACAAACATTTTTAAGCGGTCCGTGTCGGGAATCGAAACCGGGACCATGAGATCGGCAGTCATACGTTAATTGTAGATAGGTTTGTTATAATTACTGCTATACCAGAATTTTATGCTTTTTCCGATGAACGACTCTCGACTCAAATCACTGTTAAGCAAGAATCAAACTAGTTCATTATTATTTTAATAATTAGGCAGGTAAGAATAAATTGTAGATTATTGGACTATATAATAGGTTTCTCGAGTTCGTATTCCGACACGGTACTCTTGAAAAATGTTGGATGAGCATTTTTTACAAAAATACGCTCGCGTTCGGATAAGAGGTAAAATGGAGGTGTTATCACGCACGTTAAAGATCCCTACCTTGCTTGGAACAGCAAGGGTTCGGCAAAATAAAAAATTTTCTAGGTAAAAAAAACTCGCTTTCTGGACAATGCAGTACTATCGGGTGGTGCATTTGAAAATCAAATATAATGTTGTTTCTGTATGGTAATGTCTACATTTGGTTTGTTATTCTTGGAGTACAGCAAAACGATCTACTATGTCATACCGTATTTATAATTATTTTTTACTTGGACGCCCATTACTGAAACTTCCTGTTTCCTTCTTGTTTTTCTAATAGTGCGATTGCTATTTGTCGGCGGTCTACACCTCGCAAATTGTAATTATATAGTTGGATCGTTGCAAAAATTTCATAATTTTACGTACAGGTTGTACATCATCCGCATTCGAACACATATTAACAATGCTGTTATCGTGTTATTGAACTGCCATTTTATTATTTTCGCACATTTCATACTCATAATGCCCCCTAGCTTTTTCTTCATATTTATAAGAGGAAATCGATTCATTTGAAGCATATTTGTTCGTAATGTTCCTGTGCTAAGTATGTTTCTTTCTGATAATTTTTTTAGAAGCGGTAACGAAGTAAAAAAAGTATCACGATAAAAATGGAACTCAAATTAATTTCCCGATAGCCGAAACCACTACATTATTATGAGCGTCCTTTTTTCGCTCCCAAAAAATACGACGCCTAGGCAACTGAAAATATTCGCTTAAAAGTAAAGCTCCCAAAAAAACATTTCATTTCGGTTGGAGTAAGATTATTTGATTTGTTTTTTTTTTTGAATAGAATAATTATTTATTTCTCTTACTATCAAATCATTAAAGTTGTTATTAAAAAGTAACTCGAATAACTGTAATGGATCCATCTTGTAATAATTTTCGTGTGAGTCGGGCACTCCAGGACAACTATTTTGACGTTGGGCATCAGTGAAGCGATTTTTATCCTTATTATTTGAAAAGAATTTTTTAATGTCATCACTTCCAATAGACTCACAAACTTCACGATATTCACGGTTTACTCTGGGAATTACCCCAAGGGCGAGCAATGAGATTGGGATGAAAAGTAAACTCAACTATAAAGTGGGATGAGAAAAGAGAGAATTGAGCGCCACCGCATTCATATGCTCAATCAAATACAAAAGTAACCTATGAGAAGATGCAGAAACCCACAGGCAATAGTGATTATCAAAAGCATACAAGTTATACAAAACAACGCCTCTGAAACCTCTCAAATGTGCCTACTTCAACTCTTACTGCGATGATCCTGAAAGGAAATGTCACACAATAAATTTTAAAACAAAAGACACAGTTTGCGTCTTAAAAATAATATAACAATACTCGTAAATTAATCATCGTGAAACTATCATACTAAAAGTGTTATACCTAAAAGTGGATATCAAAAGAAGTCGCTTACATCACTTCCATAACATTACTCTGCTTGAGTGTCCTCAAGTTTCATTACTCAAAATTTATTTTCTCACATTGTACTTTCACTTAATTTAAATACTGATAAATAAAAGACTTAGTGCTTCGAACAAAATTATAATTTAAAGTATTTCTTTTCCTTCTTTCAAATACATGTAAACAAAATCACAAATTTGATATTCAAAAGCCAAATTAAACTTTTTCTATGGAATAAAGATTCGTAAATTTTTTCTTTAAATAATGGAATGTTGACATTTGATTTCACAAACAAGAAATTTATAACCTCAATTGGCAGATCTGTTAGGTTGGTTCACAGTAAATTCCAAAAAATCTCATACACTTATATTTATTCCAAAAAGGTATTCAGATACAAATAGATTAAATAAATTACAATTATTCAGGTTGACATGGTATAGGAATAACATAATTGAGCTACTAATTATCAAGCATACTATAAAGGACGTGTTTAGTTGAAATTGGACTTTACAAACTTTCTCATAAGGCCACATGTATATTTCACATGTTTCACAAAATACTTTGATTTACTTTCAAAGAACAAGGTTTCCCTTTCTCTTATAAAATTTTAAATTTCAACACTTAAGAAAAAAAATATCTGACACAATTTTTAGAACATTAAAACTTTTACGATCTTTTATACTGAATACTAAATGCAAAATTTATACTCTTATTAAATCTAATATTTTTAATAATTGCACAAACATTTTCCTATGTTTATACAAGTAATAATAATTCTTCAACAGCAACCAACAAAAAAATGTTAACACTCATCGGCATCGATTCCCGGACTAATGAAGGGTCTAAATACTCATCTTACAAACAAGCAAAAACTCTAGCCTCAAAAAAAATTCTAAACCAAAAGCATTGTGCTCCATCTTGACAGAAAAATTTCTGCTATGGGAATTCCGAACCAAACGACTGACATCATGACGTCATATCTTCTTATCAAACAAACACAATGTGAGCGATCATAATTACTTCTTTCTACAAAAATTCCTCCATAATAAAAGAGATGCGCGTTAATGGATACTGTTAAACAAGCACCTTGATACTCTTACATTTTGGCTGTCGTAACAAAACTCGGGGAACTTTTAACATCCTGGTCCCTTTTAAACGACCATCAATTTTACGCCGACCTAAATACTGGCACGTAAATGCGCCAACATTTTCTTCCACTTGTTCTGCTATCACCGCATTGAAGAAAATGGCCGTGATATCTCTCAATCCCATGAATATAAAGAACAGGTGAGCTGTCCGAAACGCCACCTCGTGATACCTTTCACAAGCGCAATATTAACTTAATAATTCTTGACAATGGATACCGACCGTCTACGAATTAGGCAACACAAGTGACTTGTTTATAACGTATTTTAAGACGTTCAGTTCCTAGAACGAATTTATAGTGTTTGTTAGGATTGAATATATTTTTAAGATAAATTCAAAGCGGATTTGGTAATATGGTTTATTTCTATTATGAAATTGTTTCTTCCGATATTATAATGCAATTTAATAAAATCGGTTGCCACAGAACTGCAACAAATAGAAACGACTTCAAAGGTTAATACCTTAGAATTTATATTTGTTACAATCTACCTAAGCTTATAATCATTGGCTATATGCCATTCAGCAATATCTTGGATATCCAAATCTTTATTTATCCACTTACATGTACCCTTCGTTTGACACTTTCCAGCCGAAAATAATGCAGCAAGCGGTATATCATATTCTACATCAAATTGTTCGCAATCAAACTGCTTTAGGATTTTTATTCGAATCAGTGCCAATTAATTCTGCAGATGCACTTAGTTGATTAGCTGGTAAGCTATTAGCATTGAAGTTATGCTTTACACCAGAATCTTCATTGGTAAGCCTTCAAAATAAATGTTTAGGAAGAAGTAAAGCAATATCTGCTGAAGTATAAGAAGCATTTTCATCTTTCAGCATCGCAAGGACTTCAGTTACGGTTAATTCTCTAAAATTGGAAAATACGTAAACCAATTTTTTTTACATAAAACATAAGTTTAGCAATTTGCTATTTATGTTACTTAGGTCCAACATATAGGCTCTCTATGAAAGATACGAATTTCAGAAAATAAACTAAAACGTAACTCATGCCAGCTATGTTCCATTTGTTATGCTACAACTAGGGTTTTGAAGGAATTTCATAAACAGAAAGAAAAAATACTTACCCTACAATTAAGATATTACATTATTCCATATTCATTGATTTAACAATTTTATTGTACTGATTTAATTACGCTTTTCTTGCAAAATGTCGATGCGATTCCATTAAACATTGGAAGAGACAAATAATAGATGGCGTTGCTATTTCCAAATTTATAATTTATTGGAAGGAATTTTATTATCGTACTCTAAATAGGGCTATAGGCATATCTGCGTCAAATCTAAATAACTTTTGATATTTGGCTTTTGTAAACCGTTAATAAATTAGATCTGCCTTGGACAGAGTTTAAAAATATTCGTAAATTTTGTAACTAAGTTATGTAGCTAAAGTTAACATGTGCGAAAAGATCTCTTTTTTAATAAAACGCCTTGTTAATACAACCCCGATATGGGACGAAATGTAATGTTTTTTCTTTCGGATAGTGCAGCGGACCACCGATAACGGAGCGATATTAAAATACATAAATTTAACAAATTTACAGGTAAAAAGTTACTTACCAAGCAAGCTGATATAACGCAGGTGCAGGTGATCTGATCTTCTGGATTGTTGTGGGAAATGGGAAAGAAAGGACAGGAAGATTTACATTTACACTAACACATAATTTTACAGTGAAACGTAAACATAAATTAGTTATAACTGAACGTAATAAATGTCGAACACAAAACACGACTAGATAAATTGTTTATCGGTATCAGCTGGAAAACGACGTGATTAAGTATTAAATACACGATCGCGACTTAAACGTAATTGAAATATTCTTTTTAATATTTTTCGCGCGAACATACCTCTTTCTAAAAGTGACACATTATTGTAAAATTATTTTATACATAAAAAAAGTTAGTTTAATTAAAGGAATTTTTACATTTGCATCTGTTTTGTTTTGAACAAACAAAAGGGTCTAGTAGAAATATTTCTACATATCTCTTTTTCGAGTAAAGACCATAAAGGTATTAATACCGATGTGAGGTCGAACAGGTTGATACAGATATTTTGAGGTTTTACTTACACTATTAAATTCTGCATCCTAATCCCTTATTTAGGAAGTGTTTATTTATTATCATGGTTTAGATATTTTGAGAATACTGTGTTCTCTTTTGTTTAATTAATCGTAGTAACTTTCTTTCAGGAGCTGCGTCTCCTTTTATTTTTTGAGACAGGTGTTTACTAAAGTCTCCACGTCCGCCACCAGGGCATATTTAACTATTTTATTTTTTATAAGGATACAAGGACTTGGTGGCGTCCTGTTTGATTGTTATGTTGTTCCACTTTGGTTAGTTTTAATAAAATTATTATTTATACACCCATAACTACGTCTCATAGATCTCCGCAGGCGATAGTGCTCGAGTTCACCGGAAGATATCCTCTTCTTCATCTTGGTCGAGTAAAGTGGAGAGACCATTGCCATTTAGATTTTTTTTGGGGAAAAATTCATAACAAGAAGGCTTTAAATAATAAGTGCAACTAAAGCTATGGTCTTGAAGAAGGAACAAATTAAATTACACCTGAACGGACTTCGCAATTACAAACGAGATAGTACCTAGCATGTACGAAAACCGGAAACACATCAACACTGGATAGAAGTCGGAGGTTTATTAAGTTGAAGCGCGACAGCTCACCCTGCCAGTTAATTTCGCGAGTTTATAATAGCAATAGTAGGGTATGTTAAATACGCACACCTAAATACAAAGGTGTTTTAAACTGCACAGCACGACTTACGTCACTGCAGATTCTATATTCGCATTTAGCAATTTATTATTAATATTAATGACCAATTACGAAAGTTTAATTAATTTAGTCAGAAATATTAGACTCAGGTGTTCTTATTTTTCCCCGTGATGTTGATAAATATATTATAGGAATTTTCTTTCTTTCAATTATTTCAGTGTGTGCAGCGGCGTGCACCTAACTCACTGGGAAAGTCGCAACTGCTTGATGTTAATGACTATTTAGGTGAGGTATCTGAGGAAGAATATATTGGATTAAACTAAAAAATTTTGTACAGCAAAGTAATTTTTTTCTATAATTATTAGTAAAATCTTCAGTTCAGTTCAACTTATACAATAAAGTTTGTAAAAGACTTCTTTAATTAGAAGGTATTCTCGCAGTCGATAATAAAATAAAAATATACACTGACAGTTGTTATTCATTTGGACAACGTGAAAACATTTCAATATGTCATTGAATTTTAGAACATTCATTCCAATTTTGTGATAGAAAAATAATGCTGTTCTATTTTAAAATTTAGATATCATGGCAGAGGTAAATTCAGCTTATTTGCATATAATTGATTGTGAAAGCGTTTAGGGATTCTTTTTGTTTTGAAGTTTTAAGTAGATTATACCAGTATAACGAGAAATTATTTAATACTCTTAAAGTACAAAGCACAATGCGGGCGTTCTGGATTAAGAGAATTTTCAAAAGTGACAAAGCTTTTAAATACTAAGTGAAATTAGCATAAGGATTACATACTGGAAGCATGTCATGTGATTCGCTATTTATTTGTGAAAATCTATAAAGCGGTACTCTGCAAATGTCGGTTTGTTAAATTACTATCGTCAAAACAATATGTACAGAAACTCCTGCCATGTCATGATAACTAATCATACAACTGTTTTAATCTAAACATTTAAACAGAACCTGTGTTTGAATTTACTGAAACGTGTAATCAACGCACATTAGTAGATAAGAAACCCAATGTTTGAATGGCGGGGAAAATGATTATGAAAATTAATGGTTATATGAAACGCCATAATTACTGTATTTTAGTTTGCTATTACGTGGCTACATAAATTAACAATTTTCTGATAGACGCTAATCAATTGAGATTAATTTGTAGGAGTCTTTTTTCTTCTAAGCTGATCTAATATTAAAATGGTTTTTATACTTTACTATATACAGTTTGGTATAGTTGACACCAGAACAATTACATTTGTGTGATTTTGACAATAGAAAAATTACCAGAACTGAGATGTATGACATTTGAAAAAGAAAGGAAGCAGTGACTGACTTACTAACAATTTACAAGGTCCATCACGACAAGTTGAGTCTATATGCATATGGGAAACTACTCTGAAAATTGGTATACCGAAAGGCTTGTTCGGCTCAACATATTTTAAACTTTCTGTTACTTTCGGTTATACCGGAGATGGACAACTTCGTTATTTTAAACGGATTGCTCCGATTTTTATTAAATTTTTGGAATCTACACTAAATTGAAATGTAACTTTATATAAGACATCATATGCCTAAAGTGAGTCATTTTTGAGTTATTTATAGCAGATCGAGTTCTCCACATACAAATTTATTTTTGATATCCAAGCGTGTCAGGTCAAATATTTTCACAAATAAGACATGTAGCTTTCCAAATCTTTGAAAACTCTTTCAAAAAATTATATAGGGTGCTTGAAATTAGTGCTAAATTTCACTATTGCAAAAGTTGGCAAACTTCTTTTTTCAAATACTTTTCCACATTTCTCTTCACTATTGGGTTTTGTGATAACATATCTATACCTAAAATAAATGGTTTCTCTAGAAACTTAAAAATACCGAAATTTACGTAGTTATTAGAGAATTTTAAATTAACAGTTGGCTTTGGTTTGAAGAAAAACAAAAGCTCCAGATACAATTGAGGTTTGATACACTACAAAACAAGCGAGTTTGCTATTTCTGACGCTACATGCATGGATGCACCTAGTATGATTTTCGTAATTAATAACAAATAACAGGGAGGAAAATTAAGAATAACTTAGCAATATAACAAGAAAAAAGAGAAAACCAAAAAATGTAGATTTAATACAACTACAGGAAATGTTCGAACTGGTTGCCTCCAACTTTCAATCATTTATAAATTCTTCTTAAAAACCCACCATGAGTGACCTTCCGAATTTTTTGCGGAGAAAGTGATCGAATTGCATTACGGACTCGATCCTGGCAATCTTGTTTTGTTGTGATTAGTGCAGCATACACGATCGTCGCCTTAGTAAGAAGTATGTGTAACTCCATTTCGCTAAATTTTACAGGAGGTAAAAAAAATTGTTTAACTTTCTTATCATTCACGTTAAAACATTCAAACATTTATATTTGTCAAAACAAAAAATTGCAACTAATAATTTAATAAAAATATAAAATTTTGAAAACGTTTTAAATAATTAGAAGGAGTTACGTGAATTTCTAACAACAATTTGAATAAAAGTGCAGGAGATACATGGTTTTCTGTAAAAAATTAATTAACAAAGAAATAAAAACTTTATTGAAATAAGTGTATTGAAAATAAAGAACGGGCATTATCACATACTTAATAATGCTTTTAATATAAAATGAAGCTATTGTTTATTATTCTAAGCCAAAAGAAATTAAATAAAAAATAAATGCATTCATAAGGAAGTTCTTCATAAAAATTTTGATAATCTTGTAAGAGGCCTGTTTTGAGTATTTGTAGGTGCTTATATTTTTCTTTTTTAATTCTCCTCCTTTCGCAAAATAACAAAGGCAAATCGTCAACTTTGAAGGGATTCATTTTTTTGTTAATACGTTTTGGTAACTCACTCCAACTATAAGTATGTCTCAATTTATACTGAATTTTACCATTTTGTAGGTATTGAAGCGCTTTAAGGTAAGTAACCGTAGAGTCTCACACTTTTCTACCAGGACGTATAGATTTATAAAATGTTATGGACTCGAAGTTTTTAAAGAAAGTGTGAGTAAGGTATTAGACATTATAAGGTGATGGAGTTGCTCTTGTAATAGACATAGTCAGCTGGCAGGTTTATTTTACGATTACGTATTTGCATTTCTATCGTGCTATGCATCGAGTCGACCTACACTTGAGTGTGACTTTAAGTAAAGATTTTTGTGTAATTATTGTATTATTGTGCAGCATTGATAAATTTACAAAAGCATTTGCCAAAGTAGCATTGCTATTCTGCCCACTACAACCATCGCTAAAAAAGATTATTTCCCGCAGGTCATTGGTACTAGTATTTATTTCTTTCGTAACATTAAAAATTTCTAACAATATTATTTGTCGACATTACCGCTATAAATTCGCTAATTTTAGTATTTACTTAACGTTTATTCTATTATTGATTCTAGTATTCTTGTATATTTAATAACCCAACAAATTTCATGGTACACTACAATTTTAATTGGAATTACAATCTATAACGTATTATGTAGTTCCAGCTGATAACATATTTACAAACCAGTTTTGTGTGCTTCTAGCTCTTTAGTTATAACATCTAAGATATTCGAGTTCGATCGTCTATTCGTAACAGGTAGTCACTTTTCGTTTTCTTGTTGAAGTGAAAAGTCGCTTGCTGTTATCAGACAAACAAGATGGCGCCGGAAATTAAGTTTTCCTGGCGAAAACGCCGAAATAGAATAAGCAGATAGTTAAAAGTTGTCTAAGACAACTCATGTGTTAATATAACTCCATTTTCGCAACGGTTTGTGTGAATATGAAATTAATTTAATTTTATACTGCAATTTATTACAGTGCAACTAGTTTATGCTCAGGTCAAATTTACTTTCATAAAACCCATTTATTACATAAATTTGTATGCAGTTATGTTGGACAAAATAAGTTTCCGGTCCGCAACTAGACAAGCTGTGAATTGTTGGTTGAACAACATGTGGTTAAAGGTTAACAGGTCATTTGCCGTCATTTGGTAAGACCATCTAATTTTTTAAGTTTATGCTGCGTTTTGCGATGACTCATTCCGTATGTATGTAGTGATTTCTTGAAAGGTTGTAAGTTACCTCATATTGCTGTATGAATCAACTATTTGTTCGTTCATGAATAATTTTGTGACATATTTTGTTAAAAGGGTTATGCACTTTTAAATTCTTGATGTTTATAACTTATTGAATAATTTTATATAATTAATGACGTGCTCATATTTATAAATTTTTCGTAAACTTTACAGACTTCATAAAGAAAATAAAAGTATTATGTAAAGATAAGTCACTTGTTAGTTACAAAGTCAAGTTTAATATTCAATTTTAGTGATTTTGTTTATCTTGTTTACTTCAAATTATATGTCAAGAATTTCACTGAATAAAACCTAAAACCAGAAAGGTAAAGGTTAAGCTGAAATTTCATATTTACTAACTTTGATGAAAGTTGAGTAATCGTAAAAGAAATGTAAGGTCTTTCGTAGCGCTACCCCAGACTATTAATTATTAAAATAAATATTGTAACAAAAATCAGAAATCATATTAAGATTTAATAGTAATTGAAACTTAAAATTTTGTTTTACGCCCTCTGTGTAAACCATGCAAACTACGCTAACAAGAATTTTGTTTTTAATAATTTACATTTATAATGGCTTTTAATTTTATCAAAAAAGAATATAGAATTATTTTTGACTTCAGTTTATTATTGAAGAATTATCAAATTTCCCCAAAAGTGCTAAGGTAGTTGAAAGATTTCACTCGTCATGAATGCATATAATGATTCAATGAAAACTAATCGAAACTGAAATCAAAATTTTGTGCTCATACAGGATTATAAGATATAAATGGTATCTATGTTGGTAGTGTTTATGTTTCAAAGCCGTCCTAGAACTTCATGAGCCCATTGAAAAAGACGACCAGAAGTAAGTAACATATTTGTGGTAATCTAACTTTGTATTTCAAAGGGTTAGTGATAATTTAGGTTTCCAAATTTTCCTTTTTTGAAAGCTGATTCAGTCAGTTGCATTATAAAAAATTTAGGTGGCGTTCATTATTATATTTTCCAACTTTAATAAACCCACTGACTCAATCTCATGCAATCGCGGGTCAAAACCCAGTTGGCTAAAAGTTTTTCAAGAGTTTTCTTTTTCTAAAATCCATTTTCCATCCTAACTTTACCCTGGGCTTGTTGGTATTATATAAGAATTTTCGATCGGTTAAATAAAACTTCAACCTCGATTTTTATAGCTACACTGTCACCACCAACGTGGGACAAATTGCTTACACTTTTTCTACAAAGAATGAAATAAAACAAAATCCCTCCGTTGTTTTTAAATTGTACACCGTAAAGTTGTCTACAATCAGTTATAAGTTTTATAATACATTGCTGACACAATAGTAAAACCCTTTGTAAATCCATAGCATAAATAATGAGGGGTTCATCGGTAGATAACTTGTCATTTTCTTTCTCTGCTCGTGCTTCGTTTTTCAAAATCTGATGCATATTGTACGCTTCCTCTGAAAAGTTTGTTTTGTACGCCTCAAACGCATCACAAAGGTCCTTTTAGGTTTGTATAGTGATAATTTAAGCTCTTCAAATATTTCAGAAAATTTATACAGGGTGTTTTTTTAAGTGGGAGGTCACCTGTATATGGAAGACCAATGGTAGAAAGAAGCTGAAAATTTGCACTAGGAGGTTATCCAATGTGCCCTACACGTCTAAAATAGTTTTGATACGTTAGCACTTCCGGTTATACCGGAAGTAGGTATTCTATCGTTATTTTAAATAGAACACCCTGTATATTTATGCATTTTCGAATTCCTTGTCGAATTTTATGTAAACTTTTATTACACAACCATACCTCTATCTAATGCCGATTTCGAGATATTTTGACTTTTAGTAGATTTTGACATTTGCACGCTGTCACATAAATTAGAATAACTAGAAATTGAACGAACTTACAAAATTGTTTTTTGCAATCACTTTCATAATACTTGATATTATTTCTACGTGCAAAAAAAATCTGATTACAATGTACAGGGTGCTAGAAAATTTATTTTATAATTTGACTAATCAAATGTCAAATATTCCGTTTTTTTAAATGGAACCTACCATATTTTGTTATATTAATCGATTCTATGGAAAAAATATCTTAGGTATGTAATTACAACGATCCATTTATTGTAAGCCGTTTTTGAGTTATTTGCATTAAAAGACAAAATGCACTAGTTCAGTAACATAACAACATTTGCTACTATCAAGTAGCTTTTGTCCGATACATTAACAAAAGAATAATTGGTTATTTTTACGAAAAGTCAAATGTAGATAATTCTACGCAGATTGCAATTCCCGTACTGTAGTTATTTATGAGGGTTAATCGAAACTTTACAAATCAAGATTATCTCAAAATGATAAGTATTTATGGCGAATGTAATAGATTTCTTCGATGAACTGGCGATATTTTTCATCAAATATTTTGTTATATTAATCAATTCTATGGAATTAATATCTTAGTACTTAGAAAGCAGGAAATGCTTTTGCACATTTTAGTTGCCAAAAATGGCAGCGCAAGAACATTTTGAAAATAATGTATAAAAGCTACACAAACATGGAACAATGTATTTCATCTAACAATATTTTACCTAAAGAAAAATAAATAAAAACATAAGAGGTTGTTTATAAATGTTCTATTTGGCGGCCATTTTGATCCAAGCATTTTAAAATGCGTCTTATAAACTCTTCATTTGTTGCCTTTTGTATTTGCTCTGGAGTTAAAGAATTTAGAGATTTTTATACTCGTCTTTGCAATCTTCCTCAGTAGTAGGAGCGTAGGAGAAGACCGTATCTTTTACATACCCCATAGAAAAAAATCCAATTTCTAAATATCGTTCCCTGTAAAAGTGTTCATCGAGAAGAAAAGAATTACTAAAACAATATGTACTTTACCGTTTAAATTTTCCTAGTAAAACACTACACATACAATTCGAATCTCTAATAGCACAATAAACGTTAAAAGACCATCTTTCCTGAAAATTTGTAATGTATGCTTGTTGAGGATTTTCTGTGGAACAATGGTGTGAATTATGTCGGTTAAACACTCTGTTTTTCGTAAACTTTGCTTCATCGCTCCAAATAATATTTTTCAAAAACTGTTATCCTCTTGCGTTCTAAGTAATACAAATTCGCAAAACAACATCCTTCTTTCAAAATCGGAACTACGGCTCATTCCTATATCCTGTACAGCATTATTTAGTTAAGCTCTGCTGCATGAAAATATGCCAATACATTAGTAACTCCAATTACTTCCTCCCTCACGGTGCTGGTCCTGTTCTTCTTTGTAATAAATGATCCATTATTCGCACAGTTTTCAAGAAGCCTAACATTCGGCGCTGGCTTTTCAGGAAATTTTTGATGAAAGACATCGCAAGTTCTTTGAAGAATTCTGTTGCATTCGCCATAAATAATTATCATTTCGAGATAATCTTGATTTGAAAAGTTTCGATTAACCCTCATAAATAACTACAGTACGGGAATTGCAATCTGCGTAGAATTATCTACATTTAACGTTTCGTAAAAATAACAAATTATTCTTTTGTTAATGTATCGGACAAAAGCTACTTGATAGTAGCAAATGTTATTATGTTACTGAACTAGTGCATTTTCTCTTTTAATGCAAATAACTCAAAAACGGCTTACAATAAATGGATGGTTGTAATTACATACCTAAGGTATTTTTTTCCATAGAATCGATTAATATAACAAAATATGGTACGTTCCATTTAAAAAAAACCGAATATTTGACATTTTATTAGTCAAATTATAAAATGAATTTTCTAACACCCTGTACATTGCAATCAAATTTTTTTGCACGTAGAAATAATATCAAGTATTATGAATGTGATTGCAAAAAACAATTTTGTAAGTTCGTTCAATTTCTAGTTATTCCAATTTATGTGACAGCGTGCAAATGTCAAAAATCTACTAAAATCAAAATATCTCGAAAACGGCATTAGATAGAGGTATGGTTGTGTTATAAAAGTTCACATAAAATTCGACAAGGAATTCAAAAATGCATAAATATACAGGGTGTTCTATTTAAAATAACGATAGTAATACCGACTTCCGGTATAACCGGGAGTGCTAACGTATCGAAACTATTTTAGACGTGTAGGGCACATTCGATAACCTCCTAGTGCAAATTTTCAGCTTCCTTCTACCATTGGTCTTCCATATACAGGTGACCTCCCACTTAAAAAAAACACCCTGTATATAGAGATAATATTATCTAATTCGCTTTCTTTGCAAAGGTCATTTTTGTAAAGCCTGTACAGTTCTGTTTTATAATGCCAAAGTGGCTCAAGGTACATCTTCTTTAAGATGGATCTACAATAGTGGCTTTCTATTTTTGGCAGTAGTTGAAGACATTGATGAACTGTTGAGTTCTTTGATTCAAATTTTGCTTTTCGAATTTCACTCTTTTTATTAAGCTGGTGTTGATCAGCTTAAGTTGTATTATTTTCATGAATCCAGTTCAACACTGTTGTCTTGTTCAAACCTAATGTGCCCATAAACATACGCTTGCATACCCCGACAGTTTTGAAATATTTTATTGAGATATTCCTTCTTGATTCAGATTGATTACCCTTTCTTCTTTTGACCTTTGCACACCTAACCAAGTCCTGTATTTGAACTTTTCGTTTACCCCAATTTTTATTCCAAAATGTTTCAAATATTCTAAAACGTTTGTCTTCTGACATTTTCTGACACTGGATGGCAGATGACTTTATACTCACCCGAGTACTCGGCATACAGTTACAGGGCTTTGCTAAGTATCTTCCTGGTCCCTCTACTTTATAGTTCCAAGTTCCATCATGCTTTTTCTTGCCTTGGCATGGGAAACCTTTTTCACGCTTGTGTTTGTTTACATTATAGCTACACCCTGAAGGTACTTTTCTTTTATGTTGATGTTTTACGTCTAGACGATTTTCAGATGTTTCCTCTTCAGGATGAAGGGAGTCAAATCCAGTATTAGTTTCAACATTAGAAATATCGACATGAATGTTGTGGATACTTGATGTATTACTTATATCTGGCATTTCCAAATCTACAACCTCGGAATCACAAACATCTAAACCACTCGTTTCATCCGCTTAAAAATGATTATGGTAATCTTCATCAGGAATGTAGGATCTATCGGAATTGTTTTTTTTTATAGACATCATTTAATATTT
>JARFIW010000196.1:20242-35477 GCA_036346225.1 Platerodrilus igneus | reverse complement strand
CCTTAGGCCATACTCCCAAAATTTTTGGGGTCCTAGTAATTTTGGGGTTAAGGGTGGGCCATACTCCCAAAATTTTTGGGGTCCTAGTAATTTTTGGGGGTTAGGTGGGCTATACTCCCTAAATTTTGGGGGTGGAGTATACCCCAAATTTTTTTTGGAGGCGGGCCATACACCAAATTCTTTGAGGTCCTAGTAATATTTGGGGGTTAGGCTGGGCCATACTCGTAAATTCTTTGGGGTCCTAGTAATTTTCCCTCCGCTGACGTCACAGCTACACACAGCTCTTGCAGAAAAAAAAAGGTTGACTGAAGCGCGATTCGAACTCGGACCGCCTGCATGCAAAGCAAGTGCTCTAACCACTAGGCCACAGAGTTGATCGATATAAATATAAGGTTATCATAAAGTAAGGGATATATTTTAAATTATGATAACTTTTTAACAAATTAAGTTAATAACAAGAAATAAATGAAATCTAATTGCTTATGAAATGGGATTTAGTATGCCCAAAACAGGTTACGGCAATTGCTCAATATGACCTACATTTTGTTGTTGTAAGATCACCATCCTTACCTCCAAATTGTACACAGCATTTCGTAACATTTCTGGTTGAATTGTACCAATTTGCTCCGTAATACTGTCTTTTAATTCTTGTAGCGTAGTTGGTCGTCTTCTAAACACTAAACTTTTAAATAACCCCACAGCCAGTAATCCGCTGGGTTTAGATTAGGTGATCTTGGTGGCCATGAATTTACGAAATGTCTGCTTAACACGCGATCTTGAAAACGTTGGTTAACAATTCTTTGACTGGTCGAAAATGTGCGGGGGTGCTCCATCCTGCATAAAAATGATGTTTTCAATTCCGTAGTGCTCGTTTTGCAGCTGTGGAATAACATAATTTTGTAACATTTGCAAGTATCGTTCACCATTTACAGTTACAGATACGGCTTGTCCATTCTGCATTTCCTCGTAGAAATACGGACCAATAATAAAATCAGCTGTAAAACCGCACCAAACGGTGACTTTCTTGTCATGAAGACCTTTTTGAACGATTTGTTGCGGATTTTCTGCAGACCAGATTCTACAGTTTTGAGTATTGACTCCACCATTCAGAGTAAAATGTGCCTCATCTGTCCATAAAATACGGGATAACCATTCGGGTTCAATTTCCATCTGAGCCATTACTCGCAAAAAAAAAATCGTACCTAGTAGCCAAATCTGCGTCCTTTAATTCAAACAGCATTTTCAGTTTATATGGATACATGTTTAGAATTTTGCGTAAAATTTTCCAAACCGTGGTATACGGCATTTGCAATCGCTTGGATATCGCATTTGCACTGCTGATTGCGAGTGAATTGCTTCTGGCTATGTCTTGATTTTCATGAAGAACCTCTGCAACTTGGACATCACTAATTATTGGTCTTCCTGATCTTGGTATGTCAGTTACAGACCCTGTTCTTTCAAATTTTTGTATCAAATTGCGGTACGCTTTCATTTGACAGGGTCCCGCTCTCAAACCCATTCTCGTGCGAAATCTTCGTAATCCAGCGGTGTAATTTCTGCCGGATTCATAATAGCACTGAACTAAACCAATTCTTGTTTGTAAATCCATGTTATTACAGTTGAGTCGTTTGAACTCAACGTTTACTTGAGTTTTAATTTCAAAATAAAACTTCAAATTGAATAATTTCGTTTTGACACTAGTGTCAACAATTGTTATGACAACGCTTTTGTTTCTCATAGATACGGTAGAATCCCATTCATTAAGCAACTAGATTTCGTTTATTTTATGTTACTAACTTAATTTATTAAAAAGTTGTAATGATTTAAAATATATCCCTTACTTTATGATAACCTAGTACATTCACTCTCTTAGTAATGCAGTACGAGCGCATAAACAATTTGATTTATTTTTGAATATTAGCATAAAAAAAAGTGTGTCTAGTTCTAATTTAAATATATAAAAACCTTTTGGGTGAAATTCGCATGACTAACAATGCGATTGTACTTATTCTGGGTACGGCCATTTTAATTACATCCGTATATTGACGTATTTAACGACAATTGAAAAAGCTATTAGAATATACGTGTTTGGTAAGATTTACATTCCATTTTTAAACTTTTCAGTATAATTAAATAAATATAGGGCCTTGTAATTATTTAATAATTTTTCTACATTAGGTTAAATTTTGATATTGCAATAAATAAACATTATACTATTACGTATAAATGAGTTGCATCAACAACAAATAAGAGTCAACGTCCTTCCTTGGATAACTGACGAGGTTTTCAGTTTACTTTGAGTGTAATATAACATAGATACCTAGTTAGTACCTATCGGTAATTAATTTCTTGTTAATTAATTTACGATATAACACAACAAGGTTCGAAAATGGTAATAAAATTAAATAATAATGGTCGATGTTCATTGTGTTAGCGAGTACATTGACCCACTTACCTGTCCGATCTTAACCTACATTTCGTATAATCATACGTTTGCAAATTCAAACGCTTTATAGTAATGAATATTCTCTTCAATCAAATGCACAAATGTCCGTTCGTACGTATTGTAACGTATGTTTAGGATTTTCGTTTTGTTATTAGTTTTGAAAACTGCGACAATGCTTTCGGCGACCTTTAGACGGTAGTTTAAAATGCGTAGGAGAAAACATATTTGACTGACTGAATTCGAATACGCTAAACAATCTAATTATTGTCATTATTAGGGCACCTCCAACAATTTATGTTTTAAGTTCTATACGACCGATTTTCAATAATTATGAAATAGAAATAAGGTTAAAGTTTTGTGTTAATTCAAAATGGTTAACAGTTTCATTTAAAAACTGCGAATGATTATACCTCGATAACCAATACTAGCTACATAATATTAATAATGATTGCGTCACCGGACCGCATAGTCGGTGACAGACAAGTTCATACAGGTTCCGCACTATGATCACGTGATTTGTTTTTCTGTGTACATAAACTATAAAGAGAACATCTTGCGATCACTTGATCAGTCTTACGTCATTTGTTTAACTAACCTGAACGGTGTTATTTGAGAATTTTGTTACAAAAGCAAAGATCAAATAATGGATAAATTTATTATAAGCAGAGATTTTGTAAAAGAATCCGCCGTTTTAACTTAATGGGGCGTACGCTTGAATTCAAAATAAAGCCGTTGCCCGAAGGTGAAGAACCTGTGGCGTGGATGAAAGACGCTGTCAGGCAAGTGATAGAAACCGTCACTGAAGGACTTGCAGCTGGTGATCAAGTAGGGTTTAGTTTCTGCTCCAAGGATTTGCAGAGGGAGATGGATGGGTTCGCTTCCGCCCGTGGAACAGCTCACATACGATGACGTTTGGGATGTTATAAGCAACATATACCAATCCAATTCGGAAGGGTGCAGTACATTTTGTCTGAGCGTGACATCGGTTAGAATGCCAGTGGGTAGAGGAGGAAGAAACTATAATACTTTTAACGAAGAGAACGGCATGAGACGTGGAATTATTGTTATCAGTAACAAAGACAACTTGTGTTTACCGCGAGCTTTAGTGATGGCTATTGCTTGCGCAAATAAGGATCCAGATCGTGCCAAACTACGGCGCGACACGGCTAAAATACAAACCAAAGAGCTGTTCAATGTGTCTTGATTCCGGTGTAGTTGTTCCTGAAGTAGGATGTGGAATATCTGAACTACAGCAATTTCAAGAGCATCTTAAAAACTACAGAATTGTTGTTTACAGTTATGGCACTAAGGGGCGCGATATAATTTTTGAAGGGTCTGCAGAAGGCACATCGTTAAGTTTATTATACCACAAAGGACATTACAATGTTATAACATCCCTCACAGCCGCATTCTGTTGTACGTACTTTTGTGAGAAGTGCCACACCTTACAATACCAAAGACAAACATAGGTGTGGAAACACATGTCCCTGTTGCCTACAAGCTCCTCCTTGTGAGAAGGAATTTAATATTGTGTGTGAATTGTTCAACCGTGTTTGACGAATCATAAAACAAAAGGTGTATGCGAAAAAATTAAACGGTGTAAGGGATGCTCAAAAACGGTGAAAAATAATCGCGAGCACAGTTGTGGCGAAGTATATTGTAAAATATGCTGCGCTCACGTTCCAGAATACCACCTCTGTTATATGAAACCTGATACAGGAAAGCCAAATTTAAAAGGTGTTCTTTTGTTTTCTATGATTTAGAGACGAGACAAGAAAGAATATTAGAGAACGGCGATCACCTACATGAACCTAACTTATGTGTATTAGTTTCTAGATGTGATATGTGTTTAAATGAAGATCATCTTTACTTTTGCCAGAAATGTGGATATAGACGGATTGTATATAGGGACAACGTCATTCGTAATTTTATGAACTATATTTTAGCATCAAGAAAAAAATTCAAACACCTGGTAGTTATTGCTCATAACGGACAAGCATTTGACCATCAATTCTGTCTAAATTATATATTAACAGAAACAGATTTAAAGCCGGAACTCATCATGAGAGGAACGAAGATAATATCACTGACGATGAAAAATGTGCAGTTTTGGACTCCTTAATTATTTTCCAATGGCTTTAGCCAAACTTCCTACAGCGTTTGGACTGGGAGAAAGTTTTAAGAAGGGTATTTTCCTCACCTGTTTAACACCGCCAGTAACGCAAATTATGTGGGACTTTACCTCCCATCGAATTTTATGAGCCAGACACTATGAACGAAGATGACAGGAAAACGTTTATGAAGTGGTATCAAGAGCACAAGGATGACGTGTTTGAGATGCAGCGCGACCTAGTCGACTACTGTATTTCAGATGTGGAAATTTTGACTACCGCATGTCTAAAATTCAGACAGCAAATGCTTGAAACAAGTGGCGTGTGTCCATTTACAGAAGCGTGCACTATTGCTTCAACTTGTAACAAGGTATATCGACGCAATTTTCTTAAATCAAATACCATTGGGATTATCCTAAAGGTGGCTATAGGTGGCGCGATAACCAGTCTAAAATAGCTATTCAGTGGCTTGTGTGGGAACAAAAGCAGCGTCAAATTAACATCATGCATGCTGCTAAACAACAAGAAATCATAATCCACGGTCTCAAAGTCGACGGCTTTTGTTCCGAAACAAAACAGGTCTTCGAATTTCACGGTTGCTACTATCATGGTTGCTCTAATTGTTTCAAATACGGCAGAGACAACCCTTTACACAATGATCCCGACCAAACACTAAGTACAAGACGAGAGGCTACTGTGGCTAAAATGGAAAACTAAAAGAATTAGGATATGATGTTATTGAGATGTGGGAGTGTAAGTTTCGGTTACATATAATCGAAAACAGAGAATTACGAACATACGTCTTACACCATCCGTTGGTTGTACAAACGCCATTAAACCCACGTGATGCTTTCTATGGTGGTCGTACGGAAACACTTTTGAATACTATAAGGCTAAACAGGATGAAAAATTAAGTACGTAGACGTCTGCTCTTTATATCCGTGGGTATGCAAATATGGAAAATTTCCCCATGGGACACCCTATAGTTTGTGTGGGAGAAGATTGTGAACAGCTAGACTTAGAAGTAACAGAAGGATTAATCAAATGCACGATCCTTCCTCCGCAAGATATTTATCTTCCGGTACTGCCTACAAAGATGAACGGCAAACTCATGTTCGTCTTGTGCCGTACATGTGGGAGTGAAATGAATCCGAATGACTGCACTCACGACGAACAAGAACGTGCACTCACGGGTACATGGGTGATTGATGAAGTGCTAAAGGCTAAGGAATGTGGCTACAAGATAGCAAAAATTTATGAGGTTTGGTCTTATCAAATTAACCAATTCGACAAGATTAAAAGATTGGCGGTGTTTTCGAGATGATGGACAAGTTTTTAAAAATAAAACAACAGGCGTCAGGGTGGCCCGGAAATTGTTCAACAAAAGGCGAAAGAGATAAATACATTGACGACTTTTTAGCCCACGAGGATACAAATTGAGTACAGTGAGATTGTAAATAATCCTGGTCTACGATCTTTAGCTAAACTCATGCTTAATTCATTTTGGGAAAACTGGGGCAAAGGAGAACCAGCCAAAAACAAATATTATCAACGACCCGGAGAGTTTTTGGAATGTTGTCGAACCCCAGTATAATTATAAATCATGCAATGCCTGTTAACGAAGACACTGTGATTGTTAATTGGCAGTATAGAGGAGGCTTACGATGTGCAAGCTACGGTAAACGTCGTCATAGCAGCATACGTAACTGCACAAGCAAGACTAAAACTCTACAGTTATCTTGAAAAGTTGAAAACGAGGGTTTTGTATTTTGACACAGACTCCATAGTTTATGTGTCTAGCCCGGAGAATACGACGTCCCCACCGGAAAATTTGTAGGCGATATGACGGATGAATTAGAGGTTTACAGGTAGGTAGCTACATCAACGAATTTGTGTCTGGAGGTCCAAAAATTACGCATATAAAGTTGTGTCTACGGACAAACAAGAAGAAGTTCTTGTTTGCAAAGTAAAGGTATTTCGCTCAACTACACAGCCGCACAACTTGTAAACTTTGAAAGCATTAAAAGATGGTTTTAACCCCAACGAGGCCTATATTTATTGTTTCGAAATGTATCAGAAGAACAAGAGGAACACGAACTAGTTACAAGAACTGAGACAAAATGTACAAACCAAATTCAACAAAGCGTAAATTTTTCGATAACCACACTTCACTTCCATTCGGATATAAAAACTCAAAAATTCTTCGTCATTTGTGAATATCTGAAAATTTGCACAGGCACACAAAAAGAAGTCCTTGTTTGCAAAAGTAAAGGTATATAGATATGGCTTACCTACACAACCGCACACCTTGTAACACTTTTGAGAGCATCAAGAAGATGGTTTTAATCCCATCGCGGCCTTTATTTATAGTTTTAAAAAAGTATCAGAAGAACAGAGGAGTACGAAGTAGTGACAAGAACTGAGAGCAAAATATACAAACCAAATTCTACAAAACGTAGATTTTTTGATAACCACACTTCACTGCCATTTGGATATAATAAACTTAAAAACTCTTCATAATTTGTGAATATTTGTGGAAATTTGCATTTTTATAAACATTTTATGCAATTATGTATAACTGTAATTAGAAATTAATATTAATAGGTGCAATGGTATACAAGTATTATTTTGGTTCGAATGTATTTAAATCTTCCAGTTTAATAATTTCCACTTATAGAAAATGCGTTCACATGTAGTTACTTTATGCCCCACGTTCTCCACATGATAGTTTACTGACTGTATATTTTCTAAAGATTGTATTAATAAATGTACGTACAGTTATCTGTATCGTATAACTACTGAAACAACATTATTTTCTGCAAGTGTACTTTTTATTTTAAAAATGTTGTACAATAATGACTATACATATGTAATTTCTGTTAGATTAAATAATAAAATATACGAGTACCGATCTGCAAGTGTATGTGTTTAAAAAACAGGTTCACCGCTCAGTTATCATCGATTCTGCAAGCCGGTGTTGGTAAACCGGTATCGATAAAACCGTTTTGGTAACACCGGATTTTGGTAAAATCGGTTTCACTAAAACCTGTTTTGGTAAAATCGGCATTGGTAAATCGATTCTGACAAAAGCCAGTTCTGGTAAAACCCGCTTCGGTAAAGACCGGTTAAAATCGTAAGCCTGTTCTGGTAAAACCCACTTCGGTAAAAACCGGTTAAAATCGTTTTTAGTGAAATAGGTTTTGTATAATCGGTTTTTAATAATATCAGTCCTGATAAATCGATTTTGGTAGCTATACAAACCACTTTTTGGTAAAATTGGTTATGTTGTAATCGATTTTTAAAACAAAATTTTATTTTGACAGATACGGTTTTGTTGTCCCAGATTTCCATAAATTGGATTTTTAAAAATTTTGTTCGTTCATCATTTACGTTTGGAACATCTTTACCCCACTTGAAACATAATGAAAAAAAAAAGAACAGTATTTCTATTGCAAGTATGTGCAAAATAGGTCAACAAAGCGGTAACTCGCTGGACAATGAGTTTCCAGATAGACGAGTTTTGACGAAACCGCGGAGTACCGTCGGTTTGACAAAAAAAAAATTGCAAGGGATCGATTGTTTAACATGGTTAACAGCTAATGCAAGAATTAAAATTTACTACAAATTTGTGTGTCAAATAACAAGTCCCGGTGTTAATAAACGACTTGGGGATCATATAATAATAGATTTTCTACGTTGTCCGGATGTACGTTTAAGGGAAACTTCCTTAGTTCGTCTATGTCATCTGCCAATGTGATAAATAGGTTCTAAGAAAAACCTTTTTTTTAAGTAGTATACCAGTTTAATACTATCCCTTTCCTCAACGACACCCACATAACTAAAAGAGTCTTTCTTACAAACCACATATGCTTATAGCTCGTAAAATCCAGATGTAATTAAGTCGTTCCACCGACACATAAAATAATCTTCTAATTTTTTCTCATTTTCTCTAAGATGTTCTTTGTCCAACACATCTTTATACTGTTCTCGCATTGCTGGGGTATTTTCCATATAGTCCAACTTCCGTCTTTTTTGCATCAATTTCTTCTTCTAATTCCAGCTGTCTTTTTCTCCCACTTACAGCGTATGGCGCGCATAAAGGGGTAACTTCTTTTAGCGTAAACGGATAGAGTTTGTTACCAATAGTTATGCGTTGTCTTACAACCACGGGGAAGTGTTAGGTATATTCACTAATCCTGATTCACAATGATTATGTCTTTTAGAGATTGTAGAATATGCGGCTGCAGATTGTGTAAAAATATGTACTACATGCTTTAATGTAGCAGCTGTGTAAGATTTTTACTTTATGTTGGCTGTCTTCTTTCTCTACTATCTTCCAGTAATTTACTAGTAAATAGTAAGCCGAAAGCATATACTTTATCAATTTTCCCTTTCTTCTGGTTTGTTTGGACAACTTAATTTGCAAGCCAGTCAACTTTTTCGTATTGCTGTTCCCCCCAATATGCGTACTGTAGTAGGTTATTATACACTAAACAAAAGCTATTTTGTCGCTTGTCTGACAGCTTACTACCAAAGTAGATGCGAATGTTTCCCTTAAACGTACATCCGGACAACGTAGAAAATCTATTATTATATATGATCCCCAAGTCGTTTATTATCACCGGGACTTGTTATTTGACACACAAATTTGTAGTATATTTTAATTCTTGCATAAGCTGTTAACCATGTTAAACAATCGATCCCTTGCAATTTTTTTTTTGTCAAACCGACGGTACTCCGCGGTTTCGTCAAAACTCGTCTATCTGGAAACTCATTGTCCAGCGAGTTACCGCTTTGTTGACCTATTTTGCACATACTTGCAATAGAAATACTGTTCTTTTTTTTCATTATGTTTCAAGTGGGGTAAAGATGTTCCAAACGTAAATGATGAACGAACAAAATTTTAAAAATCCAATTTATGGAAATCTGGGACAACAAAACCGTATCTGTCAAAATAAAATTTTGTTTTAAAATCGATTACAACATAACCAATTTTACCAAAAAGTGGTTTGTATAGCTACCAAAATCGATTTATCAGGACTGATATTATTAAAAACCGATTATACAAAACCTATTTCACTAAAAACGATTTTAACCGGTTTTTACCGAAGTGGGTTTTACCAGAACAGGCTTACGATTTTAACCGGTCTTTACCGAAGCGGGTTTTACCAGAACTGGCTTTTGTCAGAATCGATTTACCAATGCCGATTTTACCAAAACAGGTTTTAGTGAAAACCGATTTTACCAAAATCCGGTGTTACCAAAAAACGGTTTTATCGATACCGGTTTACCAACACCGGCTTGCAGAATCGATGATAACTGAGCGGTGAACCTGTTTTTTAAACACATACACTTGCAGATCGGTACTCGTATATTTTATTATTTAATCTAACAGAAATTACATATGTATAGTCATTATTGTACCAACATTTTTAAAAATAAAAGTACACTTTGCAGAAAATAATGTTGTTTCAGTAGTTATACGATACAGATAACTGTACGTACATTTATTAATACAATCTTTAGAAAATATACAGTCAGTAAACTATCATGTTGAGAACGTGGGGCATAAAGTAACTACATGTGAACGCATTTTCTATAAGTGGAAATTATTAAACTGGAAGATTTAAATACATTCGAACCAAAAATAATACTTGTATACCATTGCACCTATTAATATTAATTTCTAATTACAGTTATACATAATTGCATAAAATGTTTATAAAATGCAAATTTCCACAAATATTCACAAATTATGAAGAGTTTTAAGTTTATTATATCCAAATGGCAGTGAAGTGTGGTTATCAAAAATCTACGTTTTGTAGAATTTGGTTTGTACATTTTGCTCTCAGTTCTTGTCACTACTTCGTACTCCTCTGTTCTTCTGATACTTTTAAAACTATAAATAAAGGCCGCGATGGGATTAAAACCATCTTCTTGATGCTCTCAAAAGTTTACAAGGTGTGCGGTTGTGTAGGTAAGCCATATCTATATACCTTTACTTTTGCAAACAAGGACTTCTTTTGTGTGCCTGTGCAAATTTTCAGATATTCACAAATGACGAAGAATTTTTGAGTTTTATATCCGAATGGAAGTGAAGTGTGGTTATCGAAAAATTTACGCTTTGTTGAATTTGGTTTGTACATTTTGTCTCAGTTCTTGTAACTAGTTCGTGTTCCTTTGTTCTTCTGATACATTTCGAAACAATAAATATAGGCCTCGTTGGGGTTAAAACCATCTTTTAATGCTTTCAAAGTTTACAAGTTGTGCGGCTGTGTAGTTGAGCGAAATACCTTTACTTTGCAAACAAGAACTTCTTCTTGTTTGTCCGTAGACACAACTTTATATGCGTAATTTTTGGACCTCCAGACACAAATTCGTTGATGTAGCTACCTGGCCCGTAAACCTCTAATTCATCCGTCATATCGCCTACAAATTTTCCGGTGGGGACGTCGTATTCTCCGGGCTAGACACATAAACTATGGAGTCTGTGTCAAAATACAAAACCCTCGTTTTCAACTTTTCAAGATAACTGTAGAGTTTTAGTCTTGCTTGTGCAGTTACGTATGCTGCTATGACGACGTTTACCGTAGCTTGCACATCGTAAGCCTCTCTCTATACTGCCAATTAACAATCACAGTGTCTTCGTTAACAGGCATTGCATGATTTATAATTATACTGGGGTTCGACAACATTCCAAAAACTCTCCGGGTCGTTGATAATATTTGTTTTGGCTGGTTCTCCTTTGCCCCAGTTTTCCCAAAATGAATTAAGCATGAGTTTAGCTAAAGATCGTAGACCAGGATTATTTACAATCTCACTGTACTCAATTTGTATCCCCTCGTGGGCTAAAAAGTCGTCAATGTATTTATCTCTTTCGCCTTTTGTTGAACAATTTCCGGGCCACCCTGACGCCTGTTGTTTTATTTTTAAAAACTTGTCCATCATCTCTCGAAAACACCGCCAATCTTTTAATCTTGTCGAATTGGTTAATTTGATAAGACCAAACCTCATAAATTTTTGCTATCTTGTAGCCACATTCCTTAGCCTTTAGCACTTCATCAATCACCCATGTACCCGTGAGTGCACGTTCTTGTTCGTCGTGAGTGCAGTCATTCGGATTCATTTCACTCCCACATGTACGGCACAAGACGAACATGAGTTTGCCGTTCATCTTTGTAGGCAGTTCCGGAAGATAAATATCTTGCGGAGGAAGGATCGTGCATTTGATTAATCCTTCTGTTACTTCTAAGTCTAGCTGTTCACAATCTTCTCCCACACAAACTATAGGGTGTCCCATGGGGAATTTTCCATATTTGCATACCCACGGATATAAAGAGCAGACGTCTACGTATTTAATTTTTTCATCCTGTTTAGCCTTATAGTATTCAAAAGTGTTTCCCGTACGACCACCATAGAAAGCATCACGTGGGTTTAATGGCGTTTGTACAACCAACGGATGGTGTAAGACGTATGTTCGTAATTCTCTGTTTTCGATTATATGTGACCGAAACTTACACTCCCACATCTCAATAACATCATATCCTAATTCTTTTAGTTTTTCCATTTTAGCCACAGTAGCCTCTCGTCTTGTACTTAGTGTTTGGTCGGGATCATTGTGTAAAGGGTTGTCTCTGCCGTATTTGAAACAATTAGAGCAACCATGATAGTAGCAACCGTGAAATTCGAAGACCTGTTTTGTTTCGGAACAAAAGCCGTCGACTTTGAGACCGTGGATTATGATTTCTTGTTGTTTAGCAGCATGCATGATGTTAATTTGACGCTGCTTTTGTTCCCACACAAGCCACTGAATAGCTATTTTAGACTGGTTATCGCGCCACCTATAGCCACCTTTAGGATAATCCCAATGGTATTTGATTTAAGAAAATTGCGTCGATATACCTTGTTACAAGTTGAAGCAATAGTGCACGCTTCTGTAAATGGACACACGCCACTTGTTTCAAGCATTTGCTGTCTGAATTTTAGACATGCGGTAGTCAAAATTTCCACATCTGAAATACAGTAGTCGACTAGGTCGCGCTGCATCTCAAACACGTCATCCTTGTGCTCTTGATACCACTTCATAAACGTTTTCCTGTCATCTTCGTTCATAGTGTCTGGCTCATAAAATTCGATGGGAGGTAAAGTCCCACATAATTTGCGTTACTGGCGGTGTTAAACAGGTGAGGAAAATACCCTTCTTAAAACTTTCTCCCAGTCCAAACGCTGTAGGAAGTTTGGCTAAAGCCATTGGAAAATAATTAAGGAGTCCAAAACTGCACATTTTTCATCGTCAGTGATATTATCTTCGTTCCTCTCATGATGAGTTCCGGCTTTAAATCTGTTTCTGTTAATATATAATTTAGACAGAATTGATAGTCAAATGCTTGTCCGTTATGAGCAATAACTACCAGGTGTTTGAATTTTTTTCTTGATGCTAAAATATAGTTCATAAAATTACGAATGACGTTGTCCCTATATACAATCCGTCTATATCCACATTTCTGGCAAAAGTAAAGATGATCTTCATTTAAACACATATCACATCTAGAAACTAATACACATAAGTTAGGTTCATGTAGGTGATCGCCGTTCTCTAATATTCTTTCTTGTCTCGTCTCTAAATCATAGAAAACAAAAAGAACACCTTTTAAATTTGGCTTTCCTGTATCAGGTTTCATATAACAGAGGTGGTATTCTGGAACGTGAGCGCAGCATATTTTACAATATACTTCGCCACAACTGTGCTCGCGATTATTTTTCACCGTTTTTGAGCATCCCTTACACCGTTTAATTTTTCGCATACACCTTTTGTTTTATGATTCGTCAAACACGGTTGACCCCTAAATTCCCGATTGCACAATTCACACACAATATTAAATTCCTTCTCACAAGGAGGAGCTTGTAGGCAACAGGGACATGTGTTTCCACACCTATGTTTGTCTTTGGTATTGTAAGGTGTGTGGCACTTCTCACAAAAGTACGTACAACAGAATGCGGCTGTGAGGATGTTATAACATTGTAATGTCCTTTGTGGTATAATAAACTTAACGATGTGCCTTCTGTAGACCCTTCAAAATTATATCGCGCCCTTAGTGCCATAACTGTAAACAACAATTCTGTAGTTTTAAGATGCTCTTGAAATTGCTGTAGTTCAGATATTCCACATCCTACTTCAGGAACAACTACACCGGAATCAAGACACAATTGAACAGCTCTTTTGGTTTGTATTTTAGCCGTGTCGCGCCGTAGTTTGGCACGATCTGGATCCTTATTTGCGCAAGCAATAGCCATCACTAAAGCTCGCGGTAAACACAAGTTGTCTTTGTTACTGATAACAATAATTCCACGTTTCATGCCGTTCTCTTCGTTAAAAGTATTATAGTTTCTTCCTCCTCTACCCACTGGCATTCTAACCGATGTCACGCTCAGACAAAATGTACTGCACCCTTCCGAATTGGATTGGTATATGTTGCTTATAACATCCCAAACGTCATCGTATGTGAGCTGTTCCACGGGGCGGAAGCGAACCCATCCATCTCCCCTCTGC
This sequence comes from Platerodrilus igneus, assembly GCA_036346225.1. Classification (NCBI taxonomy): domain Eukaryota; kingdom Metazoa; phylum Arthropoda; class Insecta; order Coleoptera; family Lycidae; genus Platerodrilus; species Platerodrilus igneus. The sequence goes on along the minus strand of JARFIW010000196.1, from coordinate 21,370 downwards.
AAATCCTTGGAGCAGAAACTAAACCCTACTTGATCACCAGCTGCAAGTCCTTCAGTGACGGTTTCTATCACTTGCCTGACAGCGTCTTTCATCCACGCCACAGGTTCTTCACCTTCGGGCAACGGCTTTATTTTGAATTCAAGCGTACGCCCCATTAAGTTAAAACGGCGGATTCTTTTTACAAAATCTCTGCTTATAATAAATTTATCCATTATTTGATCTTTGCTTTTGTAACAAAATTCTCAAATAACACCCGTTCAGGTTAGTTAAACAAATGACGTAAGACTGATCAAGTGATCGCAAGATGTTCTCTTTTATAGTTTATGTACACAGAAAAAACAAATCACGTGATCATAGTGCGGAACCTGTATGAACTTGTCTGTCACCGACTATGCGGTCCGGTGACGCAATCATTATTAATATTATGTAGCTAGTATTGGTTATCGAGGTATAATCATTCGCAGTTTTTAAATGAAACTGTTAACCATTTTGAATTAACACAAAACTTTAACCTTATTTCTATTTTATAATTATTGAAAATCGGTCGTATAGAACTTAAAACATAAATTGTTGGAGGTGCCCTAATAATGACAATAATTAGATTGTTTAGCGTATTCGAATTCAGTCAGTCAAATATGTTTTCTCCTACGCATTTTAAGTGGTTAGAGCACTTGCTTTGCATGCAGGCGGTCCGAGTTCGAATCGCGCTTCAGTCAACCTTTTTTTTCTGCAAGAGCTGTGTGTAGCTGTGACGTCAGCGGAGGGGAAAATTACTAGGACCCCAAAGAATTTACGAGTATGGCCCAGCCTAACCCTCAAATATTACTAGGACCCCAAAGAATTTGGTGTATGGCCCGCCTCCAAAAAAAATTGGGGTATACCCCACCCCCAAAATTTAGGAGTATAGCCCACCCTAACCCCCAAAAATTACTAGGACCCCCAAAAATTTTGGGAGTATGGCCCACCCCTAACCCCCAAAAATTACTAGGACCCCCAAAAATTTTGGGAGTATGGCCCACCGGAAGCGGCAAACATCAAAGGACCACGCCCTTCAAAGGAATTTTCCCACGGTCTTCAAAATTTTCCCAGTCTCAAGTGACCCCATACCTACTTATTGGATTTACACCA
>JARFIW010000196.1:0-20237 GCA_036346225.1 Platerodrilus igneus | reverse complement strand
ATTAAACTTAATTCAATAAACAAAACGTCTAACCGGTTCATGGATTGGTCAGAATTCGAACTGGAACGGCGCTTGGCATAACCTTTTTTTATTAGCTGCTCTTATAAAAGTATTTATCTTATTACCGACTAATAGGTCTATTCTGCATTTATTCCGTTAAAATTTAAAGGACTCTTAAATTTTAGCGGCAACTAAGACTATGTTTGTATTCAGTAACACACTTTTCTGTTAAAAGTTTAGATCTCCTTTAAAAAGCCTGTAATTTTAAAAAAATGTTAAAATAGTCTTCTATTAATTAAAGGGTTGTCATCAATGTTATAGGGATGCCTTTCTATGATGTTGTTGGTGAAGCTTTGGTAGAAGAATTACAAGAAAAAGAAGTGAGGTAAAATTCAGTTGTACTGGAATTATTAATGACTTTTCTCTATAGTTTTATAGGGCAGAGTTTAGATTATATCAAAGAAAAATAAATCTATGCCGCATGTACGCCATACAACCAAACTTAAAGCCATTATGTAATAGAAATTCACACAAGTTTATTTTTTATATGAAAATTTTATTATTAGTACTGTAAATCATTGAAAGAAACAACCAAAATTTCGACTTTAAAGTCGAATTACTCGAAAACTAGATGAGATATCGAAAATTGGCTAGCATATTCTTAATCATCGTAAAAAACTGAACAAGATCCATATATCAAATGTTTGTAAAACGAAAAAAACGTGCAACGGACGACGGCGGCGACGACGGCGACGTAGCGATCTTATTAACCTAACTTACTTCGTAAGTTTGGTTGATGACAGATATGGCTAATCCATTTGAAATTCCAAACAGATTGTTTAAACGTATTTTTCGCTTTACCAAACATGTAGCTATAATTATAATTAATATGCTTGAACCATGTTTACAACGAGGCAGAAGTACCGCAATACCATCTCATTTAAAAATTTTAGCATCCCTGCATTTTTATGCAAGTGGGTGCTATCAATTAAACACTGGGCAAGGGTACAATTTTGCCTTAAGCCAACCAAGTATTAGTAGATGCATTGAAGGAGTAACCAACATTATTAATATTTACTTATTACCAAACTGGATTGTGTTTCCAAGGTAAAAATTGACTTTATGGAAAAATTTAACTTTCCATGCTGCATCGGAGCTATAGATTGCAGTCACATTGCTATCACAACGCCATCAGAAAATTATCCAGCCGTTCCGCATTATTTCAGGAAAGGTTATTATAGCATTAATTGCCAAGTAATTGCAGATAACGGCTACAATATTTTAAATATGAATGCTCGTTTCTTAAATCTACACATGATACTGCAATTTGGCAAGCACCCAATATAAATGCTACCATGAAAAACTTATTTATTCGAAGTGATAATTCATGTCTTATAGATGACAGTGGATATCCTTTACAACCATTCCTTCTTACTCCATACTCCATACTTACAACTTCCACATTATAAGAGCTAGAAATATTATTGAAAGAGTAAATGGTGTTTTAAAATCAAGATTCCGCTGTTTATTATGACCCTATAAAAGCTGTAAAAATAATATATTGTTGTGGCGTTCTACAAAATATAGCACAATTCTACAAGGATGACATTCCTGAAGATGAGCTAGTACAGATTTAGATGAAAACGGTGATGAAAATGTTGGTGCCATACAAGTTGGAGATGCAAATTGCCATATAATGGTTGAAATCAAACGCAACGAAATAGTATTTCAATATTTTAATATGTAATTTTAAGTTATCTTAAAGTATTGTATCAATCTAGAATAATAAACTTATGCCAATATTAGTAACACTTATTTACTATTAAAACGTCTACATTTTCTAATAGTTTGGCATTTTGCTACAAACAACTCCAGCAAGATTATTGATGGACTTCGCTATTGCATAATTTGACTTAGTCAAATTAGCCAAAATTTTGTCGTGCTTGTCAAATGCTATATGGGCTTGATTTTTTCTTCGTGAGGGACGTTGTAAAACTGCTCTGTTGTTTTTAGGTGTTGCAGTAACCCCCAATGTCGAGAACTGTGCAGTTTCGCCTTGTATGTTGATAGTCTGAGCAAGAACATTAGCCAGCTCATCTGTGATTGTTTGTAGAGTTGCATCATCATTCATGAAAACAATTTCATCGTAATGAATATCAAAGAAAGAAATATCTGGTGCAGCATCACCTTTTTCAACGATTTCCGTATGAGAAATTCTTGATTCTACTAAATCCACTCCTTCCACTGTAAGTGAAGATATCAAAACCAAAATCTTTTCTTCAAATTCTGAAAACATCTTCACAGGTGGACCGCCGCCCATCCCTGTTTGTCTATACTTTAAATCTCTAGTATGTCTTCTTACATTTGTTTTCATTTCGCTGAACGCCTACAATTAAATTGGGCAACAACGCAAACTAATAAAATTTTTATTACTTACATCTTTCCATTGCCTCACACATTTTGCAGGTCCAATTTTGTTCAAATTATTGGCCAGCGTTTTCCATAATTTATTAATCTTCGGCGGCTCCAAGGGATTAAAATTTCCCCCAAGCATCATAATATTTTCTTGCAAAAAAGCAATTAACTTTTGTTTCTGTGCTTTAGTAGTTCGTGGTGCACGAGACATTGAAATCAACCAAAATCTACAGAAGTAATAAAAAGAAATATCCAAACTCCTACAGCTCTATAACTTTGACTATTTTTGGGTTGGAAGTGGTAGAGAACTACGGCGAGTAACAAAATTAACAGCACTAAAATAGTTCAAACGAACATTTTTGCAATGTTGACAAGATGTGCTTGCAAAAAATATATGACTCCTTTAAATGTATATAATTTTACACACCTTTAAAATATATGTTTATAGAATACCATTATGGGATCGAATGTTTTAACGGGCCTGTATATTTCTAACTTTTAAGAGACCTCTAAATTTTAACGGAATAGTTACAGAATAGACCTATAAGGATTCTAAATGTGGTAGTTGTGATCTTCGGCGATTCGGTTACGAAACATGTAATCTTTGGTTTTATTTTATCAGAGTACAAACTTTTTTCTACAGCATTAGTGTTTAAAATCTTTCAAATTCATAAATTCATACTTTTTATTATTTTATAACTAACGCAATTATGTTAATCGGCTTTCTAATAATAATTTTTTAAATCGCTAAATGAAACCCTTTTGCTCCTTTTCAAATAGTTTAGAACATGAATTTCATGTCCAGCTTAATTATTTTCTATCACTGTTACATTAAAATTAAATTCATGTTTTCGCATGTTTAATCTTAATTGGCATCACGATTATGCAATTGTGGTTTGGAATTTTAATCAGTCATGGTTTGTATCTAAAAAGTCTCAGATGTAAAGATTCTTTTGGCGAGCAATATAATTTTTGAAAGTTCTATCAAAGTTGATTTCCTTGAGTGGATTTGATACTTTCGATTTTGGGTAGGTTTCCAGTCGATCTAAACGTTTTCCAAAACTTAAACGTTCCTATGGTGATGGAATGGATTTTATGACTTAATTTTCGGTTGTAAAAGTGATGTAGTCGCTCTGTGATAAATATAATCTTATCCGATAATGAACTCAGCAAATGTTTATGATCAGCGGCGCCGAATTTTAAAAATTATTGGTGATATACCTCCAGCACCGAGAAACAGGGGAATAGAAAATTTTCAAAATAGCTCTTTATTAAAAGCATTTCTAAGCATTCTAGAAGATTAACATGCTAAGGCTACAATCTAACCTTTTCTGTTCTATCATATTAAAGATAAAGACACAAACTTAGGTTAATAAGTAAATTACGTTTTCAGTTTTTGTACTATAAAAAAACAATTTTAGTTTAACAAGATTATTAGTTATTGGTTTATTTATTATTAAAATAACGCAAAATTGATTTTCGGATAGTAGAGGAAATGGATGGTTCTGGGACATCCTCCGATCCTCCTCCCAAGTTTTTACATTTAAATTCACACTATAAAGTCTTATTTTTAAGGGCTTTTCTCCTTGCTTCCTCCTTGCTTCCCTTCTTGCTCGGACACCTCCACCATCCCTACCCTAAAAATCGGTAACCTAACCCCTAAAATTTAGAACCAACCCTTACAATCACCATATAGGTAAAATCACCACTTCGCTATGCTCTCGGTTACCTAGTTTCGGCTACTTTTCCAAGGTCGTGGTGACGTCATAGCCTTTTATAAATAAAGAGCAATGTAATACTATTCTAAAATGTTTATTCTGACATTATACATAACAAAATTTAAAAATATTTAATGCCTAGCATAGAACCATTTAAACTTAATTTTAATACAAAGTTATACACAGAAGACAGTCCTTTCTTTATGTTTGTTTGGACTGGTTTTAATTTTATCTAATTTTATTCGCAGCTTAAAATTTAAATCGACACCCCAGTCCTCTATCTCCTTTTCTAGCCAATAGTTTGATACATAGAGACCGTCTAGGTTTTCGAATTATAAAAATAAATTAGTTTCAAATGAGTCAAAGCAATTGCAAATTAATACGTTTAATAATAATAATTTAACAAGAAACCTAGCACTCTGTTCCTCTTAACACATTAACAAAAGTATATACAAATAAACTCACTTATTCTACTTCAATATGAGTATCAGATGTAACAATAATATTATTACATTACCAAATATTGTGTAACAAGTTTACTTCAATAAACCTACCTATGAGCTCACTTATGGCAGTCTTGTATCAAATAATGTCTTGAAATCATTTAAGTTAATATTATTAAATTATTTAGGTTTCTTTAGACCGCTATAAAATAAGAAATTAATTTCACAAGTACTCGTGTGAATTAATTACAATTGCAATAATTATTTACAGTAGATACATAAATATCTGACTACAAGTCAAAGTGTACGTCGACCCTGATGACCCATAACCAAAAAACAAAGAGACTTCATCACCTGTTGATTGATAACGGTAAGTATGTCAGAATGCCAAACAACACACATTCTGCACCATCTGGAATACGTTGCAAACCAGGACATATACCGCAACTTATCCAATAATGACGAATACTTTATAATTATTTCGGAAATGAAATTTATACATTTCACTGTACCCAATATATGTTACTTCAGCAAGTATTCAGACTCGCTAATTTCTAAATATCAAGGACACAACCCTGCAGTGGATACAAAATGCCGCCATTTAAAAAGTACTATAAATTGAGGTAAAACAAATTTTAGTAATATAAATTGCGATATACCAAATTCTAGAACACAACCTGTGTATTTAAATAATTCATATCTCCTAGCTAGAAATTTAACAACTGTTTATTACCATGGGCAACTTCCCACAGCGAAAGCACAAATAGGAAGAGACGGTATATCGTCTCCCTAGCCAAACCGAACAGCAGAAGGTCAAGAAGTGGGATTGCGTAGAACAATAAAAATACGCCTTACACTCCCACCCGGCAGTATTTCGACTAATAAGACATGGGAAGTTAATTTTAGATTTGATTTATTACAGAAAGTGAGTATTGTAAGTTGCCTAACCATCAGACATTTCGTAACAGTAGAAAACAAAGTGTTACATACGAGAAGCGCGCATTATCCATCTAGTTGGGCAAAGCGGATGAAGTTCGATTGTAGCCGTCTTCCCACTTGCTACAATAGTTTTGAACGTTTCCATTCTTTTAAGTGACTCTCTTAATGTGTTTATGAGGTCTTTTGAGAAGTTCATAATATCCCGCATGCTAGGAAGATGCCACAGACTGTTCTCTACAATCAAATTCAAACTGTGAGCCGCGCAATGAACGTAGGTACAAGGCTTGTGATTGAATATCATTTATGGAGCTTTGATGGATTCCAAAGTTACCTTGCATATGCGATACGTTATCATAGCATTGTCTTGTGATATTTTTTAACGGAAAAGCAAAGTTTTCGCATACGTCACCTACTCATTTACTATTCTTATGCAAAGGTGACCTGCTCTTTGATACATAAGTCACATGTTTCGATAATAATCATATCAATGTAATGACGTGGATTGATTTTTTGCACTATATGATGTAGAACGAATTGGCCTAGTGTTTCAATTATTTCGTTTTGGATATCATGCGACAGCTCATTATAACCGGAATATTACATCCATTTTTCCTGTTCTAGGAACAAATCTGTTAAAAACGCCTTCAAAAGCCTATCCTCCAAAAACACGGCAAAAGTGCGTAGAACTAATTTTGAAATTTGAAGGCCACATATTTTTTATTGTAGTTCGTAGATACTAGAACTGGAATTACTGCATATCAATAGATAAATAATAAACTAATAATTAATAATAAACTAATCATCAAACATTTTATATAAAAATAAGCAAATAATTCAATTCTAATTCTTGTATAAGTAGTAAATAAAGAATGGCATTTTTAACACTTTCAAGTTCTGTAGGTTATCGAAATATTGGTGGAACTTTGTCCTATCAATCGTAACATTAGTGAGGCACGTGCTCTATCACTCTTTATGAATTCGGCGCCAGTGTTTATGGTTGTGTAATATTTAACTTAGTTAGTAATGAATTTTAACACCTTTAAACTTATATTAATTTTGCGTATGATTATAATATAGACTTCTGCCAAATCTATTACTAATTAAGTAAGCTCACAACTTCAAAGAACTAATACTTTATTTTAACCTATAAATTTGTATTCTTTTGCCACCCGTACCTTTAGTGCATGGTTACATTGTTTCCGTCCTGTTATGCATAGACCTGCATACGTTGTAGCGCTTCTGAATCAACGATTTTAGAACTTCAGTCAACAAAAGCTTCACAGAGAAGATATATAAAATTTAAGTTTATTTGTTAATGGTAATATCTCCTCTTTTATTTAATTAATTAATTTGATAAACCCGGTCACGTTATCACCTTCTATGTTCTATCTTGTTTGCTATATATGTTGGGTAATTGCGCAGCCTAGCACAATCAATTGTCATCGCTTGAACAAAAAGTTTCTGTTTTGGAGGTCATCCCCGTATAGAACTACCTCACCGCTTTATATTATTTTACGTGTGCAGTAATAAGTTTTTTGGACCCAAGAATCTTCACCGCTCTAACTGGACATCAGGTAAGAATATTGAAGGCCGAATTTGTTTAATATCTGTTTGGTTATACACCCGCTTTCTCTCCTGAGTATTCTTTTTTTTGTACTCAACAATCGGTTTTATAAACAAATTCGTTCAAGTGCTCATATTGGTTGACCGCTCGCTATCTTGCTATTCGACCATGGCAAAGGCGTTGCAATTACATGCTATCTTTAACCTGTTGGATTTTATTTGGTATTTTATACTTTATACGTTCAAATTTGCACGTACATTGAAGCTTTGTACCGGCGTTTGGTATTTCTGTACCTTTCAACTGCACGTAGTCTTAATTTTTGTTTATTCTTTGTTTACATATGCTAGGTTTTATTAAATCTGACAATTCCTACATTTTATAGATGACTATAAAATTTATTATGTAGTTTCGGTTCAATTCTGTACTACCACCCTTTAGTAGTGTTGGTGTTTTATCAACTGATGGCGGTTTTATTTACTTTTGCTATAGTACAGTGATTGTTTCGAAATTATATCATTATAATAGCTTCGATTACTTTATAGGGTTCTTGAGAACTATTTCACTCTGATGAGGCTTAACAAGCCGAAACCATTGGTCAGTGGATGTTTCCTCCCCTGTGAAGTAATAAAGCTAATGTTTTGTTAATGGCTATATAACTACCAGCCCGATTTGTATTTGTCAATAGCTCTTATTATTTTCATAAGAGTTTGTTTACAGATACATCTACTTTATATACTATTTCTTATTGCGGACTGCAAATAACTTGTCTTTATATATATATATATATAGTATGTATATATATATATATATTATTATGTAAGGGGGGGGGGTGGGTACAAGGCTTCTAAGGGTAGATTTGTGTTAAAAGGGGTGTATGCCAAACAATAGGATTAATATATCAGATCTAATAATTAAAAAAACTATATTTTGCTGTACTTTACATATGCTAAAGTATGTACCATTTTAGTTTGAAACATATGTGCCAAAAGGTAGACAACATGACTTTATGACGTTGATACAATGCACGGTACTTAAGGTTTTATACTGAGTTGATATTTTATGAGCCAGTGAAAGTACATTTGCCGTCGGAAAGCCGAACGCATTTATGGATATCTGCAACCAACAAAGCGTCCAGGTCGTGTGTAAATTATTTTGGCTTTTCTTTTAATAGAATCAACTTTTGGACGAATTGTAAAATCAAAATTAAAAGTGAATAGAAATATAAAAGGTTATTGGAAAATTGAAGTGTTTTGGACCAATAGTAGAAATTAAGAATATTATAAAGACTGTAGTGAAGGTATTTTGGACACGAAAGGAAAGACGAATTGTTATTGGATATTGTATGTTTTAGAATTGTAATTCAAGTAAGCTAAGGTTGTTGATCTTATCGCTAAGCAAAATAAATAAAAATTCTAATTTCGATTATATTCAGATAAAGACGTGTTTTACAAAACCTGCGTTAAAAGTTGTACAAATATTTATTGAAATAAAAGTTTTTGTGAATTAAAAGAGTCTAATTTAGTAAAGTGAGAATAATAAGAAGCATCGAGAGTATAAAGGCAACGAGTATTAAAGAAGATTTAGAGTGGTTAAATAGTGCGACGGGAAAAGCGACGATTTATTTAGGTTTGAGCAAGATTGGTGTTGGATTTGGGAAGATTTGGTTTAACGGCAGTAGGAGATTTGAGTGGATATAGAAGGCAACGACGATATTGATTAATTTTTGGAGTGATTTGAGCAGATTAACGGCAGTAAGGACATCGTGTGGATATTATAGGAATAGCAGGACAAGGATTGATTTAAAATAGGACGGCTGGATTGATTTGGATTGAGCAAGGAGAGGATTGATTGGAATACGAAGTAGAGAAACAGGAGAGCAGTATATTGCGAGGAAGAATTAACGCAGGGGAAGTAGATACGACGGTTTTTTTTAAATTCTAAATTGGGGTAAAAATTATTTCAGATTTGGGGTCAACGAAATTGGTTAAGAACACCTGGAGGCAATACGCAAGTGGACTACAATTGAGAATCCTTGTGAAGGTGCGTACGGTGAATACGATCGTGAGCCAGCAGTAAAAGGAGGCCTTCAGCGCGGTATAATTCAGGTAAGTACCGTGAATATCTTAAAACGTCAAAATTAAAGTCATAAATAGTATACATAAATTAATTTGGCACCAAGCAACATTGATCTGTTAAAATTTGGCATATATAGTAAATCAGTGCATTAAAAAAGTGGTAAAACAAACGAGTGTGCAGTTTGGTTGGGTAGTGCACATCTACTCACGATTGAACTCACGGTGAGTAAGGTGAACACCCTGAGATTAAGGTTTCATATAGTCGAGGCATAAAATATAGTAAACAGTAAATAGATAACCAACCAAACGTTGCTAAAGCACCTCAAATAGAAGTCATTTATTGAATACTAAAATAGGGACGACGACAAAAGTCGTGTAGCAAATTTTGTGTGGAGTAAACAAGCAAAAGTAAAAGTTGTAGGCAGAAGAAGGTGGCAAAGCCAACGTGAGGCTCGAGAAAAAGGCTAGAAAAGTATTAGAGTGAAAGAGAGTAGAATAAGGGATCCCGAGATTAGGTGGGGCCCGCAGTTTTTTTTTCTTTATTATTTTACAGAAAACGAGTTCAAAACTAGGAAGCAGAGATGACGGACGCGGACACGAAAAGGATCACGAGATCGGAACGGATATACGGTGTTGAGATGGAATTAGGGACACAAGACATAGAGCTAGACGCAGGGGGCGACATACAGGAGACGGACGTGAGGCAGACAGAGCCGGAGGTGACAGGCATGGACACGGACCAGGTGACGGTACCGGAGGTGAGGGCAGCAGAAGCCGATGGAACACAGGACATTATGAGATTTCTGATGAGTATGAAAGACGATCTCAATGCATCACGTAGGGAACAAAAAGATGCACACACGGAACTACAAACGAATTTAACAAAAAAATTTGAGGAGTCACAGACAGAATTAAAGACAGAGCTAACGGACAATATGGAAGAAGCACGCGCAGAACAAAAAGAGGCGAATGCGGCGTTAGCTATAAAAATTATGGAATCACATACGGAACTGACAGATAAAATTACAGAGACACATAACGAGCTAAGGAACGAGTTTAGGACGGCGCACGCGGAACTGACGGCAAAAATGAACTATACGCAGGACTATTTACTAACACAAATACAGATTGTAAAGGACGACATGCGGACAGAGGTCCAACAACAAGTAGACAGGGTTGACGACAAGTTGGAACATACACGGGTACATTTTCAGGGAGACTTGAACGCGACACGGACGGACCTAAGAACGGAAATTAAGACACGTGTAGATACTGTGGAAGAAACGATGATTAGCGGGTTTTCGAATTTAAGTACAGAAATACAAACATGCGACAAAAGACATATGACCAACTACAGAAATCTAGGACAAACTTTAGAGACGATACAAAACGAAAATGTGCACGGTAGGACGCAACTGGACGAAAAACTTGACGACAAAGTCACGGTACTCGAAACCAGGGTAGGACATGACGTTAGACAAATACAAGAAAAATTGGAAGACCTAGAAAGGAGGCGCGTTGGACTAGACTACGGACAGCACGTTAGGTTAAACCGGGACGCATTACCGAAGTTTGAGGGACGTAGGACAGAACAGCCCATGGGATTCTTGGACCGACTAGACGAAATCGTAGGGACTGAAAACGATAGAACAAAACTACAGATCGTGGGGGCAACTTTGACGGGCAACGCCGAAAAATGGCATAACATCATTCGAAAACAATACGACACGTACGATGATTTTAGACGACTTTTTATAGAACAATTTTGGAGCAATACACACCAGACTGACATAAGGACGAATTTAATTACCGGACATTACAGCAGGACTCACGGCACACGCGAAGAATACGCGATTAACAAGTTTAATCAGGCACAACACTTGACGCCGAAATTGGGCGAGGACGACATTGTACTACTACTAGCAGGACATATGGAACCGGAAGTTACCAAGGTGGTAGTGGTACAAAATGTCAAGACGTTGAGGGAATTCTTGGAGGTAATGAGAAACTTTGATTTAGCGACAGCACTGGAGGCGAAAACGCGGACAAACTATTGGGAGCAAAACCGGGGTTATAGGGAAGACAGCCGACGACAGCCGTACTACGAAAACAGACCAAATTACAGACAGGACAACTTTAACCACGGACATCGGAACCATTGGGGACACGAAGTACATAGACGACCGTATTACAATAGGGATCACAGGGATAATGGATACAATGGACAAAACAGATACCAGCACGGCAACCACGAGGGTGACGGCCGGACGACTGGGGGCGGAATACAAAATGGAAATAGCCGGACGGACAGGGACGTAAACGTCCAGCATATGACGACGAGCGCAATTACAACGGACCCAGATAGGATTGAGGTGGTGCAGATTCACGAGACGCCACAGGAACAAAAAAAAACGCGAATTTTTGGACGACCGACCGCTTAGGGGTAAATATTGACGTGTGTTATAGTATAAGGGATTTATTGTTAAACAGTTACATTTTTAATAAAAAGAATTTGTTGTTTATAAATATTAGTTTAAGGGATTGTGTATATGTTGCTTTAGTTGATAGTGGTTCACAGTTGTCGCTGGTGAATGAGAGTGTGGTAGTCAAACATGGAGAATTTTTAAAGGGACGAATAGGAACAATTGATGGGGTTAATTTATGGTCAGCGATGAACAAAAAGCTAACGACGATTTATAATGTTATCCGTGTACCGATATATATAGGAAATAAAGAAGCAGGGGATGCAGAGTTTTTAATTACGAAGGGGTTACAGCTAGACTTCATATTGGGTATGGATTTTATAGAGGATTTTGGGTTGAATATAGATGGAAAGGATAGGTCAATTAGGATATTTGATAAAGATAGGTTATGGGCGGTGCCTACGGTTAGTTCAGAAAATAGGAATGGAAATGATATAGATAGTACAGGATTAGGAATGATTAAAGAGGATAATTATGGACGGATTGAAGTGCGATTATGTAATATGTTTGCGAGATTAATTAATGATGAACAGATAGGAAAGTGAGTAATGAAATTAAGATGAAGCTAGGGATTTGTTTAATAAATATATAGGCTTGTTTAATGAAGAGCCAAGATTTGCGAGGCGGTATATGCATAAGTTGGAGGTCACGGAAGACAGCGGTTTTAATACAAGGGTGTATCCAATTCCGTTTGCCATAAGAAATAGGGTTAAAATAGAGATAGACAAAATGTTAAAAGGGTATTATCGAACCAGCGAAAACTCCATATGTGAACCCAGTAGTTATTGTACCAAAACCCAACAAAAGGGATATAAGGATTTGTTTGGATGCGAGGAAGTTGAATGCGATTACGAAACCGCAGTACGAACAACCACAAGGGTTGGATAATTTGTTGTATAAAGTATATGAAATGAAGATTTTCAGTAAATTAGATTTAAAAATTCGTTTTGGTTAATTCCGTTGCATAAAGACAGTAAAAGTTTAGGGATTTAGTATCGAAGGCGAGATTTATATGTTTTCTGTAGTTCCGTTTGGTTTAAGTAGTTCTTCAGCAGCACTTGTAAGGGCTATGCAGAAGCTGTTTAACGAATATGAATGTTTCTGTTCGCATTATGTGGATGATTTGTTGATTTTTCAAGGAACGAGCAAGAACACCTGGAGCATTTAGAAAAGGTGATCCAACGACTGGACGAAGGGGTTTGAAGCTGAACGTAGAGAAATGCGAGTTGTTTAAGAGCAAGGTTACGTATTTAGGGTTTGAAATTAGCGAACAAGGGATGAAAATTTGCAATAAAAGATTGGACGAGTTGAAAATATTGCACAACCGAAGAATGTGAGAGGATTGCGAGGATTTTAGGGTTCTAAATTATTACAAACGGTTTATACCGAGGTATTCTGAATTATGTGTGCCGTTGGTGAGTTTGTTAAAGAAAAAGAGAGATGGAAATGGACTGCTGAACGAGAGAAGGCGTTCCAGGATTTAAAGGTGCGTTTTATACAGAGTTAGCGTTAAAATATCCAAATTTTAAAGACGATTTTATTTTGAGGACGGATGCGTCGAAATATGCAATCGGGGCCGAGTTGGTGCAGATTCAGGATGGAGCTGAGGTACCAATTGTTTTCATTTCAGGGTATTAAAGACTGCGAAACCAGGTATGCGACGGCAGAGAAGGAGATGTTGGCCATAGTATATGCAGTGAAAAAGTTGCGTTTTATTTGTTAGGTAAGAAATTTTAATAGAATCCGACAACACGGTGGTAACGTTCATGAAGAAAAAGGAGTTTCTAAACAGTAGGTTGTATAGGTGGGCATTGGTGTTACAGGAATACGACTTTGAAATTAAGCATAAACCAGGAAAGGAGAATGTGACGGCGGATTTTCTAAGCAGACCGCAGGTGGAATCGAATCAAAACATAAAGGGTGTTTAATTGCTTTGCAGGAGTTCAGGGATGTTGGTCGGTAGACAAACGCCAAGCTTATAGAGACGCAGAGGCACAGTGAGGTGAGCTCGATACGCGAGAAACTAACGAGAGAAAATATGGAAGAGTACCGGGGATTTACCATCGTAGGGCAGTTTGTGGTAAAAGGATAGGGATGCAGAGCTGGTAGTGTTATCAAGAGACGTAGCTGTTGAAATTATAGACGAAATTCATTTAAAATTCGGACATATAGGCATTAGAAAAACATTTTTGGTATTTAGAGAGGCGTTTTATGCAAGAAATGATATCACGGTAATTAAAGAAAGGATAAATCGGTGTGAAATTTGTATTCTAGGTAAAGACAAGAACTTGGTGTTGCAGAATACGCCGATGAACGTGAGCGTTAATGGACCGTTAGAATTGGTGGCGATTGATTACTTAAGCAACCTGATTACGAGTGAACAGGGGTATCGACACATATTGGTGATGGTAGCCGTTTTTACGAAATTTGTCAAATTATTTCCGGCAAGACGGAGTAACACGGTGCATGCATTGCAGTCAATTGGAGAATTTGAAAGCCAGGTCGGGAAGATGGAAAGGATTTTGGTAGACAACGCGACGTATTTCAACAATCAAAGATTCAGGAACGGGTTAAATAGGGCAAATATTAAAGTATCATTTAGCAGCATACGGCATCCGAAAGCTAATCCATGCGAACGTTATATACGAGAGGTAATAAAATATCTACGATTGGCGACACAGGAGCATCACGACAGATGGATTAGATATCTGCCACAAATAGAAAATTTTATGAATAGCGTACCGAGTTCGGTTACGAAAACATGTCCGGTAACATTGATGCGAAAGATTATACCAGCTAGACCATGGAGGGAGGAAGTCGAGATACAAGACATAACAGAGCTGTTAGGTAGTGCTAGGCGTAGAATTGAAATGATGCAGCGTAGGGACATCGAGCGAAGGTGTAGGAAAATTAAAAAAAGGACGACTTTTGAAATAGGGGATCTGGTAGTAGTAAAACGATTAAGGGTTTCAAACCGCGACAGAAACATTTGCGCGAAGTTGTTGTTTCCTTATGAAGGGCCGTACAAGATCACGCGTATTTTTGCTGAAGGAAATACGTTTGAGCTAGATAATATGACAGGGGGATATCGCGGGCGTTTTCACTTGGAGAATTTATACCCATATAGAGTAGTACAGGAAGAAGGTTTAGTAGGATAGGTTATAATGTAGTTCATGCAACGGAAAGTTTAGTTTTTGTTTTTTTTTGTTATTGTCGTTTATAGTATAGGTTAGAATATAGCGTAGTATGATAGATGTGAGAGAAAGGCGAATAGGGGTTGCCAAATTGAAATGAAACAACGAAAGAGTGATTTTAAATAAAAATTAGAAATTTTTGCACACCAGGGGAAGAGAAAAACATACGAAATTTCCAATTTCATTAAAATCAGTGGGGCCAATATTATGTAAGGGGGTACAAGGCTTCTAAGGGTAGATTTGTGTTAAAAGGGGTGTATGCCAAACAATAGGATTAATATATCAGATCTAATAATTTAAAAAACTATATTTTGCTGTACTTTACATATGCTAAAGTATGTACCATTTTAGTTTGAAACATATGTGCCAAAAGGTAGACAACATGACTTTATGACGTTGATACAATGCACGGTACTTAAGGTTTTATACTGAGTTGATATTTTATGAGCCAGTGAAAGTACATTTGCCGTCGGAAAGCCGAACGCATTTATGGATATCTGCAACCAACAAAGCGTCCAGGTCGTGTAAATTATTTTGGCTTTTCTTTTAATAGAATCAACTTTTGGACGAATTGTAAAATCAAAATTAAAAGTGAATAGAAATATAAAGGTTATTGGAAAATTGTGAAGTGTTTTTGGACCAATAGTAGAAATTAAGAATATTATAAAGACTGTAGTGAAGGTATTTTGGACACGAAAGGAAAGACGAATTGTTATTGGATATTGTATGTTTTAGAATTGTAATTCAAGTAAGCTAAGGTTGTTGATCTTATCGCTAAGCGAAATAAATAAAATTCTAATTTCGATTATATTCAGATAAAGACGTGTTTTACAAAACCTGCGTTAAAAGTTGTACAAATATTTATTGAAATAAAAGTTTTTGTGAATTAAAAGAGTCTAATTTAGTAAAGTGAGAATAATAAGAAGCATCGAGAGTATAAAGGCAACGAGTATTAAAGAAGATTTAGAGTGGTTAAATAGTGCGACGGGAAAAGCGACGATTTATTTAGGTTTGAGCAAGATTGGTGTTGGATTTGGGAAGATTTGGTTTAACGGCAGTAGGAGATTTGAGTGGATATAGAAGGCAACGACGATATTGATTAATTTTTGGAGTGATTTGAGCAGATTAACGGCAGTAAGGACATCGTGTGGATATTATAGGAATAGCAGGACAAGGATTGATTTAAAATAGGACGGCTGGATTGATTTGGATTGAGCAAGGAGAGGATTGATTGGAATACGAAGTAGAGAAACAGGAGAGCAGTATATTACGAGGAAGAATTAACGCAGGGGAAGTAGATACAACGGTTTTTTTTAAATTCTAAATTGGGGTAAAAATTATTTCAGATTTGGGGTCAACGAAATTGGTTAAGAACACCTGGAGGCAATACGCAAGTGGACTACAATTGAGAATCCTTGTGAAGGTGCGTACGGTGAATACGATCGTGAGCCAGCAGTAAAAGAAGGCCTTCAGCGCGGTATAATTCAGGTAAGTACCGTGAATATCTTAAAACGTCAAAATTAAAGTCATAAATAGTATACATAAATTAATTTGGCACCAAGCAACATTGATCTGTTAAAATTTGGCATATATAGTAAATCAGTGCATTAAAAAAGTGGTAAAACAAACGAGTGTGCAGTTTGGTTGGGTAGTGCACATCTACTCACGATTGAACTCACGGTGAGTAAGGTGAACACCCTGAGATTAAGGTTTCATATAGTCGAGGCATAAAATATAGTAAACAGTAAATAGATAACCAACCAAACGTTGCTAAAGCACCTCAAATAGAAGTCATTTATTGAATACTAAAATAGGGACGACGACAAAAGTCGTGTAGCAAATTTTGTGTGGAGTAAACAAGCAAAAGTAAAAGTTGTAGGCAGAAGAATATATATATATATATATTAAAGTATATCGTACTCTATATTTTATTTGGTTTATAATCCACGATGCTAAAGATGTCTAAAAATAAAATTCACACCTCTAAAATGTTTGATTGAATATACCCTTATTCGTGTTATAAATGAAATAATTTCCACGGCTAAACTCACAAGAACTTTTAATCTCAGGGTACTTACACTTAGATCTGTAACCAGGCCTAACTCAACCAAACAACACTGTGAATAGCCTTTCAACATTTTCAGATGTAGTTACAAAGCCACAAATCACATCGCCTTAGTACTGAGTGAAGTATGAAATTCAAATTATACTAATCGTCACGGTCAAATACAAAATACTACACGTGTCTGGACACAACTGTGGTTGATGATATTTTTTTAACACCATTGTCTTTTTCGTGGATGGGTCCTTACACTTTCTTTGTCTTTATGTGTGACTATCGAGTTCGACTAACCTAATAAAAAAAATTTTATGAATCGAAATTACTGTTGGGTGCTACTGTTATTTTACAATTATGTTGGAAGAATCATTTACACAAACGTGTGTTGTTGTTCTTCTCCTGCTTTATTTTGCTCTCAATTGATAGACTTCTTGTCCAACTTTTTCTATACGGTGCGTCTTACACTGCTACCTTTCAGTCCCAACATCTGCTACAAACTCCTACCTAACTGTATCTTCTTCCCTGCAAAAAGCCTTGTCCTGTCTTTCTATTAATTCTCACTAGGCCTTCGCGCTTCATAAAATTCAAACTCCAATTTTGTCAAGCTTAATTTTAATGACCTTTTCCTCCAATGCAATAAGTGCCAGGGGTTATCCTTAACTTTCCCGTTGTAATTACTCCGGCTGCTATTACCTTAAACTCTTTCATTCTCTTAATAATTTGAGCACCAAATCAAAAAAACTTCTGTTCGTTTTTGTAATTTATTTGTCGAAAAAAAAACAAACATCCTTATCTCCATGGTTTCATACTCAATGCCTACTATCAAAATATTCTATATTCTCATCTCACCATTACAAAAACATGATGTATCATGATCATTTAACTTACTAACAATTATACTACTTGCAACATAACTTTAAAAAGTTTTAAATACATGATCATATTTGGAAACTAAAATTTTGTGAGTACATGTTCTAAATTTATATAGCTTTATACTCATAATAATAAAAAAAAACCCGAAAGATTATACACTTGTACACAGGTTAGTTGTGCATATGCTGATTATAAACCTGCCAATCCATCATAGACACTCCTGAACCCATTCACTCTTTGACAGGGTGCGTCGTGGCTGAAACAAAGTTGTTAAACTATTCCTACACATAAGTACAGTATTGCCCGAAATAAACAGTACTAAAATTGTAATTGTTTTGTATATTTAAAAAATACATATTATTGACACTTTATTATATGTTCTAAATGTGCACCTCCTCGTTCGAGACAGACTTCATAACGATGTTCTAAGTTTCTGGTCATGTTATTGAATAAGGGTTGTCTCAGGGCTGCGAAGAAGACTCTAACGGCATCCTTTAATTCATCGATGGTTTGTGGTGCCCGTTTAAAAACGGCATTTTTAGCCATGCCCCAAATGTATGCGTCCGGAGGTGTGAGGTCTGGAGAATGTGAAGGATAAGGGAAGTCAGTAAATCGTGATATGAATTTGCTTGGAAAATGTTCTTGAAGAAATTGACGAATTGCGGCAGCAGTATGGCAAGTTGCCCCGTCCTGCTGAAAAATTGGTTTCGAAATGCCAAGTTACGTGCACGACAGAATTGACGTAGATCAGGGATAAATCGTGTTAAAATTTGTCTGTACCTCTGTTGATTAAGTGTGACTTGCCTACCATTCTCTTCGATAAAGTACGGACCAATGATTCCGTGTCCGAAAACAGCACACCAGACACTCACTTTTTCACTATGTAAAGGAACCTCTTGAACCTCATCGGGTCTGGCAAAGCCCAGAAATCGATTTGTGCGACGATTCACATAGCCTGACAAGTGAAAATGTGCTTCGTCTGAAAACCAAACATTTTTCAAAATTCAGGATTTTGATACTGTAACGCGAGAATTCTGGCGCAATATTCCACTCTACTGCGATAATCCGAGGATGTAGTTGTTGATGTACCTGAATCACATACGAAAATGTACCCAGCTCCTTCAGGATTCTTTGAAAAGAAGTTCTTTTAAATCAAGTTGTAACGCTGTCCTTGCCTGGCTGACTTTCGGATTTTCTAAGATTTGCTCAAAAACACGTTCATGGTTATTGTTGTTGTTAACTGTCCTGGGACGCCCTGAGTTTCCTTTTCGTTGGCACAATACACTACCTGTATTTCTAAACTTTTCAATAACCTTCAAAATTACAGCATTACTTGGAGAACGTTTATTAAACCTTTGTGTGAATTGATCAGACACGTATAGCAAACTTGCACCATTACGTCGGCCGATTCCGTATGAACGAAAACAATGCTCTACCAGAAACACTTTCTCCTCTGTACTTAACACCATTTTTAACAATTAGGCCCTACTAATTACTTGTTTGAGGTTTACTTGACAGGTCTATACTAGCTAACTTGAGTGTGACAGCGCACGCATAAAAACACCGCCAACTTAGTTTCAGTACTGTTTATTTCGGGCAATACTGTACTTGTATTTGAATTGTGACCCGTTATAACCAAACACCAAAATTATCGCGTTACTTGATTTTTTTAGGGTCTGACTAAACCTACTTTGTGATTTATGCTTTTGCACACTTGCTATCAAGTCAACCAAAACCCCGACACTTCATAGCCTCTCACCGATTTTAAATACCTATAGAAACATGCGTCGTTATATTCAATAGTTCTTTTAACATTGAGAGTTTCGATTATTTAGTTCCAATTACAGTTACTTTGCAATCTACATTATTTTATGTACAGTTCAATTCTATTTCTTGCATACATGTATTTATTTTCTGTTGCACCTGAATCAGCACTTTCAGAAACAAACTACCTAACAAATGCATCTTGGTCTTTCAAACTACTTTTCTTTAACTTCTCAATATCAGTATCTTTTAGTCTATCTATAATAACCATTCCTAAATCTGTACTATTCTTTATCTCTCTTCTAACATCTTTCTGGCCTTTATTAAAATCCCTTCCTAAAACCATACTATCTTTAATCTCATTCCTATTCTATCCCTGTCAAATCCCATTAACCATTCCTGATCCTATACTGTCCCTATTATCCCCATGTGTGCTATATTTATCAATATCCTCATATCTCTTATTTGAACTACCTGTAGGCACCACCCATGTCCTTTCCATATTTAAAACTCAACTATTCTAGCTTTTCCTTTTATTTTCAAATTAAATAAAAATAAGTAAGAGCATCTACCAAAACAAAGTTAAATTCATTTTATTTATTTCTAGGCCATAAAAGTGATTTTGTATGTATTATGTCGATGTTCTTGTGTAATGTATGATGAGTATTCTGGCTGGTAAATACATCATTATATACAATAGATATTTATAT
>JARFIW010000195.1:3017500-3313009 GCA_036346225.1 Platerodrilus igneus | reverse complement strand
AAACGGTGTATTTAAAGGATTACAAAAATTGTAAAGTGTAAATATTATTTCCTTTCATTATACGAATGTTGATTGACTTCATTTTATCAATTCAAACGGGTAAGAGTTAAAGGGGTAAATTAAATTGATCATCGTAACGCTGTGCACTCTGTGTAAATTAAAAAGGGCTAGCCGTGGCATAATTTAGTTGGAAGATTCGAGAAAAACACAGAGCGGTGGCGTTCAGCTGGACGTTTATTACATCGGCGTGCGGCGTCATCATATCAATATATATTGATGTGATGTAGCCTTTTTGGATTTTAAGCCCCTACGATTGATGCCATTAAATTTGCTATGAAACGCCCCACGATTGGGCGTATCATTAAATTGCTGTGATATTCCTTATTATGCCCCACGTTTGTGCGCGATTTTAATTGCTGTGAAATTTCCCTACTGTGGGTGTCATTATAAATGATATGAAATCGCTTTACGTGGGTTGTTATTTTTATTTGATATGATATTTCTATTGTGCGACGATAAAGATTGTTTAACCCTTACTCTCTTTACTGTTTAAATAAATTTAAATGAAGCAATCCAAAGATTACACAATATAGTGATTGATAATAATAGGTACAATTTTATGTAAATTCAAAATTTAGCCCCTTTATAGAACATTAACATTTACCAAATTCATGATTTCCTGAAAGCCAGCAAAAATATCTTTTGAATTACTTTTAAGTACCTTCGAACGTTCTAAGATGATTTCTCTGTTTTCAAATTCTCAAATGACCTTTTTGTTGACTCTTACAGACACATTATATATCAAATATTAAAATTGAAAAAGTCTCTAACTAAAAAAATATTTAAGATCGCTAACCTGCGTTTTTCTTTCCTTTTTACTGCAATTTCCTCAGAGTATCTGTGATCAGCATCCCTTGCTACACTCGTTCTACTTATTGCTTGTGTTTTCCTCCGGATTCCATGAATGTCCTTACTTTTGTTTAATTGGTCGTATTTTTTATATTTTCCTTTTGTAGGTAATTTTAGAAATATATTCAAATATTTAATTTAGATGTGAGACGACATTGAGTTTGATCAGTATCAAGTTATTAAATATTGTTTTAGATCAGTGTTAGGATATTGATTCAGAGCCCTGAATTGTAAAATATTAGAATAAATTTTATTTAATAGTTTAACTTACGTCTATGAGTAGATCGGCTATTATTCGTTGCACAAATTTGGCACTTTAAATTTTTTATCTATACCAAATTATAAACTTTTCACTAATTAATACTGTCACGTAAATTTCTACTGCATACTGACGTGATTCTTGCCTTGTTATAGATGAACTAAATGCTTATTCATTCCCCATTGTATTAATAAGTCCTCCTATCAATGTTTTTAATTAGTGCGCATCGCGTGTTTATTGATAATCTCCGCCTATCTCTGTGGAACCTTGGGATTTCTCCAATTTCCTGGTTTCGTTTGTTGTACTTTTGTTCTATTGCTCACGTCTACATTCAATATATAATAGCATCATCTTAGAATTTCCAAATATCCATTGCAATTCTGTCACGTATTTCTATTTGTCGTTTAACAGTCCAAAACATTATCGTACAATTAACCGTTTGGTGTTTATTTGTTATTAAAATATGTTGGTTTTCTAAACAAATGTACTATTTCTAGTCACGTATTTAATGACGTATTAGAATGCGTTTTCTTATACTGCGTTGATATTTTCGACGAAATTATTAATTATCCAGAATGCCAGTTTATCTATCTTTCCGATAATGTGTTTATATTGATGCAATTAGTTGCGTTTAATACTTAAAACATATTACACGACGTACATATTATTAGTTTAGCTAAATGGTATGGGATTATTGCAAAATGAGCTTCTTTCTTATGCATTAAATCAAATATATTATATATACAGTGTGCTCGCCATTGACTTTTTCTCAAATAATCGGTTTACTCCTATAATAGATGGAATTATTTGGTTTTCTTAAAGTTAAAATTATTTATATCTATCCTACGACCTCTATGACTTAATCTACCCTTAAACTACCCTCTTGTTATAGCATATATATATATATATATATATATATATATAAATATTCTAGGTACTCTCTTTTTCTTTTATTATGCTCAATTAGAATTAGAATTTTTGTTTCCTTGTAATTAAATTTGTGTTTCCCTGGACTTCGTGTTTAGTTGACGCTGTTTTATTTGTTTTATCATATTTGTGACCGATTAATCTGCTTTCAAGGTATTGTATGCTTTGACCACTATACACATGTTTACAATTTACTTGGCATGGTATCTTATATATTATGTTTCTTTACTTTAAGGTATTTCATCTTTTAGCTTACTATAGCATTTATTTATTAGATTGATTCCCTTATAGGCTATTTTAAGATTAGGTTTGTTCAGTAATTTTTGAAAATTTTCGGATAGGTTTGGTATATATGGCATGGCTATGTATTTTATGTTAGGATTGTTTATTTTTGAGTTTTTTATTTGACTGCAATTATAATAGTTTATACGGTTTTGGAAAATATTGTTTATCAGACGTTGTGGATAATTATTTGCAACTAGGATGTTCTTAGTTTTTGTTATAGTTTCATACCCGTACTCCGGATCTGACAATTTTATAGCCCTATTAGCCAAGCCTATTATAACAAATTTCTTTTGCGATAACGGGGTCCTCGTCCCTTCAGGGCAAATCTAAATTTATAAGGTACCGCTCATTTTACCCGTATCAGTCAACAGTAATTTAAATTAAATAAAACGTCATGGTGTTGATCTCGATGTTTATTTTGCTGCAGCATGATTTAAAAAATCTCAATATTTTCAAAGTTTGTCAGTTTAATTCTCACATATCTATAAGTAAACAATTAAGGGTATACAAAACTTAGCATAACACATATATGAAAATGTTAAGAACCACTTCTTTGATTACATTCTTAGAGATGAAAGTTAAAATTGCAAAGTTGCATCGTATTTTAAAACTATAATATGCTTTAGTTTTAACTATATAAATGCCTTGCTCGCTCGCAGTATAAAAACTCCAATATTGGCTCGAAAATCAAATTCTGCCCATAAGGGAATTGAAATAATATCATTGTTTATTCATATAATACGCGCCCCGAGCAATCTCCTGATGGATCGCAATATTGAAGTCTTGTTTGAACTAGTGTGGTGTTGTTATATAGAAAATAATATTTCCATGAATAATGCCTCGCAGGTATTTAAAGCTTTTGAGCTGAATTTACTGTAAAAAAATGGTTTGCAGAAAAATCATGGATAGACGTTGGTTTTATAGTTTTAAAGGAAAAATTTTATTTAACGTGTCAAGTTTTAAATGCAATTACACAAGAGACATTGTTTCTTTAAATATACATAATATGAGCATAAAAAACCCTGCTTGAGAAGTAGGATACATAAAAGATCAATATTTTAACGAACTTCGACGCTATAAAGCTCAGTAATGATAATTATTATAATATTTACTAACACTAAATTCTTTCTTGACGAGTGAAATATATTTATTACTAAATTCGACTTTGAAATTTATCTACACACACACACACGCACGCACTTACACACACACACAAACACACACATACACACACGCATGCACACACACATACACACGCACACACACACACACACACACACACACACACACACACACACAACAACACAAACACACACGCGTACAAACACATACACTTAATTTATATACACATTAAATGTATTTAATTCAACAATTTATCCAATAATTTATTTCACAGTACTTGAAAATTTATATTTTGACTAAAAGTGAAAGCACTGTCGGTTCATGCGGTTTACATACATAGCTATCACAGCTTCTAGAAGTCTCCAGAAACTACCCAGTAATTTCGAGACTTTTCTAGATTCTTTGCTTGTCCCTTTTGATTGTTTTATTTGAATGCATGCTTCAATGCATTTGACTTCAGATTTTTTTAAGCTAAATGTGACAAAGTTAATCATAAAGTAATATGAATACAGCTGGGATTATTGTGAAAATCTCAGCTTATTGATAACATCATTTCAACTTTGGGCTCACAAAAAGTACTGTATTGTTTTAAGGTTTAACCAAAGCGCAACAATATACTGTTCGTAATTTTTATTATTCATTTATAAATTAGCGGCAACATTAATCAAGAGTACAATCACTTTTAGTGGAAGTTCAAGTTTGAAATGGCACACGAAACAAAATCGAATAGCCCCACGGATTCATATGGCCCTTAAATATACAGGATACGGTAGAATAAAGTATAACAACCAAAATGTTAACAAAAAATAACTGGCGAAAGCTTTTTTCTGAAAAGTAACTGTGATGAAGTCGTATTAACATAGGTTTTTAAACTATGTTAGACAAATGACGGCGGCCATTGGTAATATACTGTCAAATTGATTGATTGAGGTGTTGTTTCACTTTCTCCAACATAACACGAAGAATGGCGGTAATTTCTTATTATACCTTTTCCTTCAATTGCTCGAAAGTTTGAGGTTGGTGTCTATAACCCTACAAAAAAATTGCAGGAGGTCAGATCAGAGAAACGAGCTGGTTATTCAATGTTGTCCCGAAATCAAAACAGATTGCACCCTGCCCTTTTTACGTTGATACGAAAAGGGAGCAATTACGCGGTAGATTACGCTCTGGCACAACTAACACCAACCCTCACGGGTCGCATTGAGAAGCAAGAGAATAGAACATCATCAAGTTCTACGTGATAATCTAACATTCTTCCAAAGGCAATTTGCTGGGTTTATCCAAGTTAGTTGTAAAAACAGGATCGCGTAAATCGCACCTGCAGCCCGAATGCCTTTTTTGAGTCGTCGGTCTCATACGAACCGTCTAATCTGGACACTTCCACGCGATTTGTTGAAGGAGTAGGATGGATTGTGGTCGAAAACACCGTAACGTCAGATTTTTTGCGTGATAGTCAATATATAGATGCTACATCCAACTAATATTTCTTGGTATTTCAGTGCAACAATTCAGGGTTTAACCAACCTACTACCACTTATAGTATTCACTAAATTTCTTGCGTTGGACTTAATTCCAAATAAAATTAATAGATTTTGCGAATTAAAATGTCATAACTAAAGCGATATTATGGTTGGATTCGATGGAAAATAACCATAGTTTGTTGTAAGATAACGTTAGCAAAATAAACACCTGATTGGAGACTACCATTGTTCCTAAAGATCATCCACGGATGAAAATAAAAATAAACAAATGACCGATTATCTACTTAGCACTGGCGGACTTTCTAAGAAAGTATTGCACCTAAAGCTAATTGAGGAAGTTGGTCAACAGAAACCAAAACGCTTCCAAGTTAAATGGTAATGTATAACTTTGCCTGGCATTGAGAAAAGTAATTTGAGCATAGAGGACGAAAATTAATGTAACATTGTTGGTTATGTTGCAAAAAGAAAAGCCTGTGACCGGTTTCGCTGTTGTTACAGCTCGTCAGACGTACGCATCTCTTTTTGCAAAAACAACCAACTTAAAATCTTAAAATATTTTGTACTTATAAATACATCATGTTTTGCGTATAATTCAAGATTATAAGTTGGTTGTTTTGCAAAAGAATTAGAACAATTACAACTATCAGAAATTCCTAGTGAAGAGGTATGTTTATGACCCGAACGCTTTGGAGGCTGCTCTATAGCCGCTTTTATGGCAAAAATATTTTCAGGTGTTCAACTGTTTCTCGGAGGCCAGCAGATTTTCTTCATAAAGTAGATCTAGTTGCCATTGAATTAGAGATTCATTTCAGTATCATTTTGCGTTTGGAGCGCATGCGGTTGCATTTAAACAGAAGCGCTTACAAGTTGCCCTTGGTGTGGGGGTTACGAATTCTGCATTTTTAAAAACGTATCGATTACGTACCATTGCTTGTTCATATGACCAAAACATAGTATTTACTAGCAAACTTTATCATTTGTTTTGAGCGATTTAAACTCCTATACCTGCTGTACCCCTACGTCTCGGTAGATATAGTGCCATTTTGAAATATGGTACTACTTTTTGCCGCACCCTGTACTAACTACTATCAAATAACTCAAAACAAAAAATATTAAAGCATAAGTGAAGTTTAGCAATAGAGGCTGTCCCATTTAAGCAATTACGGTCTATAGCTAATGTGAATGCGCTCGGGATAAAGCTGCTACTATCCTTGAGTAGATATTCTATGCTGATTTCAAATCACCTTAAGGTCAAAACGCTGTCTAGCAGTGTAATATGTAGTTAATTACATGTCAGTTAATCGTTATTAGGTCCAAGTCAATAACTTAGATTAAACAAGTTCCTTAGAATATTAGTGTAATAATTTGTAGATTACATAATTTATGTGAACGGGTTCGGAACTAATACGTATAGACAAACTTTTATATTTTTACCACATTTCAGGTTGAAGCTTTTGCCATATTCCCTGTTTCATATAAGATATGATTTGTCAGGGGTGTTGTGTTTCGGATACTGTTACGCTTCAATTAGCTTCACCACAATTTTATTTAATAATTAATCGTACGCGATTTCTAGTCAATAATTTAAAGTATACCACACATAGTTGTGTAAAATAGTTTTAACATCTAGCGGTATTACGCATTGTTATTCAGCTAGAAAATAAGTCGCATAATTATGCTCGGCTTATTTTAAAATTAGCTTTTGTTAATAAGTATTATACGGTTTTCAATTTCCGTCAATGTTTCGAGGAAATTAATTATGATTGTTAATTTTGCGGCAAAGGCGTTTTCCCACGCTTCGAAATAAATATTTGTCGTTGCTTTAACCAATAATAACGCATAACGAAAAAGGGTGGTGGTTTTGACAAGGAAAAAGTAAGCCGCCATGAGGCATTCTACGCTTAACTATTGTATCTCGAGGACTGTGTAGTGCCTTATTAGTTGGAATTCACCCGTCCATTCCTACCTGATGCATTGTGTTTTTATCTTTGTCATGTTTCTTTTAATTTTGTAGGTACATATGGACTGCGCCAACTAAAGTTCATATAGATAAAAACTTAGACCTACGACATGGTTTATGTAGACTAACAGCGCACTTGGTATTAAAGCGTAGAAAATGCCGTTCAAGAATTCATTAATTGGCTTTACCGTAATTTAATTATTTAGAAGGGATAAATGTAAGTCTTGTTTACTAAACATACTCAATTTTTAATTATTTAAATAATATTAATTGTAACTTATTGTGAAACTGAATACGCCCGCTGTACAGGCACGCGGTGAACTATAGAACCTTTACCTGTATAATTGACAAGTGTTAATTTGGCGCCCTGCGTAGGGCCCCAACAGTTGCAAATGACAATTATTACAATAACAGGTACAATACAGTAGTATATCGCGTGCCCGTGCAGAGAGCGTAATCGGTTTCACACAAATTTACTAATAATAGTATTTAAATAAGTTACAAAATGAGTAAGCAAATTAAGTGAACTAAGCTTACCTTTAGTTCTTCTAAATAATTAAACTACGGTAAAGCCAATTAACGGATCCTTGTATTACGGCATTAGACACCCTATTATACCAATGATTTCATTTTTCTTTACTTGGTTCTACAGGAAGTGGGGTTTCAAAGACCTGTCCAAATCCCATTTCACGGTGAAATTTGTTAGTTGTTTGCCGACAACTACAGGACGTGGGGTTTTAGTGGCCTGTTTAAATCTCATTTCACGGTGAAATTTGTTAGTTGTGTACCTACAACATATAAGAACATACAGGTACGGCAAGAATAGAGATAGGAAATCGACACGGTAAACTACACTGCATTATAAGTACTATTGGGTCGGTCTTTCAGATAGGTAGTTGCGTGTTGAATGCCTTGAAGGCCATCGGTTGTTTTTCAACTCGCCCAACACTAGCTTTGCATAGCGCACTCTCATTAGTCCAAGCACCGACGTATATTTACTTCGAAGCGTGGGAAAATATCTACGGTGCAAAATACATAATAACAATTAATTCTCCTGAAACATTGCTGGGTACTCAAAACCCCACAATACTTAATAATGAAAACTAATACTAAAAAATTGCCAAGAATAATTACAGGACTTATTTTCTAGCTGAATTACAATGTGTAATATCTCTAGATGTTTTAAAACTATTTTACACAACTACGTGTAATATACTGTAAATTAATAATTATAAACCCCTTACGATTAATTATTACATAAAGTCGTTGTGAAGTCAATTGAGGTGTTGTTAACGGTGCAATAGAAGTGGTAGCAGCGTTTTGGGCAGTACGACTGAGCTGCTGGTAGTCAACGAATCATCTGCATCAGGTGGTTCGTGGAGGTTGCCGAAGAAGCTGGTACAGTGTGCTAGACAGCACTAACAAATCACTTGCATCTAGCGGTTCGTCGAAGTTGCTGAGATAGATGCTATCGAAAACGACGGTGTGGGTGACGTTGTGGAGACGGACAGATCGAAGAGTTGTGGTGTGCCAGCCAGTACAACCGCGCCGGAGACGGTGCCAAGATGCTCTGGGCATTTGATTGCCGTAAGGCTTAAACCTGCTTACTCCTTGTGATATCCTAGATCACCCCGGGCTTTTAAAAGTTTTTACCATAAGGCCTCGATATGCCTACTTGTGGATGAGCTCAGAAAATGAACTACGATTTGGTGAAATTTGTGTCTTTATTCCTATGGTTCCCCATAAGGTCAACATAAACAGTGTTTACCAATAAATTTTGAATATTTGTTTCTAGGTAAGCTTTCGTATAACTAACCGTGATTCCAGCTTAACAAAACTATCGGAGAAACTATGGATCTTAGATAAAACCAAAAATAAAAATATTTTGCAGAATTAGATTAATTATAATTTTTTATTTAAATCAAAAGCGTGCACGTGGTACTTCATTCAGCACATAAAAGTAATTGCATAAAGGTCCTTTTAATGCAAACCTCATTTTGGGAATGTCTTTAAAATATTACATTTGTAAATTCCTTTACAGAAAGCTCTGACAACAATATTATACGTTCCTAATTTTAAAAGAATCTTTCAGAAATCTCTTCAAACCACTTCAGATTTGAAGTACTTATAGGTTTTCTAAAGACCAATCTATTATGTCAATTTTCAACGATATCAATGACAAGCTGTCAGGCTCTAATAATCTAAAGTGTTCAGTTCAAGCTCAATTTCTCCATTTTCGAACCCATAACAAATTTCCCAAGCACTCTTATCAATATCATGTATTTAGGTCAAGAATACTTAGAATAATCATCGATTATGTAAGGTTCCGAGGCAGAAATTTTCTAATTGGAGCTTTGTAATGAATACTTGGTTTATGCAAATTCAAATGAAATTTGGAAATTCTGGAATTAAAACTAATTAAATACAATATTCCCTACCGAGTTTAACTGAAGATGCGATTCCGTTATGTTTTAATATATCAACTCGTAGTTAAGCTCCACAGTAAAAAAAGAAAGGTTTGGCATCGGTTTTGTTTGATGTTTTATGATTAAAAGTATGCTTTAGGGTTTGGATAATAAATCTCTTGCTGTTATTTTGTTCAATATGTATACCGCAATCGGCGCATGTAGAGAATATATGTTATATAATTGCGCATACCAAGTCCGCGCTTAAGTTTGGCGATGCCCCTAGACAAAAAACTCAATCGTGACCCCGTTTCCTGGTTTACCATAAAAATATACAGTTTATATTTAACAATTAATATTCTCTGTATCAACAATTGAAATACTTAAATAATAAATCAGTTGTGTTTGTTCGCAATTTATGAAAAATAAATTATCAATTACAAGTTTCACAGTTTTTGCAGCTCTTCAGATGGAAAACAACCACAACGCCATCAAGCCAAATTCAATAATAAACGCAGTATGTGACTTTATAAGAAAGTACTACCTAACAGTAATAAATAATAATGATAAAAAACAATAATAGTAAAATTCTGTTCCAAACGAATCTTCACCTTGAAGACGCTTTAGAATACTAGAACAGGTAGAATGGCTTGCGTGTATCAGTGAACTAAAGAGCCGAACTATAGCTTAGTAAGGACTTTAGTGAGGAACCAGACTAAGACAGGTCCCCGAAAGAGGGCAGCAGCTCTTTCGGTACCTAGAGTGGCAGAGACCCTAAGAGTCGGTATGTCATTCTAAGACACACTACTGCAATGTTGAAGACAACGGAAAACCACCACATTACCTCCCAAGTACACGTCGTACCAAATACGTTTTAAAAGATTATGGCATCCTCTGGTGTAAAAGATTCCGGAATTGAAATAATCGCACATTCGGTTTCCAGAAAACATAGGACACCGTCTAGAAATTTAATAATTACAGTAAATTTTAATGCAATGGTATAGATTAGATTAGGACAGGAGCGGTAGTACGGCACGACAGGAGAAAAGGCTGGTATAATTTTATAACAAAAACTATTTAACCATCACAAACACATTATTTCAACATCATGCTAAAACACGACAGACGTGAACGGTGCCATGAAGGAGATATCAAAAAGAATACATTCCTGTTAGATAACGGTTTAGGAATAAAGTAAAAACTATAGAAGCTATTCAGAAGCAGATCCAAATACCGATAACAACATAGGAATTATGAAAGCTACGCTTACATTAAAAAATTTGACCAAAAGTAGAAAAAAATGCACCTTGACTTGGAAAAACTAAACAATAAAAATACCCACGAAAGATTTGAGAAAAAGTCAAACGAATTGCTGAAAAGTATCTGGAAAATTTCTTATATTAAGGAAGTAGAAGTAGATTATAATAACATTAAATCCAGCTTAGACAAGACCGCAAGAGATATACTGGGGTATAAAAAAAGTAGGATGAGCAACATGGGTAACAAAAAATATTCTGAAAACAGAGATACAAAGCCATAAAATGGGAAATTATTTGGAAATGCAGAAAAGCTAAAGAACAACGGATTCAGGAAAAATGCAAAGAGGTACAAACCAAGATATAAATAGGAAAGACTGACGAAGCATACGAACTAATTAGAATGAATATTAGGGATATAAAACCGTATAGAAAAATATAAGAGATGCCTGAGGAGACAACATTTTAGAAGATGTATAGAAAGTGAATAGACGGAAAGAAAGAATATATGCGAAACTTATATGCAGGACAGGAACTAAAAGCACTAGAATAGGAATCGGACATTGCAAAGGGTGTCTTGATATATTCTACATTTAGAGATGAGCCTGAATTAGCATTAGACTCAAAAAATTAAGCACTTGGTATAGATAAAGTGTAAGCAGAAACTCTAAAAGTCGCTGGACAAGCAGTATCTTAACGTTGTTTCCAATTTGTAAGCTATATGTAAGAGACAGACGAGATACCCAAATATTTCAAATATTTCAAACAGAGATGCGGATAGACGTAAAAATGTCCGTACTATAAATTTGACAGCACATATGTCAGAAATATGAGCAAGAAATGTACAAAGACGGATGGAAATACGGGCTGAAGAAATTTTAGCAGAAGATCAATTTCAGGTTAGGCGAAACAATGAATCACGGAACGCCACTTTAGCTTTAAGGGTGGTAATGGAGAAAACAATAGAAAGAAGTGAAAGCGTGCATATGTAGGGCTTGTACATCTGGAAAAAGCATTTGACAATGTAAAATGCGAAAAATTGTTCGAAATACTGAAAAAGATTGGAATGATTTATGGGGATAGTACATCGCTTATACAAAGAGCAAGTAGCTGTAATAGAATTAAAGCAGGAACATAGATAGTAAATATTAGGAGAAAGGTGAGACAGGAATGTGCGTTATTCCGATTAATTTTTAACTTGTATATCGAAGAGGCAAAAAATACTATCAAATGCTGAAAGACGTTTGGAATTATTATGCAGGGACAAACAATTGATATGCTTAGATTTGAAGATGGTATAGCGGTATTAACATCTAGCAAAGAAGAGTTAGAAGAGGCTTTTAAAGAAGTATTGTTTCAGTACTAACAGAGAGATACGCTATAAAAATTAACAAAAATAAAGCTAAAGTACTAGTTTGTGAAGGAGAAGAAAATAAGTTAAAAACCAGAATACAAAATAGGAAATAAGAACTTACAAGAGGTTAAGAATTTCTGCTACCTAACAAGTCAAATAATGCAAGATAGGAAAAGTGCAAAGGATATAAAACAAAAATTGAACAAGACCTCACTACTTTTAACAAGAAAAAGCAATTACTATGTTTAAAGACAATAAACATAGAAACAAGGAAAGGATTGCTGAAAACATTAAACCTGGTGATTATCGTAAACAACTGCAGGTGCAGGCTTTGCAGTATTCCCAACAAATGTTGAATGTTGGAAAGAAGTAATTAGAAAATTATTGATGTGGCAAATGTCTACGTGGTGGAATATTTTGGTACCCGTCGGGTTACTAACACCCCTTCACTTACCATTGAATATCACTGAAATGGGGTATATTTCTTAAACAACGATAAAAAGAGTAGAAAGCGTGTATTAGGGTTTGTAAATATGGAAAAAGCATTCGACAATGTAAAATGGGAAAGAATGTTCAAAATACCCAAAAAGATTGGAATGTGTTATAGAGATAGTGCATATATTATACAAAGCGAAAACAGCGATATTAGCATCTAGCAAGTAAGAGTTAGACGCACGTCTTGGTGAAGTCAAAACAGTTCTAACAGAGAGACACTGCATGAAAATCAACAGAAATAGAACTATTGAGGAGAAAATAAGTCAAAAACCAAAACAATAAATAAAAAACGAGAATTTGCAAAAGACTAAGGTATGAGTGTGTAAGGGGGGGGGGGAGTCAAAACCAAAATAGAAAATAAAAAACGAGAATTTGCAAAAGATGAGAGGTTTATGCCACTTAGGATGCCAAGTAACGAAAGATGAAAAAATGAAAAAAATATTTAAAAAAAATTAACACAAGGCCGTGCTGCATTTAACAAGAAAAAGCAGCTGCTAGATTCAATAACAAAAACAAAACCAAGAAAAGAATTGTTGAAAGCATATATAGAACACAGCACTGTACGACTGTGAAACGTGGACAGCAGAAGAAACGGACTGGAAAAAGACAGAAGTTTTTGAAGTGTGCCACTACAAACGTATGATGAAGTGAAGAACAAAGAAGTACTAGAAATGTTATGGGAAGAAAGAAATATGTCAAAAACAGTAGAAAGCAGGATAGATATGAAGATAGAACACTCTTTAAGGCAAGAAGGAATGGTGTGGAATATATTGAAAGCAGAAAACTGAAAAAAGGCCTAGATTAGACTATTGTATACGGATAGTGAAAGACGTAGGCTGTGGGAATTTTAGGGAAATGTGTAGGATAGTTCAGAATAGGAAACAATAGAGTTTCACGTCCAAATAGTTTAGGACCGAAGACCTAATTATGCTGATGAGTAAAAATTTAAAAAATAAGAACTGTTGCGTTCCATTTCACACTTGTAAATTTTTTTGCCTCCTTGATTTAAAGACCATGTGAATTTCTACTTAATTAAGTATGGGTGTTAGCTATACTTTCATTATTTCAAGTTTGTAATAAGCTCAATTAGGCAACCAACTCTGCTAGTAATATTATTTAATTTACAAGTCCGCATTTGATAAGTTATACTTTATGGGCCCTTATCTAGACATGCGTTTGATAGCCAAGGATACCTAAAATGTTGCTATTTTAAATAAAACTGGTAATCATTTCTTGTATCTTTGTTACTATATTTCCGAGTGTTGGTTGGTATGGGTTCTTCTGTGATAATAATATGAACCCAATCGGGTTGAAAAACGCCCGTTCTTTTTTTATGCTACTACCCGGATTTTAACAAATATTCTTAGTCTGATATTTTACTTCCGCATTCTTTGCTTTTTTAAACTAATGCTTACTTGGCCGTAATACAGAAATTTCATATTGTCGTTTGGTTGTTTGGTTGCCGTTGTATGCAGGCGACTGCGTGGCTCAGTTGGTATGCGTGCGACTACTAATATCAAGGTCCCGACTTCGAATTCCGACACAGTTCGCTTAAAAAATGTTAGACGAGCTTTTTCACAAAAATACGCCCTCGTTCGGATGAGAGGCAAAAGTAGGTCCCGTTGTTGTTGTGTGTGTGTGTGTGTGTGTTTTGTCACAGCAAGGAATCGGCAAAATTCAAAATTTCCTGATTAAAAAAATCGCTTTATGGCCACTGTAGTACCTTTGAGTAGAGAATTGGAAAAATTAAATGCAGTGCCGTTGTATGCAGATAAAGTTATGATGAAGTAATAACTTTGCAGTTACATATAACCCTCAAAAGTCTACGTGAACAAATCCCAACAGATACAATTGCTTCATTTACTTACAATACGTATATTTGCCAATAGTAGATAAATATTTAGAAATTAATAAGCAGCACATTGTTGTCCATTTAATATTGTCATTATTAGAATAAGGATTTAGTGTAGTTTTGTATGATATTGTTTTTAAATTGAAGAATAGCTGAGTTAGTTCGTTCCTAAATTGTAGGTAGACTTGACAATTATCCATCGGATGTGTTAGTGAATAAGCACACTATTGTAAATACGTATTTTTTGTTTTTATGTGTTTAGTAGCTTCCAGTTGGGACAACTCGTCAGCGTCAACCTAGTAAGTAATTAGGTAAGCTTTATTTTTATAGTTCTCTAGATTTGTTGGTGTACTTAGGAATTGAAATTGTTTTACACTGAACATCACATTATTGTGTTTTAACCGTTGCGTATTTATAATTAATTAGTTTGCTGTGCCAATGCAGAATGTTATTCCTTACAGTTGTTAAATGCTAAACCCGTTTTAGCTTGAATGTTACTTAGGTTTAATTAATATTTAATATTAGTACGAGAAGAGTGAAGAATTGAGATGTTCGTCTTTAAACCAGCATATATTATTTGATACTAAACCCATAGAAGTTATCTATTAGAGTTATATTTTACACGTGTTTCTGTGTTTAACTAACATTTCAAATCCTGCAGGTTCTTATGACGATATCTATAAACATCATTTTTGAGGTATTCCCACAACAAAAAGTCACAGACGGCAAAATCTTATGAACGCACGGAATATGGGATATCGCCTGTAAGAGAAATCAAAAGTCCGAGGAATGTTTCACTCAAAACCTTTATAAATACTTACGATGTGTGGACCGTAGCTTCTTCTTGGGTTGCTTTAGCTCGAATATGGAAAGTTCTGTTAGTTTACGCAGTCAGATAAATGGAAAAGTGTCTGATCAAGTAAAAACTCGATACTCATTCGTCT
This sequence comes from Platerodrilus igneus, assembly GCA_036346225.1. Taxonomy (NCBI): domain Eukaryota; kingdom Metazoa; phylum Arthropoda; class Insecta; order Coleoptera; family Lycidae; genus Platerodrilus; species Platerodrilus igneus. The sequence goes on along the minus strand of JARFIW010000195.1, from coordinate 3,297,760 downwards.
ATACAATGCTTACAATCACAACTTTGCAACACTACTTTGCGTCTAGCTGCATCTAACAATCGGATTCCTTTCTCTTATGACCTAGTCTCGGTTTGTAATGCATTATAGAAACTAGGAGGAATTTTGCCGCGCTCTTTATTATAGAAAATACACAGTGTACAGTTATCTTAATCACTGTTAATAGTAATGTATCAAACGTTGATAATAATCAAGATTTTCAATAAATCAAATTTGTTGACTTGCAACAAAAACTTAGTTCTTAAATGAAGGTCCATATGCAATTTTGCTAGCTAGCAACTGCGTTAACACCACTTTCAGAAACACTAACATTTGCCGATGCTAAACAATTATGATTTTCAATTTCGTCGGACTTTTGGCAATTGAAGGTTGATTTCTAATTAAATGTCGTTTAGCGGTTTTATTATTGCAGTCCAGGGAATCTGCATACATTCCTTTAGTATCGGGAATGATTTACATCCGCTATGCTGTTTTAGACTATGTAACCACCCACGAATTTGCCAACAATGTGGCCAATGTTCGACAAAAAGCATGACCTATATAGAGAGCTGGTTTGGAAAGATTGAAAAAGAAAGCCACAGTTGAAGGATTTTGGAAAACGTAAGTTATGGAATCGCCACATTAAGCTATTTGATAAAATTAGAATTAAGAAATAATAATAAAGTATGCTTTTCAAATTGTGCAATAACGATCATGAAGAAGAGTGTGGATGACCTTCAAGCTCACGTACAAACGTCAACAGCGCCAGGGTAAGTGTACGTACGTTTGGATCGACAATTATCTGTGAAAATTATTACAGAAGAAGTGAATATGAATCTGGAAACTGTACGCCTACCTAGTATAACAGCAGATCTGGGCATGTAAAAAATTTGTGCAAAAATGATGCCGAAAAACCTTAAGGAGCAACTGCAATATGCACGGAAAAATGTGGCAGCCGATCTAGTGAAACGAGTACAAATCAACCCACAGTTATTTAGTCGTATTATCGCTCGCGATAAGAGGTGGTCCTTTCAAATTGGCAGTCAAAGGACGCCATTTTCAAACAACAGAGGACGTTCAAAATGTTGTGAAAAAAATCTTTTACAACATTTGAGAAGAACCATTCCAGGAGCGTTACCGGTTGGATTAAGTCTGTGTACAAGCAAAAATTAATTTGAAGAAGGTCACACTGCAGCTGACTAAAAGCATAACTAAAAAATTTTATAACATCAGTCTGCATATTCATTATTGTGAGCAAAAAGTCTCTGCCCATATAATATGTGGCAAAATGTACAAGCTATCTGTTGGTATACTTCTAATTTTGAGTCTTGCTTTGGGTTATATTCCATATTTAAATGGTCAGAGCGATAAATTTATTTATAATTTAGAAATTTAGAATGATATTTTTATTTATTCAAAAATTCAAGAAACTGCTTATAAGGACTTTTATTCCACCGAAAAGATCAAAACAAGCTATTGCAGATAAACGTTCTATAACTGAGACATGAGCATATACTGAATATATAAGATGCATTCCAAAATAATTAGATAATTTTCAAAATAACACATTTTAGTAGCGTGTCCTATTGAAGACTATCTGGGTTGAAAAGGTAGATCCTTCACTGAGATTCTGTTAAATGCGCATGACAATCGGACGCGTAGAAACCGAGTTATTGCGTTGAAAGTAACAGTGTGTTTGTTGAAGAAGTGCAACAATGAATATCGAACAGGGAACCAACATTAAGCTCTGTTTTAAACTTGATAAAGCTTATACCGAAACGCCTTAATCGATAATACGAGTTTATGATAATAAGTCTTTATCTATTAAGTCCACGAATGGTATATGCGCTTTAGTGATGGTCTTGAATACGTAAATGATGACCATCATGCTGGGCAATCGAAATTTGTGACGACCAAATTTGCCACTAAAACTGCGTGTGAATTCATCAAAGATTAACCAAAATCTTCACTGAAATTAATGGAAATAAAATTGAGTATCTCTAAAGCATCAATTTTGGTCCTCCGCGCGAAACGTGTGTTCACGCTATGTTCCACATAAATTGTATGGTGACACACAAAAATGACCGAAACTTCTTATACAACATTGTAAGTAGTGATGAAACGTGATCCTTTCAATACGATCCGACAATCAGCACCCAAGTGCAAAATGGAAGCACGTAGATTAACATAATCCGAAAAAAATCGTTAGAAAAAGTTAAAAATGAAGACAATGATGAATTATTTTTAAAATTTGAACGCATTAATTCATAAGGAACTTGTTCTACCTGGCCAAACGATTGATACTGTTTTCTGTTAGTGTTTCGAAAGGTTTGGTGAGGCGTATTAATTGTATTTGGTTAGAATATTGTGAAGAACTAAGTTGAGGCTGTTGCATGATAATGCGTCATTTCATCGAGGGACACTTGTGACTTGATTTTTTCACAAAAAATTACATTTTAACCATCAAGGAACCTACATTTGATTTTCCAATGCTCCGCCCGAAGATACTACAGTGACCAGGAGGCGAGGATCTTCAACGTGCGTGACAACACACACGGGACCTACTACATTTTACCTCACATCGTAACCTTTTTCAAGAGGCCCATGTTTGAAAACGAATCCGAGCCCTTGAAATCGGCAGTCATACGCGAACCTGTATGATCCACGGAGCCGCCAATATCAACCACACACCGTGTTCGCATGAATTAGCACTGTGATTTCTAGATATTCAGAAAAATGCACTCGCCGATAAAATAAAATCGTTATGTCGACTTGGAAACCATCCAAACGGCCTACCTGTACCGACATTCTCAAAGACAACTCAACAGACGATCTAAAATACTCGTGCGTCTAAACTGTGCAAATTGTTGTATAGAGTTTGACGGAGACTGTTTGAAATGAAATAAATGAGCCTTGCTAAAAAATAAGTCTTTGTTCCCTTTTACAAAGTCTTGTTCACTTGGAGACGCACCTTATACTGCTTAGAAAAAGAAACAAGTTTTCCACATGCTAGTTTAGACATTATACTGCATAAAATGGCGTCTTCCTGTTTGTTAAGATCTTTTCAATACTCTCGATCACAAGATTAGATGTATTTGGTGTACGTATTCTACATCTAACGTTCTTCTCAATAAATATCAGTTGTTCGAAGTTTCCAATCTTAAGTAGTCTTTAGTAATTTAATTGCTTTTCTAGGTGTATTTACTTCAAAACAAAGTAAATTCATATACAAATATTAGCTATAGTAAATTCCATTTCTTTGGGTTACACTACATGAGATTATACAATTTTCTTCTTCTAAAAGCTGTCAGCCTTACTATAAATAAAAACATTCTCATTTGGTATCTGTCAGATTTAATATTTGATTTTGCTAACCTAATTCCATTTCGCAAAGTGATGATTGTGCTACATTCCATGCTCCAGTCCATGTTCAAAACAATATCTTTCAGGCATTTCTGTATTTATAGTCTAAAGGTACATCATCCTAACTAAACATAGAAATCGATTGTTTGTTTTCTCAATATAAATATCCGCCGTCATATACAAAATTGGTTGTCATCCACGTTTCCCTTCTCCCATTATTAAATCATAAACCCTCACAAAGGTGTATTTGTCCAACATTGAACGTCTGTGTCGACATTTACCCATTAACAGATCATGTTTCGGTTTGAGTGCTCTAATATTCGGGAGAATGGCATTTACTTTAGTGTACAAAACGACATCCCTATTTATAGATCGACAATAAATTCATCTACTAGGTTATGATTAGTTTTCGTGTGTTTGATATTTCATATTCTCAATGGGGGGTCTAGAGTGATTTTATATTCTGCAGCTACCTGCAGGAAGGCTTTGCTCGTACGATCATAAAGAAGGTACTTATAATTAACATAAATCTTAAATGACAGAATTTGAATACAAAATAATTAATTAGCAAATTTGGAAATCACAGTTATGTCATAAACCTTCTTCAAAAATGATTTGAAAATATAAGCAAAATAAATCTTTAGTGACCACACAATGACTAACTTGCAAATTTGAAAAACGCAATTAAGTAACATATTCTAACTAACAGTTCTTTATTATTGACCGATTCACAAGCATTTTCTTAATTGCAGTTACGGTGAAATTCTAATGCACTTGGGACAATTACTCCCAGCTAGTCACAGTACTAACTTCCTTAAAGCGATAATATCTTCTTAATTACTATTCAATGCACTTACAATTAACAAACGAGACACTATTAATTTAATTATTACTAACTGTTGATTTATCTTAATTATTAACAATAATTTATATCACACAGATGTATTTATTTTAACACTATGTCAACACTAATCTATTTCAGCTACTTTATAAACCAAGACTTCGAATATAACTGATTAATCCTCGCGAAGAGCGACTTGTATATAGTTGTCAGTTGTGCTAGAAAATTCTAAATACAAATCAGATGCCTCTAGAATTATTCAAATTAGCTACTAGCACGTTCCTTTTGTAAGTTTATAATGATTAAGTGCACTTTTTTGTAAATATCAATCATCTCTGTGTATAAGGACGCCACATGATCCCGAATATATTGTTTGAAGGGCAGACTTCTTGGCGTCTTATTAAAATGTGGATTATTTGACACGCCGTTACTGTGTCCCTTTCTTAAAGCGGTTTTGTCCCAGAACACTCTGACCCGAACGTTGAAAAGCCCTGCAGCGGTAAGAACAGTTGGAACAATATCCCATGTTGATGGAAGTAGTAATCAACACCATTCTTAGCAGACACCGTACCATTAGAATTGAAATCACACACCAGGATCTAGACCGCGGCATGTGAAGTGATTTCGTCATGCCCCGGTGCCGTTTTATGGTTCATCCTCCTAAGAGCCCTTACGACCTTGTGAACTAGGATTGCCTTATCGGTTCCTGTCCCTTGCGCCGCTGTAGCTTCCCAACGTACTAAATCGAGCGGCCCCTCAGTCTCCTTGGGATTATCCGATGGGAAGAATTTTTGTAGCATATATTCTGCCGTGGTTTTAAAACATTCCGTGTATTCGTCATTTGTTTTCCTTATGTTACCGAGTGTGATTTTTTGTAGTTTACCCCTTATTACGCGGTATGCGGTTCCCCAGGGCTCCTTCTCGGAATTTCGGGTGAAAAATTCTTTAAATTTATTCGTTCACGTTTCTTCTATCAATGTTTTATATTCGCGGTTGCTTGGATTATATTCAATTTTTCGTTGTTCTGTTATTTCTCCCGAGACGCGTTGATAGCGGCGCCTTAGGTTACGCATTTGTGTCCGCTTGGTGGTTAGTTCCCGAGCCCACCAGGGTACGCTGTCTTTAAATGTTTGCTTTCGAGGCATGGCGTACGACGACGCGTCTACTACCGTGCCGTTTAATTTTTTCGCGAGTGTTTCTATTTGAACAGCCTATCGGCAGTTTAAATAGCTCGTTCTCAAGCGCGGGGATGCTTTCGTCAAAATTTTCTTTAAACCGCTCCCAATTAGCTTTTTTATATAATATAGTTAACTGCTCGTTTGCAGTTGCTTTGGTTTCAATATCCCACGTAATTAATTTATGATCAGAAAGGGTTGCCTCGTCCGACCTCAATTCCCAATTACATTTCAACTCCAACATCTCGTGTGAGGCTGCAGTAATATCTATAAAACTGCTGCTTCCATGCCCCTCAAACATAGGTGAATCATTAGTGTTTATCACACTAAGATCCCATTCCGTCAAAAGATCGGCAACCTGCCAACCCCAATCGTCTTAGATAGGGCTACCCCATAAAGGCGACTAGGCATTAAAGTCTCCCCCGATTATTAGTTTTTTATTTCTACCAATTTTTCGAAAGACGCCTTCTATTTGATTTATTAAATCCTAGGTTTGAGGATTTTCCCGCCGGGAGTCGACTGGTGGGAGGTATGCACTTATTACATAGAACGTGTTTCATCCGGTTTTTATTTCCACGGTGGTTATAAACTCGTTCGATAGATTATTTAACATTATCCGGGCGCACGTTCCATTATTTATTATTATTCCGCTGCGCGGGCGTTCGCTATTCGCGTTTAAGACGGTAATCCCCTGCCAAAACTTGTTATTTTGTGGCTATACAGGTGCGGTTCTTGTATAAGCCCGATCTCGATATTTTTCTCGCAAAATAACTTTACGAAGTTATTTGTTGCCCCTTTATCTTTTCCGAGATTTGTTTGCGCGAATTCAATGTTCTTGTTTCTTTTAAATTTTTGTTGTTGTTTAAGGTCCATAATCGATGTTTCATGTGATTGCGTTCTTTAGTCTCAGCATCGTGGCGCATTTACTCGACTTGGCGAAGCGGGGATTCTGGCCCGCGATCAACCGCACCAGTTCTTTCGTCTTCATCCCCGCTTCGACCCCGGAAGCACGACCCGTGGACGCTTCTTCTCGATGGTCTTCGCTACTAATTCTTCGTGGTGCCCGCCGACTTTCGACTGCAGTTTCCTGGCGTCTTCCCGACCCGCGCACTCAACAACTACACCGCTTCTAAGCTTCCTTCAAGCTCCGACTACAACAAACCAACTCATCTCGTGCTGGATCGACCTTCTGCTTCAGCGTCGTTTTTCTTGCCAGGTTTGGCGTCGATCCTGACGGCAAACGTTGGTGTAACCCCTGTTGCAGCTGCTGAGTAGGACACACGCGGCACCGACGCTCCCTGGCTACGCGGATCCTGGACCCCTGAAACAACAAAAATCGCCGCTGGAATTCCCCCGACAACACTAGATTTCCCGTAATCACCTGAACATAGCCGCAACGCCCTAATCATTCCTATAAGTTGATTTGCCACGTCGCGGATATCATCCGCGACGTGCCGAATCGCCTTTCTGTCGTCCACGACCATAGTAACGAAGGTGCTCGGCACCTTCCCGCAGGTGGCCGCGTGCGCCTTCCTCACCCTAAACTTCAAGTACTCCAGCTCATCGAGGTCGCTAGCGGCAACGCTACCGTTGCTGCTAGTCGACGTCTTGCGCTGGCCCCTTGAAGTAGAGGGCAGTTCAGGCGCCGCAACCAACGCCGGACTCCTCCAACACGACCGCCACAGATACAGGTTCCTTCTCTAAACCCTCCACCTCCTCCTGAGTCGCTAGCATTATATCCTTCAATACAATCTTAAGCCTTTTCCCCCCAATAGCGCCCTAAGCCTCTAACCTAACAGACTCCTACCTAGCTGACTCCGATCGATCTCCCCTCTTCTTCCACGTTAACGGCTCCTCGCCTCGATAGACCACCATGCTAACAAAGCTAACGACAAAACAGTAACCAACAGAAAACGCAACTCAAAAAAATGACCTGACCGTTACGACGCTAAAAGAACACAAACGTTAGTCCAGTAAAAATACTCTGATTAAAGATAAACCGTAAACAACTCTGTATTTATTTATTTAATTAAACTTCAAAACGACAAATTAAATTTTAAATTTAACAAAAATACGATAAACACTGAACGTGAAAATAACAACTACGACCAAATAAAATCGCTAGCCCAATAAAAATAATTCGATTAAAAATGAACTATAAACAACACTATTTATTTATTTTAAATTTTTAAAACCGCCAAATCAAATTTAAACAAGCTAATTACTTCAAAATATCAAATTCATAAAATACTACACTTTAAATTTAAATATAGAAATAAACAAATGTAACAGGCGCTATCAGAATTTGATACCGGAAACGCACTTACGCCGTACGAGCTTCAAGTGCTACACCACTAATTACACTAAAATCTCGACTTTAAGAATGTTTACGTACGCGTGTACTTAAAATATGGAATACTTATATTTAAATTATTTCAAATTTACGATTTTTAAGCTATTTGTTTTATTCAAAAAAGCCCTAGATTTTGGTGTTTTAATTTGTTATTTTATTACACGCACACTACAAAATTTTCCCGAATTTAATTGATGATTTTACGCGATATTTACATGATTTACGCGGTCTTTTCTGTAAATTTATTAAAAACGCCTTTTCAATTATTTTGAGGTGGTAGTATATTAGCTTTTTTGGTTTATTAGCCTGAAATTTAATTTAGTTTGTTTTAAACCCGGATTTTGCTATAAAGTTCAAAGAAAAACGCGATTTATTTGTTATTTAATCGATTAAAATTGTTTTTGGTTTTATTACACTGCCTTTTGCTTTAAAATTAATGCAACACAATAATAAAATTAAATACAATAAATAATAAATCTTTAAATATAAAGATATAATAAAAGTCCCTACATAAAAGTTACTTGTTTGCTGCTGAGTGGGAGCTCCGTAAAACACGTCCGCTCACTTCAAGCGCTAACTGGAAAGTTCAGTTACATATGCATCTTATCAAATGGTTGAACGCTACGGTCATACAGTTTTGAGACTTCCACCATATCACTGTATTTTTAATCCCATAGGAAACATTTGGGATATAGCAAAAAGTTACTATAGGGATCACGTTGGATACAGTAGTACCTCAGTCGCTAGCTTTTACCACTGTAACACCTGATATGTGAGTAAACACAATCCGCCTTACTGAAAAAGAGATACAAACCTGGTGGGGTAGGAAAGTAGCATTTAACTATAAAGATACACACTAGCGTTGATTATCAATGTATATAGTAAAGAGGACGACGACTGTTTGTGGAATGATGCAGCGTGAGTTAAGATTGTTGTACACCTTTGCGACAATACAAATGTTTTGTACTTATTAAAAGCCATCAATATTTTATGACCTCAAAAAGTTCATAAAGTACTGTAAATTTTAAAAACCTCACTTTTTCGTAATACTAGAATAAATTTGTGTGCCTAGCTCCTTGTTATATTATACTAAATTGTGTAATGCTAGTTGAAGTATACCTACGGTATCAAAAAGAAGTTTAATAAAATATTACGGTTTAAACTGTCAGTATAACTTCCAAACATTTTATTTTGATTTATGGAATGCGTCATTGTTGCCAGACATACTGCCTGTATTCGTATAGTATGTACATTTAATACAATCTTTATCTATAGAATTAAAACTTATATATATATATATATATATATATATATATATATATATATTGCTGTCATAAGGGGTTGTTCAAGGGTCTACTTTATAGTAAAGGTCGTTTAGGAATCAGAAATTATAATAGGAAGCAGAAGACTGCATTTGTTTAATAGAAAATTGAGAAATGGAGATAGTTTGTAAATAGTAAGCAGTCAACACCCTGTATATAAAGTATAAGTAGTTTTAAGCGACGCTAATAGACACACGAAGACGCATAGTTAGCGTAGAAATAAGGAATACATGCATTAGGTAAATAGTAAATATTTAACACCTTGTAGATAGAATTTTAGTTAATTTAGGTAATGCAAATAACGATATTTTTCAGTGGAAGCACGCGTATTTATAAGTAAACATAATAAAATGTAGTTAAACACGCATTTAAAAGAGTTCCAAACAATTAGGTTAATACGGAGATAAGAAATAAAGCTTCGAGAAGCATAGTGTAAAAACGTACCAGTAGTTAACAATTTTGATAAATAAAGGTGATTAAAAATTGCGTAAATAACAAGCAGATAGGAAAATCAAAAGTCGAATTGCATCAGTTGTTTGTGTACAACATGGAAAAACGATTAGATTCGTCAAAACACAGCATGTTTGATAACAGGCAGCTGCGAGCAAGCCAAAATTACTTGAAGGCAAATAATGTTACATCAGAAACTACTTTAAATGCAAAGATTTGATTGGTTAAAATTAGCGACGAGCTTGTAGGCCATACCCACTGACGGAGTAGGAGATCAATCATATATTAACAGGGACAGTGATAACGAACTGAGTTTTCAACTCAACAAAGGCCGAGGTGCGACACTCTGAAACAAAGTGTGATACGTAAGAATAATTCAAAGTGAAATTATTGTTTAAGTGCGACGAAAATGAAAATTACGATTGCCGATTAAACGGCTCTGAGTCCGTAGAGAATGAATGATAATACAAGTTCGAGTCCGGGGAATATAAACTACGAATTCTGAGTCCGTGGAGAATAATAGTCTAAGAATGATAATACAACTCCGAGTCCGTGGAGAGATTGATGAGAATAAATGTAATTCTAAGTCCGGGGAATATAAACTACGAATTCAAGTCTGGAGAGGATGATAATCCAATTTTAAGTTTGGGGAAATTGATAAGAAGTAATAAGTCTGAATAAGATGACAATAAATTGGGGTGCATAAGTATAAGTTTAACAATGGTAGTTCAGAGGGTGATGACAATAATTTAAATGCAATGGTTCATATTTCGAATGGATATATAATAATTCTGAATTAGTGGATGGTATAATGCATGGAAAAATATTAGCTGATAATGGATGCGTCGATGCGAAGAAAATAGGCCAGGTTAGATTTTTAATTATAAGACATTATTTTTCTATTTGAATATTGAATATTGAATTTGCTTAATATAAATTAATGTGAGGAAGTCAACAAAACAAAGGACTTGCATACGTATAAAGTGCGTTATATGAAAAAAGGTTTTGAACGTTCCAAGCTTTTTCTTTTTTATAAAAACAATAGATTTTTGGTGACTTTAAATAGATTGAATAGTATATGATTTTTGATAAATGAGATTTACAACATTAATTAATTGAAAAGTGTATTTTAATAATTTTCGAAAACCTGTACGTAATATTTGTTTTCATTATATGGAACTGAATTAACTTCATTTTATAATTCTAAATAAATGCTGGTCGAGGTCACAAGATTAAGTTAACGGGAGTGTGATTTGATAGTTTAAACAATAAAAGAGGAGCTATAAGTTGAATACGCCATTGATAACGAGCAAGGCGGTATCACATCAAATTTTGTAATTGGTCGATAAAATCCAGTTAAGTTCCTGGAGGGAATACATAGCAATATTTATATGGTCGCCCAAACGATGGAGCGCGAATAATTGAGGAATCATAGCAATATATATTATAATAAATGTAATAACAGGTTCATTGGTCCAATTTTTTAATCAAACTCTTTGTTTTTTTGTCAAGCTTTCGATTTATTTTTTAAATCTAATCTTCATCAGGGGTCCTATGTAAGAGAAGTTAACATCAACTATATTAAGAAAATACAAATACTTACTAATTTCTTAGTATAGTTGATGTTCATAACTTCCCTTACATAGGACCCTGATAAAGATTTGAAAAATAAATCGAAAGCTTGGCGAAAAACAAAGAGTTTGATTAAAAAATTGGACCAATAAACCCCTTATTACAATTATTATAATTAAATCCTTGGTCGTTATATATATATATATATATATATATATATATTGCTATGATCCTACACAATTATCGATCGCCGTCGTTTGAGCGTTATTTTAATTATTGCTATGAATAAACAGGAATTTATCGTGGACCGACCTTGTGTCGACCAATAACAAAACTTCATGTGATAACGCCTTACTCGATATCAATGGCGTGTTCTACTTGACTCCTCCTCTCTTTTTAAATTATCAAATTACACTCCCATTAACTTTTATCATTCGGCCTCGACTAGCTTTTATTTTGAATTATAAAATGAAGTTAGTTAATTCCATATAATAAAAACAAATATTATGTACAGGTTTGGAAAATTATTAAAATACACTTTTCACTCAATAAATATTGTACATCGTATTTATCTCAAAAATCATATGCTTTTCTATCAATCTAAAGTCATCAAAAAAACCTATTGTTTTTATAAAAAGAAGCCTGGAACGTTCAAAACCCCTTAATCATATTACGTATTTTCTACGTATGCAAGTTCGTTGTTGACTCCGTCACACTAATTTATATTAATTAAGCAATTTCAATATTCAATATTTAAATTCAAATAGAAAAAAAATGTCTTAAAACTAAAAATCTAACCTGGTTTGTTTTCTTCGTTATTTCCTTCTCGGAACCAAAATTATCGACGCATCCATTATTAACTAAAATTTTCCATGCATTATACCATCCATTTGGATCATTAACCTCGTGTTAAAATTTATTATATACCCATTTAAAATATTATCTATCCACACGCAGCCTCAGAATATCATTTGAATTATTATATTACTTGAATTATTATGATGAAACTTAGAATCATTATCGTCCGCCTCCAACTTAGACTTAGAATTATTATGCACCCCAAACTTAAATTTCTTATTGTCAAACTTAGATTTATTCTCACCAGCCTCAGACTTAGATTATTCGCACCCAAACTTAGATTTATACTCTCCAGCGTCAGACTTAAATTTTTTGCACCCCAAACTTAGATTTATACTCTCCAGCCTCAGAGCCGTTTAATCGGCAATAGTAATTTTCATCTTCGTCGCACTATCTGTCACCTAAACAATTTCTGCTTTTAAATATTATTCTTACGCGTTTACTCTTAGGTTCAAAGTGACGCACCTCGACCTTTGTTGAGTTGAGAACTGAGCTCGTTATCATTGTCGCTGTTAATATATGATTGATATCTCACTTCGTCTGTGGGCATGGCTTACAAGCCCGTCGCTAATTTTAACCAATCAAGTCTTTGCATTTTCTACTCTTAAAGTAGTTTTCTGATGTAACATTCTCGTCCTCTCAAGTAATTGTTGTTTGCTTGCAGCTGCTTCGTTATCAGCCCATGCGGTGTTTTGAAAAATATAATCACTTTTCCATATTGTACACAACTATCTGATGAAATTCGACTTTCAATATTCATATATGCTTATTTATTTACGCATTTTTAGCCACCTTTACTTATCAAAAATTGTTAATTGTTTGTACGCACTTACACTACGCTTCTTTAAGCTTTATTTCTTATCTCCGTATTATCATAACTGATTGGAAATCTTTTGAATGCGTGTTTAATTACCTTTATTATGCTTACTTATAAATACGCGTGCTTCCACTGAAATATATAGTTATTTGCATTACCTAAATTTACTAAAATTCTATATATCGGGTGTTAAATATTCGTTATCTACTTAATGCATGTATTACTTCTTTCTATGCTAACTATGCGTCTTATTGTCCTATTTTCGTCGCTTAAAACTACTTATACTCTATATACAGGGTGTTGACTGCTTATTATTTACAAACTATCCCAATTACTCAATTTTTCCTAAATAAATGCAGTTTTCTGCTTCCCATTATAAATTCTGTTTCCTGCACGACCTTTGCTATAAAAATATACCCTTAAACAACCCCTTATCACAGCAATATATATATATATATATATAAATGCGTAATTTTCCAGTAGTGACATCATCCTAAAGTTAAAGCGAATGGACCATATATCTCAGGCAACTAAATATGAACAACATCCCTTAAAAATCCTATATAACAACCCCCCACAGCAATCAGATCTTTTGAAATAGTTCATATTGACACATTTTTGGTGAAAAAAACAAAATTTCGTACAATCATTGATGCCTTCTCAGAATATGCTCAAGCACACCACATGAATACTATTAATTCCATGGAGGTCATATGAAATTTAATTAAATTCTTTTGTCATCTTGAAATCCGCACCACAATTGCATGCGATCTAGGTGCCGAATTTATAAATAGTATTTTACAAGAAATATTAAAGTTGCATAAAATAATTGTACTTTCTACTTCATCAGAAAACCTAAATTCAGACGGTATTATTGAACGTTTGCATTCCACCTAACTGGAACATCTTAGAATTTTAAACAAGATGCATCTCTCTGAAGACATGAAAGTTTAAATGCTGTATGCCATATCAAGATAAAATAACTCAGTTCATTCGGTGACCAAATTAAACCCAGTTGAGTAATTAATGGTCACCTATCAAACGACGACCTAATAGAGATTTAAATGCTCAAATCATATTCTCGTATTTAGACTCTCATAAACAAAAAAACCAAATTGCTATATGAAGCCGTAAACAAAAAATTAATTCAAAACAAAGGTAAAGTGATATCTAAACTAAATGAGCGAAATAAGCAAGACACCACCTTACTAGTATGAAAATCGGTAAGACTCGAAACCTCTATAAATATAAGTGAAAGAGACAAACTCAAAAGATCGATTTGCTGCTGAAACTAGAATAAACCAACTTGAGGCTGTAACTAAAACGTTTGAAACCGTAAGTCGACCAAACATTTTAGGAGCCTCCAAAAGCCTAATTAAACAAACTCCAGTTGTTCGAAATTCATAAATTCTGGTTCTGAATGTTTCAGTATCAAGCACATAACTTCCAGTAAAATTAGATACTGCAAAAATTCAGGAATATATTCACAAATTGACACACCATTTTGGTTCTGAACCCCTACTTCATGAAATCAAGCGACTGAACTTTCAAAGACAATACGTTCTTAATGTCATGTGTATTCAACAGAATTAAATAATTATATTAAAATCATTCATGCTATTCAAGCCACTGAATCAAAAATGTACGAAATAGTTCCACGCTAAAAAAAAGAGAGGACTAATTAATGGATTACGCTCAATTTTCAAAAACTTTACTGTCAGTGATGTCGACCACGTCGTTCTTTATAAAGATATTATCTCCAGTCTACAGCGCAATCCAAACAAATTAGCAGACCATAGCTCCAAAATCAGAATTTTATATCAATGGAAATAATCGAAACGTTTAATAAAACGAACCAAAGCATAAGCTACAACGAAGTTTTTTAAAAGATCGCATCAGGCTTATTGAGAGAGAAAGTGAAGTTACCGAAAAGGTTTTAGTAACTTCAAATGTAGTCAATCCAATAAATAAACTTTACCAAGTAATTTGTAATCTTTTACAGGACATTAATAGTTTTATAATTTCCGCGAAATTAAATGTGCTCCTCTACCCGAGCATTATACAAACCGAAGACATTCTTGTTATTTTAACTAAACTAGAGCGATTGCTATCCCCAGGTTAAATACCATACGGTATCGGATACGGCAATAATTTGCATTATGAACTATTCATAAAAATTCAATGAATGCTATATCAGCAATTATAGAATCGTATTCGTATTAAATCTACTAATCAATCATTCTCAAGATTTTAATTTTTATCATTTATACTCGATTTCGATCCAGCATGATAATTCAAAATTATATATATTTTATCTAAAACAAAATACATTGCTATTCCTGACGAATTTTATGCACAAACAAATGAAAGATGTTCAGAGATTTCGAATAATGCTTTTTATTGCAAACAACTACTCCTGATCCCAAACGGTAAAAATTACAACAATTGTGAAACCAATTGAATTTACAATCAAACAACAACCGGATACCAATCCGATGAAGTAACGGTCACCTCGCCGCAATTATGTAATATTGAGGAAACTAACAGATGGATACTGATAAGCACTGGTCTTCAGAAAATCTACATCGAATATAAAACCCAAAACGAGGTAAAAGATCTAATTGGTACAAACTTAATTATTATTCCAAGTGATTGTCAAATTACGGTCAACAAGAAAACTACATGTTATAAGGACATTGAAAAGACCTATACAATGACGTTCTTTGAAATCGATATCGCGGAGTTGGCTGTTCGTAATGAAACATTCACCCCTTTTCAGTTAGAAAACATTAATTTTGGTGAACTCGGAGAAGCAAATAGAAAATTTCTCTAAAATAACTTTCGACTGGAATCTCAACCTGAAATAAATTATCATAATTATATAATTTATTGTATTATTGGTATCGTTCTTGGAATTGTTCTGTTCCTATATTATAAAAAATTATGTATACAAAGAATGTTGGAGAATAAGTTGAACAAGGGTGCCAGAAGACATTCCCATTAATCAAATTTCGTCGTAGCCTGCAATTTGTAACTCGCACAGGAGAAATTAGGTATGTTAGACAATTAATAAGAAACTATGTTATACTTGTTACTAAACGAATCATATTTCGCTGATGTGCAAGTGAAGAGTTTCTCTATTGGATATGTTTAAAAGAGATGTACAAATTTTAATCGGTAGTATGAATTTGGGATTTAATGCAATAACATATATTTAATTTCTTGTATTTACGGTACAATTATAAAATCGTGTTAAAAAGGGTTTTTGTAACTATCGAAATATAAGTAGCTCGATGTCTTTATATGACTTCTACGAACAAATAAGCTTAGTTTAATCTTCACGTTCTTGCCTTCTCCTACATTGGCCTATTTCTGGTGCTATGTTGAATACGATCAAACTCTTACAGTTACAGCAAGGTTGGGATTTTCATTGTGCTCTATGGTTCAATTTTCCATCCGAAAACAATGCATATTACTCGAAAAAGCACTTGTCTGAATTGGAGTCTGCACTGGCGGCTAGTAATAACTTGCATACTTTGTCCCGCGAAGAATTTCTCGGCATTCATACATTTCTTTTAAAAAAATCAATAACTCGATTTTTAATTTCAATGCTATTTTATAGAATAGTATGGTTATTTTGTCTACTTTTTGGTAAACTACGAATTCTTTCTGATTAATTAGTCCAATACTACAATAAATTTAATAGAAAACAGTATTTTCCCATTCATGTCGTATTCTTAAAACAGCAGTTTAATTAAAATAGAAAATATGTTTTCGCTGACAGTAATTGTCTTCCGTTCGTGGAAATAGAACTATTTCATTATCGCGTGTTATACAGTAATAACGCAAATTTAAATGTGCTGTGTAAATATCTATTTAGAATGCAATTTTTAGCGATGCCCTAAATAAAAAGGGTGTACCTAAAGCTTTAATTAATTAAAAGATAAAAACTGTATCTAGCTGTGAAAAGGGTGGTTAATTGAAAAACCACCGAATATTCAACTTTCTACTTTGTATTATAAGCTTATAATCGGGACCACAAGAAAAGGCCATCACGTGACTATCACTTGAACCTAGAATACAAGTATATACATTCAAAGATGCACCAATATCCTATATTAAAAAAGTTGATACAATAATATCCATACGTAATTGCATAGAAATAAAGCAAACCCGATGTTATATGCCGGAACTTGTTCCATATATGCAGACGTTTAACTAGCTACAGTCGAATTCTGAATTTGGCAGTAGCGATAATAACAATATAGCCTCATTTCTGTCATACTATAAACACTACTTTCGTCATCTTTAACACGCTTCTTCATTTTTACTTATTTCATTGTATTCATCGTCAATTTAATGAAAAACAGTTTTTATTAAAACTCACTATTGCAAAATGTCAGCCAAAGGTATAACTTTGGTGGCATAAGCTCAAGAGTTGGTGTTGTTCTTATTGGCATATTTTGAACAAGAGAAGCTAGATGGGGAGCCTTTAATTTCAGTACAGGCAGTGCAAGAGGTAAACATTTTTACACAACAAATTGTATTTTAATTAACTACCTATTAGAGAGTAGTTACAGTTTTACAAATTAGTGCCAGCACAGTTATTCCGATTAAATCATAGCAGATGACTAATCGAATTGTGCGCAGTCCTGGAAAAAGACGACCTCGGAAGAAACAAACTGTGGATCTTCCAGATAGTGTTCAAATGAACCTTGTATACGATGTATAGCCAAAGTAAGTTTAATAAAGCTCTAAAGTTAACAATAGTTTAATGTTTATTAATTGAGGAAATGCATGTAACTGTCTAATCGGTGAATATAGAACTTCGAGAAATGATATTACATTAAGTAAGAGTTTGAAACGCGTATTACTTTAAGTTGGATTCAAATTCAAAAAAGAAGGAAACAGCAGGGATTTGTTGGAGAAACCAAATAGTACGAGTTCAATAATTAAATTTCTAAGAGTATACAAAGACAATATAGACTCCAACCTAAGCCGACATGTTGTTTTACGGATAAACTTGGCTGTTTTCAAAACGAATCCCAACTAGATCATGGCAAGACGATAATATTAGAAGTGTGAGGAAGCCAAGTGGGAATGATGGAAAACGTTTTGTAGTAGTTCATGCTGATCAAAGATAGGTTTTGTAGAAGGTGTTTTTTTGTTGTTGGCTTCCAAATTGAACAGTAGCGATTATTATAATGAAATGAATAGAGAAAAGTTTTTACATTACATTTGAATTTCCTATGCTCCCACCCGAAGGCACTACATTGGTCAGGAAGCAAGTTTTTTATCTGTAAAATTTTGAATATTGCCGAACTCTTGCTGTTCCAAGCAAGATAGGGATCTTTAACGTGTGTGGCAACACACACACGGGACCTTCATTTTACCTCTCATCCGAACGAGGATGTATATTTGTGAAAAATGCTCGCCTAACATTTTTCAAGGGGACCGTGTCGGGATACGAACCCGGGACCTTGGGCATCGTAGTCACACGCATACCAACTATGCCACGGAGCCGCCCGATAGGTTTTTACACCGGGTTGTAAAGAAGTTAATAAACAATTTAAAAAAACCATCATTAATCGTGTCAGATTATGCACCTAATCATTTTACATTACCCGACAAATTACCAACAGCATCTTGGACTAAGGTTGATATAATTCGATGACTTATTACACAAAACGTTCAGTATACTACGCAGATATTTAAAAATGAATTATTAAGTTTGGTTAAATCTCATAAGACAAAATAGTCGAGCTTCTAAGAAGCCATGACTATGATGTTCTGCGTCTATCGTCATATTATTGTCAATTTAATCAATACAGATGATTTGGGCGCATACCAAAGGTTATATAATAAGAGTAGAGTATAATTGGGGCATCCACCCCCTCATTTGCCCCAGAATCCCTCATTTCCCCACACATCTGGACCAAAAAGTTTTCTTCGACTAACCATTTTTCATCTTTCGAGATAAATATATCTTAAATTTTTTATGTTTCGAGATAAATGAGCATCCTCATTTCCTCCCACATCTGAACCAAAAAGTTTTCTTCGACTAGCCATTTTTTTATCTTTCATCTGAACCAAATAGTTTTCTTTGTCTAGCCATTGCATCTTTCGAGATAAACCTATCTTGTTTGGTATCAATCAATATTAGAATTTTCTCAGCTACCCGAATCTCTAAGAATTTTTCAGATATCATCACCCCCAAGGGAGCTACCCCAATTTTAAGATTTCTTACCTGTAGCGACTTTTGAGCATTCTTATAAACTTTTTTAGTCATGCGATACATTAAATTAGTCTAAAATTTTACACAGAATCCGAATCTGTAAACAGATTTAAAATCGGGCCACGCCTTGCAAAGTTATACCCTTTAAAGTCCTGATCTTCTAAATTTTACTCTTTGCTTTATAAGCAAAACTAACAAATAGTTTTCTTTGTCTAGCCAATGCATCTTTCGAGATAAACCTATCTTGTTTGGTATCAATCAATATTAGAATTTTCTCAGCTACCCGAATCTCTAGGAATTTTCTGATTGCATCACCCCAAGGAGCTACCCTCATTTTAAGATTTCTTACCTGTAGCGACTTTTGAGCGTTCTTATAAACTTTTTTAGTCACGCGATACATCTTGTTAGCTTAGAATTTTATGCAGAATCTGAATCTGCAAACTGATTTGAAATCGGACCACGCCCTGCAAAGTTATACCCTTTAAAGTCCTGATCTTCTAAATTTTACTCTTTGCTTTATAAGCAAAACTAACAAATAGTTTTCTTTGTCTAGCCAATGCATCTTTCGAGATAAACCTATCTTGTTTGGTATCAATCAATATTAGAATTTTCTCAGCTACCCGAATCTCTAGGAATTTTTCTGATTGCATCACCCCCAAGGGAGCTACCCTCATTTTAAGATTTCTTACCTGTAGCGACTTTTGAGCGTTCTTATAAACTTTTTAGTCACGCGATACATCTTGTTAGCTTAGAATTTTATGCAGAATCCTGAATCTGTAAACTGATTTGAAATCGGACCACGCCCTGCAAAGTTATACCCTTTAAAGTCCTGAATTCTTGTAAACAATAACAGTTTTCTTTTCATAGAAAACCATCTTGTTTTTCAAGTCACCGAATCCAGAATTTTTCGATCACCCCGAGCTACCCAGCGACTTGAGCTAACTTTAGTCACGCGATCATCATTGTAAACTTATATGCTCAGTCCGCAAACCCCAGCCCAACTCATCTTACCAGACATTTCAAAACCGCAGCGATTTTAGAAACGAGTCCTTATAGCCAATGCTTAGTATTTAAAATCATTTTTTCAAACAGTAATGTTCTCTCAGAATGTGCAAAAAACCCATGACTTAAAATTTTTCTGGTTTTAACACTAACTTACATATGTACAATCGCTGAACACTTCGCTTTAAATTACGATGAATAGACCACAAATAACGTCGAATTTTCTGACTTTCAGTTATGTTTGAAACATGCTATCTGAAATCACTTTACAATCAACAGGAACAAATTCTTAAGCAAGAACGATTAATGAAATTAAACTGCGAACATTGCTACAATACTATCAGCAATAACTTCAACGCATATCGAGCAGCTTTGAACAACACGAAGACACGAAAGCACAAACGCGGTCAGTAAACCACGCCTTTATATTCATCGACCATTCCAATGACTTTTCAGAGATTTCTCCACGCACCGTTCGCACGTCCATTCCTTTGAGATGCATAGGTTGCACCGACCATTGAGATCCTTTAATCTTAATCGCCTCACGCACCAATTCTCACACCAAGTCACCGTTACGTCTAACAACTTTTTGTTAACATGCGGTATATTGTGTTTCCACACTTTAAACCTAAAAAAAACAGATACGTTATATGGTAATGTGACGATACAAAACAAACTTTATCAGAACATGTTTAATAGAACATTGATTGAAACATCATAAACCGCGTGGTAACCAGAGTCTGGCGAATCTGAGATATCAAACATGCCATTGCCTCAGGCACGCTGAATGGAAACATGTTCAACGTCGATTTAAATTGCGTCATTTGACAGACTGGCACGCCTTCAATAACGTTTGAACTCCGTCGTACCACTTTTTATCACCACATAACCTGAAAGTCGCTCATTTAGATCACCGCACAGCTGACGACAGCACACACATTCCATCTCGCCCACAATATCACCAAAAGTTCACACTTCTATTGCAGCTGTGCTCGCACCAGCTGATCCAGTCAACATCGTCTCAGTAGTCAGACCATTTAATCGAGCGTACAGAACGCGAATTGAAATTCCACTGAAAAGCACAATTTCTTCCAATCGAGAGAATGTTATGAATCAGCACACCACACAGCAAAACCGATGGCAGGTTGACCAATAAATCAAAACCAACCTATATGGTGGTGATAATTTAGGAAATTCGCCCCTAGGTTGATCAACCAGTTGGTTGATATTAGGCCGCATCACTTGTAACGTTAACACAAGAAAAATCCATCTTTAATTTATAATTAATCAACCGACGATACTTTGACGACGCAACAACTCGCCTTTATAGATGGTGCAGCCCTCATATTAGTGAAGCCAGCTTGACTGGAAAGCGAGGTTCAAATAGGGTTTTACCTGTTAACCACCAACGCCATTTTTAGAATTATTAAACAAAAATTTAGCAGTTTTTACCATCGCATCAATGTTTCAGGTTTCACCGGAATTTTTTCAAACGAATGACTCACCGATTTGCAGAAACCTTTCAAATCTTATCACCTTCTAAACCCTCTCTTTAATAAATTGTAACCCTTTATAAATCTTTTCAGAATTAACCAAAAGTCAATATTCAAAACCTATCACAAAACACCTTTGCATTTTTAGTTTAGAACCCATTAGCGGAGAGTTACAACCAACCAAGATTAACCAGCATATATTACATGTACCAGATGGTTCATAAATGTATTAACATAAGACGCATTTCAACAAATGAATGCGAATTAGCCTTGATGACGTCGACCACAACCTCCACAAGATTAATATCAGGAAACAATTCATAATTTGATTTAAATTGGGACATTATTTCTCCTCAAAGTTTATATCATTTCCGCACATACCATGGAGCGATGCAAAACAGATATTCGAGAACTGCGTTTTATTAACCCTTTTGAAGATGCCGATTGACGGGAATTAATGAACGAACTTTGACCAGAGCTCAACCATGCCAAATTTAAAGAACCAACGGAAAGGGCACCAAGATCTGTTTCAAGATCAACGGGAAGATAGCAATGAACGCAAAGTACCACACAACATATACAGGCCACCAAGATTGTTAAAACAGATTTGTAAACGTGAGATTGAAACAGGCATCCACGCATTGAGCGATGCTTTAACCGAAGACGTTGACACATCACACTTTTACGTTTAAGATTTCAACCACAGATCAAACAATGTATGTTTTAAAAACACCGATTTTATAAAACTTTTAACACACATTCTTTTCATAATTAGAACCATTACGTGACTGAAAAACATCATGCTTATTTTTAAACATAAACACACATTCACTCATCATTTCATGATACAGTTGTGGTTTTATTTTAAACACAGCATATTCATTTGAATATCGCCAAGTAAACTCTCGATTATTTCACACATCCAGACCGGCCGTACGGCCAGCGCGCCACCCATTTTTCCACTTCAGCCCCAGCATTGCACCCGAATAACCTTCCAGTCTTTACACAATTCTGAACGCAACAACCACCAGCGAACAGTCTCATTCGAATGATCCCGAACGCACGAGCAACCGGTATGGAATGCATGAACAAATCATATTTTCGTGCGACTTTAAAATATAACTTGTAACCAGTCTCAGAAAACGTTTTTGTGTCACTTTTCAAATCACTCAACTTTTCAACCGCGATCAAACGCCGACATATGTTTTGTCGTTCCGCAAAAGATGAACGGTTTAACAGCCATTTATACGTCCAGCCGATTTAGAGATTTTTGACGATTGCCAGCAGGATCGATGTCACGACTTGCCGACAGCATCTCCACGCATAATTTTGCACACTGCATAAGATGAATAAATTGTAACGTCCGTATAATTGATATACAACTTTGAATTCAACATTTTTCCAACGACCATCCAAATCGTCTTTCAACAAACATCTTCAACATGATAATCCGGAGATTGTCCGAGATCCCGCGATCATTGGTTCGAGTTCACGACGCATGACAGTAAGTTTGACGAACGAAAACCGAGGAAGCCTGAACGACAACCATCGCCATCGGTTCAATCCATGGTAACAATTTCTTAATGGAAACGTCACCAACGCGAACAACCATAATCAGCCGCAAGACCCGGCTTCGATGGTCCCACGAACATCGCAGATGGAACAGCGACTCACCTCAAGCAATAGCAGTATATCAGTCAAACTGGCATCCGATTTCCCGCCTGCACCTTAACAAACGTTGCAGGTAATATTACCAGCACCGTATCCAGCCCGCTCAGATTGACCACCATGACGCATCTCGAAAAAACTAACTGTCCCAAAACTTTCATAAACCAAATTTAATCCCTCACACACCACATGACCATATGACCACATGACCACACGACCAAGCGACACACAACGACCATACGACCAATACAGACCACATGAACCACATGACCAGACAGAACATCGACCACCTTAACGAGTTTTCATTAACCCACAATTCTTACAGAGTTTTCCAAAACCAGGACGGTTGAAAGCGAAAATTCAGGTTAGCCAGGCGCGGCGCTGGCCCAACTTATTAATTTTTCCTTTATCTAACCTAGGTCCACACTTGGTTTTTAATGGAAAACTCATTAAAAGCAATTAGTGTTAATGGGTTTTTAATGAGAAAACTCATTAAAAAGCAATTAGGTCATATGGTCATGTGGTCATGTGGTCATGTGGTCATATGGTCATGTGGTCATGTGGTCATATGGTCATGTGGTCATGTGGTCATGTGGTCATATGGTCATATGGTCATGTGGTCATATGGTCATATGGTCATGTGGTCATGTGGTCATGTGCTCATATGGTCATGTGGTCATGTGGTCATATGGTCATATGGTCATGTGGTTATGTGAGCAGGGAGATTAAATTTGGTATATAAGGAAGTAGTTTTGGGTTGAGCTTAGTTATAGTAAGACATTTTTCGAAAGATGTCGCATTCAAGCAATCAGTGGTGCTCCAAACAATCTATTACAAAAGCAGCAGCGGATATCCTGGATGGCTCGAGTTTCTGCTGCTAGTAAAAATATAATATACCTAGAACAACGTTATGCAGATATGTTAAAAGGTTGCAGAACGTGAAGAAATTACATAATTCCAACGATGCATCCAGAGATGTTATACCAGAAGTTAAAATACCTATACAGAATTATGATAACTTTGCTATTGCTAATGCAAAAGAGGATGGTAAACATGGTCCTTGTTCCCATCTAACATACCAGCTATATTCGTGGGACCATCGAGTTGTGGGAAGACTAACGCTTTAATATCTCTGATCTTGCACGAGAACGGTCTTAGATTTCAAAATGTCTATGTATTTTCGAAGAGTTTGTATCAACCGAAATACGAATTGTTAAGAAACGTTTTACACCATTAAAAGAAGAAATTGGTTACCATGAGTTTGAAAATTACGATGATTTGATCGAACCCGGAGATACCAAAGAAGATTCAATTATGGTTTTCGATGATATACCTGCAAACGAGCAAAGTAAAATCACTCAGTTTTTCTCGTTCGGTCGACATAAAGCAATAGATTCGTTCTATCTATGTCAAACTTACGCTAGTGCCTTAAAACATAGACTCAGAGATAACGCCAATGTAATCGCATTATGGAAACAGGATGAAACCAATCTCGGATATATCTTTTCGGATCATATAAGTGGTGACATGATATATCCGAAATTTAAAGAAATGTGTTTACAGTGTTGGGGTGAGTCAAAACATAATTTTATAACTGTTGTTAAAGATTTTGATTTGGATAATGGTCGATATAGGAAGAATTTCGACGAGTATATAAATATTTGATATTATTCAAAAAGTTAGTTCCCATCCAAAGTTTCATTATGACGGACGTTAACAATTTTATTGCGAATAAACGCAGTCTTCATCTTATGCAGGATGCTGTACGAAAAAGTTTATAGCGTACAAAAGGAGATGCTACATCTCAGCAAAATTCAAAGAGGTGCACAAACAATTGATCGATCCACTGCAAATAACCGCTTCCCAGTTGCAATCGATCACCGAAAAATCTCCATACCTACAACAAAGGTTAAAGTCGAAAACATGGACGTACCTATAAAGAAAATTAAGCAACTCGTTCCAGAAGAACCGTTCCATCTTTACTATGCGGATGTGTTAGCTAGAGACGAAGACGAAAATATATACAAGTCGGTTATGGAGTAAAGTATAACCGTCAATTGATACGCATAGTTTAGGAAAAGTATGTAGGAAATTGATTTAGAAAACAGTGACACAACCTAAAATAATAACGTTTATCTA
The DNA here is from genome assembly GCA_036346225.1 of Platerodrilus igneus. Lineage (NCBI taxonomy): Eukaryota > Metazoa > Arthropoda > Insecta > Coleoptera > Lycidae > Platerodrilus > Platerodrilus igneus. Next base: position 3,272,475 of record JARFIW010000195.1, on the reverse strand, counting down.
GAGACTAGAGGTCTAACAAGAGTTATAATTATTTTAAAGTCCTTAGCATTTTTCTTAAGAAATGTAATGATTTTGTTCATAGAATACATTCCATACCGGTTGCTTCGTGCGTGCACACAAATCGGGTGCAATCGGTACATATCCGAATAGAGTAGCTCATATAAAAGGACTGTTCGCGTATGTTATTATTTGTTGATTGTACGGTTCAAAGAGACAATATAACAAATATGTATAAAGACTTTGGAGAGGTTATTCGAAGATTTCGCAATGCTCTCACGAGTAAAAAGCAGAATGTGGGCAACGCTTTCGATAGAAGGAGAAAATGTCTTATGTGTCAGTCATACGAGGAAGCAATACAGCACTGTGCTGCAGTGTTATCAATGCCCGAGGATCTGGATGATTTTATGGAAATAATCGAGGAGATGGGGTTTATAAAACTGTTGGCAGATATTCAAATGGAATATATACTAAATTGTAAGTTTTAGAATAAAATTTAACCACCACAACTGTTATCATAAGAAATGAATTATGTGAATTTAGAAATTATTTTTGTATATATTAGCTTGTTTATGTTTTAAAATATAAAGCATACATTGGTATTGTTTAATTTTGAAATGTCCACGTAACTGAAATGGGTATCTAACTAATTATGAAAAGAATTATAACAAAGATGTGTATTATTTTTAAAAGGGTGTTATAAACGTTTTACAAAATTATTAATCAGAATTGTTTTATTTAAAACTATAACATAATTTTATTGACATCTATTAATATCTGTAGTTGAAATACAACAATTTAGAAACGTATAAGAAAACAAAAGTGTGATTAATAGTGTTACAAAATTTTCAGTCTTCGGGTTAAAATTTAAACATCGCTCGTAAATGCGTGGGATGGAAACCTGTTGTATTCTTCCATATACTCAACTTGTTTACAAATACTGTTTTCAAACAATCTTGGGTAGGTTCTTATAAATTGTATAATATGATCCCAATATCACTATTACTGTATTTGCTTTTAATTACATCATTGCGAGATTCTGTAGGACATCATTCCTATTATATCTTCCCATTGCAACATCTAACAGAAACAGATCTATATTAGGAGTACCCTTTCCGTTAGTTCTTTTAAAGTATTAGCATGGTTGAGAACGATCTGAGATACCCTAAAAGTGCTCTAAAGTTCCTTTGGTAAATATCATATAATTCCCATCAAATGTCAACATCTTCACTAAAGAATTTTATTTAAATAAAACGCAAGTTCTCGAATTTGCATATCTGATTTTGCATGTCAACTTCCATAGTGTATAATGTGCGGAAGATTTGATATAAACTTCCTAAATACGTTGAGGGAGAAAGTATAAGTATAATTTGTCCTTACATTAACCCAATTTAAATCAAATTATAGAATGTGTATTCCCGTATATTAACTAGAATTGTGGAAAGTGCTTTATTAAATTAATAGTCAGACGTCATCAACAAACAATGCAAGGCTAATGATCATACATTTCACTAAATTTATTTAGAATATACGTCTTATGTTGAACTACATTTAAAATAGATTATCGAACCACTTTCTAGGTCACCGTATAGAATTAATATATGTATTATACCTTTTGGTTTAATCATTTGTATGTGGATTCACTAATTGAAAATTTTAACAATTCTAGCCACTAATAAATATTTTTGGAGTTTAACTCTATTATCGAGCTAAATCTAAATAAAATGCAAAGGTGTTTTGTTGATAGGTTTTGAATATTAATACAATATATACAGGTCTTTGTTGGAACTAATTTTAAAAGACGTGATAATTAATTTCAATTCCCCAGGAAAATTCTATACTAATTTATAGGTTACACCAGGGTTTATCTCAAAAGACAGAGCGATACGGTTTAGAAATAGATTAAAGATGAATTATATACAGTGATTGCAAAAGGTTATTCTGCAAATCAGTAAGGGTCATTCGATTTGAAAAATTCCGAGGGATTTGAGAACCTGAGGAAAACACAATAATAATTGAAATCTTACACGATGGTATATTAAAATACTGCTAAGAGTAATTTTGTTTAATAATTCTAAAATGGCGTTGGTGGTTAAATACATACAGGTAAAACCCACTATAAAACAATTATAGACCTCACTTTTCCAGTCAAGACTTGCATATAACGCCAACTAATATAATAAGGAGCTGCACAGCTCGACCATCGGTATAAAAGGCGAGAGCCATGTTCCAGTGCATTAGTCGTCAAAGTATCGTCGAGTTTGATTAAAATTATAAATTAAAGATGGATTTTTCTTGTGTTAACGTTACAAGTGATGTGCGAGTACCGCAATTAAATATCAACCAACTAGTTGGTAAGTCAACCTATAGGTTAGGCGAATTTCCTTCAAATTATCACCACCATATATTAGAAGTTGGTTTTGATTTATATGGTGGTCTTCAACCTGCCATCCAAGTTATTTGCTGTAGTGGTATGTGTGCTGATTCTACGATAACATTCTCTTACTTCGATTGGAAGAAATTGTGTACTTTTCAAGTGGAATTTCAAATTCGCCAATTCTCTCGTGACGTGCTAAACACTGATTAAATGGTCTGACTACTGGAAACGATGTTGTTGACATACAATTGGATCAAGATTTCAAATTGCGGCTGAGCACAGCCTTTAATAGAAGTATATGGTTGTTGAACAATTTTGAAAAGAGAATTTATATAATATGGAGATTACGAAAGATGGGAATGTTATTGTGCTACCTGCGTACGAGTGCATCAAGCTATTAAATTTATGAGAATTGATCTGTTATAAAATGAGCGAGTTAAGGTGTAGAAACTTTCCAGAATTTTACGAAAATTTGTTGGTGATATAAAAAGTATGTGGAAATACGACGGAGGAAGAAGGGTTCAAACGTTATTAGAGGGAGAGAGCAGTGCCAGTATTTCTCTGTCAAATGATTGCAGCAATTTAAATTACTTGACAGTGTTGGAACTTATTAAATGTTTCCCCATTCAGTACTTAAAAGATGCAACTAGGCAATCGGTTGCGCAAATGTTTAGAAATTTGGATATCTCAGATTCGCCAGACTCTGGTTACCACAGCGGTTTATAGATGTTATCAATACATGTATGTATTCTATTAAAAACATATTTCTTGATAAAGTTTGTTTTTACATATTTGTATCGTCAACATTACCATAAATTATTAATAGACGTATTAAACTATCCTGTTTTTATTTTTAAGTTTAAAGTGGTGTACGCGGAAATAATAAACACAATTTACCGCATGTTAACAAAAAGTTGTGGGGAAATTTAAAGACGAGTTCAACGGTGACTTGGTGTTAGAATTTGTAGGTAGTAAGGCTAAGTCCTACTGTATTGTACGCGAGAAGGACACGATTAAAAAAGATTAAAGGGATCTCAAAGTGTAGTTAAGTAAAACCGCGGGTGCTACAACCTATAACGAGCATATACTCAAAAGGAATGGACATGCAACTACGTAGCAGTGCGTGGAGAATAAGAATTCTCTAATAAGAAATTAAAGTCATTGGGAAATGGTCGAAATGTGGAACCTATAAAGGCGATTATTAATTATGGTTTACTGACCGCGTTTGTGCACTCTTCGAGTGTCTTCGGTAATCTTCGATTGTTTCAAAGCATGCCATTTTCGAAAAATATGGCGTAGAAGTTATTTAAAATTAAATTGCTTTATTAGTAAGTATTCTGTATACAACAAGTTCGGTGTTCCCTTAGCAAAGTGTTTATTTAAAATTTGTATCCTGCAATTATTAATCAATTTCTAATACACAAACATAATTAATAGAAAGTCCAAGAAAAGAAATTATATACAGTTTTCACATGTGATTCACATGCTCGTTAAGAAATTGATTTGAAACGACTTGTATTTTCCAAGCATTTAGCATTGAGCATATCTATTGTATTTTCAAATCACATAGCTGCTAATTAATAAAAGAAAGGCTACTTTCACTTTACGTAACATAATTGTAAAGCAATTAGTTTGTCCTCTATACTACTTTCACTATACGTCACATAATTGTAAAGCGATTAGTTTGTTCTTGTCTATGTATTTTCCAACAATTTAGCATTGTACATGTAATTATGTTAAAACCAGAAAAATTTTAAGTCATGGGTTTTTATGACATTCTGAGAGAAGCACATTACTGTTTGAAAAATGATTTTAAATACTAAGCACTTATGGCTTATAAAGGACTCGTTTCTAAAATCCTTGCGGTTTTAGATTTCTAGGAAATAGTTGGTTAAAGCATATGTCATAGACGAGCAAAACAATTTAAAGTGGTTTGGGGCTTTAAAGGGTAACTTTGCAGGGCGTGATCCGATTTCCAATCTGTTTACAGATTTGGATTCTGCATAAAATTCTAAGCTAACAAGATGTATCGTGACTAAAAAGTTTATAAGAACGCTCAAAAGTCGCTACAGGTAAGAAATCTTAAATGAGGGTAGCTCCTTTGGGGTGATGCAATCAGAAAAATTCCTAGAGATTCGGGTAGCTGAGAAAATTCTAATATTGATTGATACCAAACAAGATAGGTTTATCTCGAAAGATGCATTGGCTAGACAAAGAAAACTATTTGTTAGTTTTGCTTATAAAGCAAAGAGTAAAATTTAGAAGATCAGGACTTTAAAGGGTATAACTTTGCAGGGCGTGGTCCGATTTCAAATCAGTTTGCAGATTCAGATTCTGCATAAAATTCTAAGCTAACAAGATGTATCGGTGACTAAAAAGTTTATAAGAACGCTCAAAAGTCGCTACAGGTAAGAAATCTTAAAATGAGGGTAGCTCCTTTGGGGTGATGCAATCAGAAAAATTCCTAGAGATTCGGGTAGCTGAGAAAATTCTAATATTGATTGATACTAAACAAGATAGGTTTATCTCGAAAGATGCATTGGCTAGACAAAGAAAACTATTTGTTAGTTTTGCTTATAAAGCAAAGAGTAAAATTTAGAAGATCAGGACTTTAAAGGTATAACTTTGAAGGCGTGGCCCGATTTTAAATCTGTTTACAGATTCGGATTCTGTGTAAAATTTTAGACTAATTTAATGTATCGCATGACTAAAAAGTTTATAAGAATGCTCAAAAGTCGCTACAGGTAAGAAATCTTAAAATTGGGGTAGCTCCTTGGGGGTGATGATATCTGAAAAATTCTTAGAGATTCGGGTAGCTGAGAAAATTCTAATATTGATTGATACCAAACAAGATAGGTTTATCTCGAAAGATGCAATGGCTAGACAAAGAAAACTATTTGGTTCAGATGAAAGATAAAAAATGGCTAGTCGAAGAAAACTTTTGGTTCAGATGTGGGAGGAAATGAGGATGCTCATTTATCTCGAAACATAAAAAATTTAAGATATATTTATCTCGAAAGATGAAAAATGGTTAGTCGAAGAAAACTTTTTGGTCCAGATGTGTGGGGAAATGAGGGATTCTGGGGGAAATGAGGGGGTGGATGCCCCAATTATACTCTACTAATAAGCATATAGGAAGAGACAACGATGATTACAACAATGTATTCGATATGTGGAGCGAAGCTTTACAGCAGTGTCCCAAAGATTTATGGCATAAATGTATTCAACATACTGAAACGCTTATAAGTGAATTGTACCTACACGAACAAGTACTAGATGTGACTTGTGAATGCAGATCGTTCTTAATAAGGTGATTCATTAATCGCTGGTATTATTATTTTAGTTACATGCAGATTACAAACCGTGAATGCCTTGGATTAGTATATGTTTAATGAAATAATTCAACACACACAAGAAACTAATAATTAAGATGATTATAACCATCAAAAACATAGATGAATTTTAAATTAAGACAATCTCAACGGGTTCTACTGGAACGCTCATACTGCGTGCTGGGGTATTTGTTGTAAGTCACGATTTTCCGCTGGCGATGCAGTAATACGTCTATTCCATTAGCACCGGCACTCCTGGATCTCTCCACTACCCTATTCATAAAGTAACATACACATAACATACTTGGGCCTATCAACCCCCCCATCATTAAATTGAATAAATGAACAATATAAGAAATTTAAAACCAATACTAAGATACCCAACTTAGCCATTAAACATTAGGTTGGATATACGGTTAAAGATTGTACACATATTGTATACCCAATGGTTTACCCGTGGTATCATATACTACGTCATAAGAATTATGACTGCCTACGGAAATAACAGTAGCATCATCATTAGATCTTCAGTACCTTTATTATTTCCTATTCTGAGCTAACCTACACATTTGTCTCAAATTCCCACAGCCTACATCTTATACTATCTGCGTGCAATAGTCTGATCTACTTCCACCTCTAGTTCTCTTTTTCCTATCTCTGCTTGTAATATATCCCACACTATTCCTAAATGCTTTAGAATGTGTCCCGTGCTTCTATTTCTCATATTATTTTTTTTGTATTCACCGATATTTTACTTTTCCTACTGTTTCTAGAACCCCTTTGTTATTAAGTTGGTCTGTCCATGCTGTCATCATCATAACCAAAAGGCTTCTACCTTTTCCCTGTCTGCTTCTTCAACTCTCCGTATTCCATAGCCGTACAGTGCTGTGCTCCACACATATGCTTTTAACAATTTTTTGCTTGTTTCTATAATTGTTGTCTTCGAACATAACAGTAGCTCTTTCTTGCTAGATACAGCATGGTACCTCTTCTACTGTTTTCTAAATTTATAGCCTACTTTACCAATATTAAGAGGTATGTGAAGAGGCTTTAGCAACCTACGGCTACTAAGATCCTCCAACACTTAGACATTTTCCGAATTAATAGTTTTTCAATAAATATTTGAAATACATTTTTGAAATGTAGAAGTTGTGATTGTTACTACAAAAGTGCAATGCATTCGGTTATGTAAACGTTTGGAATTTGAGCACCAGTCGTGGCTTTTAATCTGCAGTGCGCTCTGCTCATTATTAATTATAACCTTTTGTGTTTTGTTAGAAATGTTGTTTCTACGCGACGGAAAATAATGGCCCACCGACAGCACACGTGACATTAACCGTTGATTAAATGTTTCTAACACGGTTATGTGGAGAACACTGCATAAAGATTTGCGGTATCCTTTTCATTATCAACGAGTGCAAGTTTTGAAACGCGCTGATTATGAAAACAGACTTCGCTCATGTCAGTGACTACTTCAACAAAACGCAGGCAACTAGAATTATATAAACGAAATTTTATTTACAGACGAAACGACATTAACCCGAAATGGTTTTTTTATCCCCCATAATAATCACCCCATTGGGAATGAATCTGGACCTTGAAGATGTTCTAGATTACTAGAACGGGTTGAATGGTTTCCGCGTTCCAGTGAAATTAAGAGTCAAGCTACAGGTTCAACAAAAGTAGTAAGGTCTTTACTCAGGAACCAGACTAAGACAGGTCATCAAAAGAGAGCAGCAGCTCTTTCAGTATTTAGATTGGCAGAGACCATAAGGGTCAGTATGGCATTCTAAGACACACTACTGCGATGTGGAAGGCAACGGGAAACCACCACATTAGCTTCCAAGTACACAGTGTACTTAAATTGTATTTAAGATGATGGCATCTCATGTGGTAAAAGATTCCGGAGTTAAAATAGTCCCCCATTCGGATCTCTGGGAGGAAACTGCTTAGGAGGATGTAATCAGAAAATTTAGAAAAGGAGTTTGGAACATTCTGCGAGTCGGAACGTGGAATGTTAGAAGTATGAAGCAAGTAGGTAAACTAGAGAACTTAAAAATTGAAATGGATAGATTAGCACTAGGCATAGGGATCAGCAAAGTTGGGTGGCCAGAGGCGGAGGATTTTTGGTGTGGAGACTTTAAAGTAATTCATACAGAATTAAAAGAAGGAAATTCGGGTGTGGGGATAGCTATGCGAAAAAGATAGGACACTGTGTAGTACGAAACAGTACTCATGGTTAGATAAGAATCTAAACCGGTAAATTCGGTAATAATACAAGTATACATGCCCACCTCTAGCTACAATGAAAGATAGAAGCGATCTGCAAAATTATCGATGACCTACTAAGATACGTAAAAGCACATAAAAATTTAATAACTAGGGGGAATTTTAATGCAGTGGTAGGTGAGGGTAGAGAGGGAGCGGTAGTAGATTTATTTGGTTTAGGCACAGAAACTACATTTGTGTGATTTTTAATGCATCGGCAAAGGCACAACAAATGTTTCACTGAATGATTGCATACTTAGTGGAACCAAACTTCAAGCAGACATTGCTGCAATTTTACTTGTTTTTGGTACTTACATTTTTTTTTCACGTGTGACATTTGCTAGATGTTCAGACAGATTTTAGTTTGAAAACCGCATCGTAATTATCAATTAATTCGTTGGATATTTACTCCTGAGGAACCGGTAGGTACATATCGCCTCAATACGGTGACTTGGGAGTTTCTTCTAGTCCTTTCATCGCAATTCGTTGCCTTCTTCAATTAGTCAATGAAGGTAAACAGACATTTCCACTTGCTTCGCAAGCACTACAATCAAATTTGTATGTCCATGACCTAGTCTGTGGTGGTCAAGATCTTTCGACGGTCTTGGAATTGCGCCAGCAGCTTATTACTTTGTTACAGTTAGGTTGTTTCGAATTACGCAAGTGCGTAGATAATAATAGTACAATTTTAAAAGGCATCCCAGCAGAACATGTCCGGTCAAATCCTCCTAGTTTTTATAATGCTTCAGTTGTCAAAATTTTAAGCCTTCAATGGCATTCCCTTCTAGACATATTTTCTTTTAAGGTCACGGCAGTTGACTCACCTTCTACAAAGCAAACCATTCTTTCAGAGATGGCCCGTATCTACGACCCCTTAGGTTTTTTGACTCCTTTAACGTTCTTCGTCAAACATCTCATTCAGTATCTTTAAGCCTTATGCTTAGATTAGGATTATATACCTCCAGAAAATGTTTGCGCCCAATGAAAAACTACAAAGATTCTCTCTCGCAATTGTTTGGAATCAAAATACCTAGACATTTTAGACCTTCCGCATTTTCTTTTTGTCAACTTCGCGCATTTTGCGATACCTCGAAACTAGGCTATAACGCGGTTGTTTATTTTAGATTTGTAGATCACGAAGGAAAAGTATATATATATATATATATATATATATTGCTGTGAAACCTCTGTATTATAATCGAGCCTCACGAATTGGGCGTCATGTATGCTGTGTTTCCCTGTATTAGAATCGAGCCTCACGAATTGGGCGTCAAGAATGCTGTGAAACCTCTTGAATTACCTGGTCCGTCGACTTTCTTCTATTACTCGCCTCGGCTGCTCCTCTCTAGATAACTTTCATCCTCAATCATAAAAAAAACAAACACATTCCTACCACAAACATCAACGTTAACTCTATTTACATCAATATTCACAATACATTAAAATTTCAAAATTAAAATTCAGCATAAATTTTAATATCAGAAAATTTCAAGATTAAATCTGTTATCATTTTAAAGTGCATCCGGAATTAAAGTCCTTATAGGATGCCTACTAATTACTATAACAATATATGCAGACCGGAGTCTGAGTACAAAGGGAGCATCTACCACCCCTTTACGTTAATTAACCAGGTTCGTCTAATTGAGCTCAAAGACATACCCAAATTTTCATCATAATCCCGAACATAAATACAAAATACCCCTTTCTACTTAAACAAGCAAATTTCACCTTAAAATTAAAATATTATTGTTAGTACAATTTCATTACTGTCCATTTTAAGTAAATCAATTATAAAGTTATTCAACACACACCAAAATATCAAAGTTCGAACAAAATAGTATAATTTACCTGAAGGTTACTGCACTCGTAGCTTCAATGTACATCGTCCCTCTGTTAATCACACCATTCCAACTGGGTTATATTTACGGCTTCTAATTCTCAACGCTTTTAAAATTTTCTCCATCACCATTTATTTAAAGTTGTTTCAGGGCTTTTCCGGAACTCATCTGTGTATATCTGAACCTTGTTTTGTGGATCCAGTCATGTTTACGAACCATTTAATTCTTAATACCCCCGAAAAATAACAAAGAAATTCATACTTCTTTCACCAATATACGCCAAAACTGCCTACTGTTGTGTATTCATTTGTCGTTGTAAATTTTACTAATTGGTACTGTGATACTAAACTTTATTACCTTGTATCTTCTTCTCTAAGTGCACTAAAGTATATTCATTGTAGCACGTAAAGAACAAGCTGTTTTACATCACAAAAATATTCGAGCAAACTGTTTAAATTATTTAATCAAAACCGGAAAACTAAAAAGCACTGTTTAACGCGTTGAATCAAGTCGAAGATGTAAGAGAGCTTCTTCATATTCCCCTGGGTATATATAGAGGTTAGCCTGTCTGTCGGTCGAGTCCCAAAAACGGACAATTCTAAAGAATTTTGCATTCTCGGTTCCCATTCCGTAGCCTGTGCGTCGGTTTTACGAATTTTGTACTCGCCCCAGTTAAAGCTCAGAAATTTCGACACGGCACGCAACGTCTGGAAATAACTAATTGAATTTTATACCGAAACGTTATTTTTACCTCTCAATTTTGCCTGTTACTTTCAACCAATCGCAACCCCGTGACGTTGCTCCACTCACGCTTTTTTACTATATGTGTCTCGGTCTTGCGCATATTATCTGTCTCTATCTACTCTGTGCTTATTGGTGCAAATTGATATTCTTTATTATCGATTATTTCAGTCCACGCGGACTGTTATCTGGGTTAAATAACCCCGTATCTAGTCTTCCCGTAAATATTAAGCCACGGTTTCTCCAACATTCTCTGAAACCATTTGATATCTACAAAATTTTCGCCGTACGTGACATTTAAACTACGCAGGTGTTCAAACATAATATTAATTCTCAGAGCTTTATTTTCTGGTATTATAATCTTGGATTTTCACAGACTTTTATGCTTATTATTAATAATGGTTTAATTAACTCCAACTAAAATTGACTTCTATCCTTTCATTTTTAGCGAATACAAATTAAATATTAATTATTATGTGTACACTTTGTTTAATACCGGTTACTTAAAATAGGGTTAATTAATATAAATTTTGCACGTAATTTCCATTTGTTTCTCTCCTCGGAATAATTACATTACACGTAGAGCTTTTGAATACTGTTTCATTTGATATAAAGCGTCTTGTACATGATTTAAATCTCTTATTTTTAATGAAACGACTGAATTTTTATTCTCCACGGTTTTTTAATAACGCGTACCTTTTTCCAAAGCTTCTCCACGGTGATTAAAATTATTTTATGTGATTATTAAATTTTCTACCCTGGTCTAAATATGAGTAATATATATCCTTTATCATGGCCAAGTCCAAGGTCGCACCATTCGAACGCATCTCTATTCCTCGATTAGAGTTATGTGCCGCAGTATCACTTTCAGACTTAGCAGATTTTATTTTACAAACTTGTCAACAAAATCTTCGCCTGGAGTGATTCCACAGTCGCCCTATCATGGATTTGTTCTTCCCCACACAAGTGGAAATAATTCGTAGCTAACAGGATCATTCACATTCATGAACGAGTTTCCCCGAGTTGTTGGCATCATATTCGTTCAGCTGATAACCCCAACAGACCCAACTTCTAGACGTTCATTACTTCAAGAGCTTATCGCATGGTTTTTATGGTAGGCGGGGCCGTCGTGGCTTCCATTATCGTCCGATGTATGGCCTTTTACAAGATTTTTAGTTTCTTCATTTAGTGGCACCACAGGAGAAGAAAGAATTTTAACATTTGTTTCGAAAGTGTTACCGTCAATCATTGATTCGTTTCTCAATCAATTTTCTTCGCTTACCAAAATTCAACGTATTTTAGCATATTGCATTCGCTTTAAAAATAATCTTCGTAAAACGCCTAAGTTTTCAAGTGCTATTGTGGAATTAGAATTATATCGAGTTTTATGATTCATTGTCAAAGATGTTCAATCTTACGCGTTTAAGGTTGAAATAGAATGCATGGAGAAGGGATTTTTCATGTTCCAAACCCTTTCGAAAACTTTCTCCATTTTTAGAGAAGGATGGGATACTTCGGGTTGGTGGTCGTTTGTCGCATTCATCCTTACCCCTCGACACCAAACATCCTGCACTTTTATCCACCAAGCATCGTTTATAGGAACTTTTGACTCTCAAAACCCATCAGGATCATGTACATGTCGGAGGTAACACTACCATGTATTTACTTGAACAAAAATTTTGGATATTGTCCACCAAACGATCGATTAGGTATTATTTATCAAAATGCAACCACTGTTTTTGTTTACGCCCAACAACATTTGTTCCTACAATGGGTGACTTCCCTTCTACACAAGTTGCAGAAGTTAAGCCATTTAGTATAGTCACAGTCGACTATGGTGGACCATTTTCTATTCTCCCGTCTCGTCAACTTGGGTGTAAAACTCAAAAGGTCTACATATGTCTTTTTGTTTGCCTTGCACCCAAGGCCCTTCATATTGAAGTAACTTTGGATTTATTAACAGCGTTACATCGCTTCATTTCACGTCGTGGTCGTTATTCTCAGGCCATCATTGACAATGGCACTAACCTTGTCGGAGCCAACAAAGAGCTCATTTCACATATGCAGAAAGCCGTGGAAGATAAAGCAATTATCTGAAGCTTTTACCCCCTTCCGCACCTCATTTCTCTGGATTAGTAGAAAGCGGTATCAAGGCCGTTAAAACTCACCTCCGTCGGGTTATAGGCATGCAAATCCTTACCTACGAGAAATACAATACTGTTTGCATAGAGGTCGAGGCATTACTCAACTCACGTCCTCTTTGTAGTATATCAACGGACCCTAATGATATAAGTGTTCTTTCACCTTGACATTTTTTAACGCTCGAGCCATTGACTGCACCTCCACATGCAGATTTAGGTCACTTGCAATTTTCTAGATTGTCTAGATGGCAGTTAACTTAGCGCTTTCATCATGATTTTTGTAAGCGTTGGCACAATGAATACCACCATAATTTATACCAACGTAGCCGTGGGAACAAAACCCGCGCTCTCAAATCCTCAACTATTGATACGTTGGTGCTCATAACGGAGGACAATATTCCCCTTTATATTGGATACTGGGTAGAATTGTCGCATTGCACCCGGGCCGTGACAACATTGCATGCGTTGTGAAAGCTTACACTACATCCGGCCAATATAAAAGGCCAATGTCTTGCCAACGCAATAATTTATTTGTTTTAATTTTTTTGTATATAAGTATCTTTTGCGCCCGTTGCAATCTGTATAAGCTTAATTTCATTGTTTTTGTTTTCCATATATATTTAGTTCATATTACAGTCAGAAAATTACCCATTTTGATAATTTTGGTGGGCGGTATGTTTCGTCTCTAAACCCTTGCACCTTTACCTGTTTCCCCAACAATAGGGTATTAGAGAAGGTGCGGGATGGTAACTCGTTTACACGCATCATTCTACACAGTCTTTCTCGTTCGTTTGTTGCAAAGTGAAGACCGGTTCACCTGTTTGAGAACCCGTAAGTTTTCGTTCGGTTACAGTGTACGTTCGTCATAGAACAAACACGCTATCGATAAGTACAATCATGACATACACTATTGTTACAACCTTCGAATCCCAAGTCATATTGGGTGGACCTTTCCTATAAACATTCCTTTTGTATCTTTTCAAATATCCACTTATATCAACCCGCATTACGTTTTCTTAATTAGTTAACTTCACGCATCATTAATGGTAGAAGTTACGTCTTAGAGACTGTTTGATATATTATGAAGATCGATATTAAAACACAAGTAAATATAAATTTAAACTAAGTTCCTTCTTGGACAATAAGGGTAGGCAAAAGGAATAAAGAAAAGACTGATTGATGTTTGGTGGCTCAGAGCGACATATGGTACAAGACAGATAATAACTGTAACTTGTCAGTCCAACTAAACTACGTAGTGGTTGCAGGAATAGATTAAGGAATATTTATCTATCCTGAATAAATAAAACTGAAGAATATGAAGACACTAGGGACTCGTAAAGACGTTTGTCGTGAATTGATAAATTACTTAATAAGAGTAAGATATATATATATATATATATATATATATATATATATATAAACCAACGGATGGGGGAGATATGTACGAACAGCTGAAGTCGAATACAAATGATCATTTTTGTAATTTAATAAATTATTACAGTACATTGGTTGTCAATTGTATTATTTCTTTTAGGAATGAAATGATAAATGTTTTTTAAAAACTCAATTAGCAAAGCCCAACTTGTAATTGGCGTAGTGGCATAAAAGTTCGAAACCGCTGGCTCAACATATGATTTAGAGATTCAAGTATTCAAAATTGCTATGAGGATTGTAAGTAATTCCAATGTATGTGTCCTTATAATAAAACATGGTAAATAACTTACTTTAAGAGTATTAAGAACCAAATTATTTAAGCAGTACTTCAACGAGAATGGAATAGGAAGTCATCTATATTTACATAAGCACATCAAAGAGAATTATACATCTTAACGAAAGATGTTCATAGAACAAATGTAAGACAATCAAAGTTGTCTTGGCTTTTCTTAATAAGTAGCTTAGTTTTCAGTCACAGCCGTTGTTGAGAAAAACAGCTCACAGGAAATCTGGCATTTGTAGTGAATTAACTTAGTTATTTTCTTATCTCTACTGAAAGGAGTAAATAATGGAGTTGAAGAGCAATTTCGTTGAGTAATAAATTTTATTTAAGTCGTACACGTATTCCCTTTCAGAGTGCAGTACAATATACATGGACTGCAATTTGCGTTTAATCCTATTGTTGAAAATGAAAGACGTTCTTGAAGGAAGTTTCAATTTAACTTTACTGCAGACTATAAACTCACTGCACAAACAATTCTTATTTCAATTAGTGTAATAAACAAACCAATGAGCAGTAGAACGTCATTAAAATTTTAGGCGCTAGAAAGTATCACAACTAAAGAATCACTAGTTAAGTGGTTCTCAAACATTTTATAACCACGACGCGGTTTAAATTTTTTAAAAAAATTCTAGCTTCACTTTTTCATTCGCATGCTACACGTTAAAAGGCGCTGCACAAATTATTTCTAGTGAATAATTATGTTTGAACTCTAATAAACAGAGTCCAAATTTCGTGGTTTTAGTATTTATACGTACTAATTAAGTTTTAATCCCATACGATAAGCCTCTTTTCGAATTTTATTAAAAAATTATTTTTTTAAAATTAATTTGATATTAAACTTATATTGCAACATTAGCCCTTATATGACTTATTAAAGTGTTGTCTAGCTTAACCCTAAAGAACACGTGGTTAATGTTTTCTAAAATAAAGTGTTAATTTATAATTTTTTATCAATTAAAGAATATTGACTCATCTACTTTATCTAGAAAAATCCGTCAGTAGTGTAATTAATCATTGGTATTTTTGTTTTCTGTGCAAAATTACCTAAAAATGCATTGCTTAAAAAGAGATCTTTAGATTATAAAATATTACAACAAATGGTTGAGTAACTTTCATATTATTTTGATGAAAGCTCAGTATACATATAAATTTTTAAAAATATTACCTCACTTAAAAAGGAAAAAAATTAATTAAAATTGGTGAAATTATATCATAACCCAATTTTTATGTAGAATTTCTAAGGTATTTTAACTTGAAGGAGCTTTGTCTAATTAACCTTTTAGTAGCGTAAGCGTTTTTATAAATATGTTTAATTACTTATTTTTAATTAAGTGTCTGATATTGCTTTTTAGAAAAAAAAAGGTTTTTACCTTCATTTTCAAAGCATAAAAGCATCCAAGTTTGTGAGAATGAGACCGCAATAAACGAGTTAAATATAGTACTCGAAGTCAAAGTCAAAGTAACTAAGTTGTATGCTTGGTATCTACCGCCTTATTTTGATAGCTATATGATATGATATGGTGCTCTATAATATTATATAATCTGGCGTTTCTTTTCAACTACATTTGTATTTGTTACTGTTATTTGATATTTGCTATTGATTTTGATTTTGTAAGCTAACTATATAGTATCGGCTGACTCCTTTTATATCGCATTATATCTTGTTTTGTTCTTGGCGCTTATTTGTTTGTACTGTCTGTTTATTATTATGATTAGGTTTAGTATTAAGCGTTTGTTACGGTTAGTGTTTGTAGTTAAGAATGTGTGCGGGTATGTGTATAAGTGTGAATGTTCGAGCTTAGTTACAGGGATGCATTGCTTTATACTGTTTGGTAATGTGGTTTGCCCTATATTTAAATACTTATTTTTTATTTCTGGGTGAAATTTATTAATGGCTAAAAATTTTTCTGATTTATGCTTAATTGAGTTGGATTTTCCTGAAAGAGTTGTTGGTATTGTTCTAGAACAACCCTACTCCCTGCCACCTGTCCCGTCTTGTTCCGCTCTCCTTTGTCAATCACTCTCTCGTCATCCGAAATCGTTTCAATTCTGTCATCTTAATGCCTGCTCACTACTTTCTCATTTAGATGAGTTTCTTTACCTTTTTGAGTCTTGTCTTCCACACTGTGTTGCTGTGTCAGAAACGTGGCTGAAACCAACTTTGTCTGATTCCTTGGTCAAGTTAGAGGGATATAAAATTATACGAAACGACAGAACTGGGAAAAGTGGTGGAGGGGTGGCTCTTTATGTTCGTAATGATCTTAATTGTAAATTTATTGCATCTTCCCCCTCCATGTATAAGGCGCGTCCGGAATTTCTTTTTCTTGAGATTGTAGCTGCGCAGGCAAAAGTTCTAGTTGGAGTTGTTTATAAGTCTCCAAAAATTGGGTTTTTGGTTGATGTTGAGGAGGTAATTTTTCAATATGCCCCGCATTATACAGATATAATCGTGCTTGGAGACTGGAACATCAATTTACTGAATGATACTTCCGAGGTCCATTATTTTCGAACTATGATGGATGCATGTAATCTTAGCATTTTACCACTTAAACCCACTCACCACACACCCCTTTCATCATCGATTATTGACCATATTATAATTTCGAATAAGGACAGAGCACTAAATTTTGGACAAATACCGATATTAGAAATCTCTAAACACGATCTTATTTTTGTATCATATTCACTTAAAACATTTAAATTTCAACCTAAATTAATTACTTATCGGGATTTTAAGAGTGTTAATTCTGAACTTCTACAGACAGATATAGAACGTGCGAGCTGGCGTGAAATCGATGAGGAAGCAGATGTTGATGCTAAACTCCACAAGTTCAATACACTTGTTAACAATATTTTTGACATTCATGCTCCATTTAAAACAGTTAGGGTAACTAGACCAAAATCTCCGTGGTTAACCCCTAAAATTAATGAAATGAGACGAATGAGAGACAGTGCACTTGTATTTTATAAGAAAGTTAATACTGCATTGAATTATGACCGTTACAAAAGTATACGTAATAGGACCAAGCAGTTGATCAGAAACTCTAAATTAAAATATTATCATTCTATAGCTTCATATACCGATTCCCGAAGGACTTGGGCTGCTTTAAAGAAAGCTGGTATAGGAAAACCATTATTGCAGATGCCTTACAGCATACATGTAGATACCCTGAATCGACATTTTTCTGCATTAAAGATGCAAGACAATACAGCTAAACTGAATATTATCAAACACTTAACCAGTATACCGCCCCCTTCATTTCCACAATTTGTGTTTACTGAAGTGTCGACCGATGATGTCCACAAGTCTGTTCTGCGCATTAAATCAAAAGCTTTGGGTTTTGATAAAATATCGAGCTCAATGCTTACACAAATCTGCCCAATTGCTCTAGAATCTTTAACAAGTATAATTAATACATCTTTTAGCACTGCTCGTTTTCCATTAGTATGGAAACACTCCATAGTTAGGCCATTACCAAAGAAAGCAAACCCTTTAGGTCCAGATGATTATCGTCCGATTAGCATTTTACCAGCGCTTTCAAAATCCGCTGAATACCTAGCACTTGATCAAATGTTGTTATTTTTAAAACAATACACATTACTAGACAAATACCAATCGGGTTTCCGTGCGAATTATAGTACATGTACTGCGCTTCTGCGGGTAACTGATGATGTCAGAAAGGCCATGGATTGTCAAAAACTAACTTTACTGATTTTATTAGATTTCAGTGCAGCCTTTAACAGTGTTGACTTTAACATCCTTTTAACTAAATTAAAATGTCTAAATAATTTTTCAGAGTCAGCAATCTTTTGGGTAGAATCATACTTATCACAACGCACGCAGCAAGTTAAAGATGTTGACCTTGTTACAGGCGTACCTCAAGGCAGTGTACTCGGTCCCCTTTTGTTTAGCTTGTACATTCAAGACTTTTCCACAACATTGAAGTTTTGTCGTTACTACTGCTATGCAGATGACGTGCAGATTTATTTCCATTTTTCTCCAACAGAAATAATTGAAGCGTTCCACGCAGTTAATGATGATCTATCAAGGGTTGACGATTGGTGTAAAAATAATTTATTAACCATAAATCCGGCCAAATGCCAGACTTTGCTTCTGGGAACACAAAATTTAATTAGATTAGTTCAGTCCGTGGATCTTCCCATGTTAATGCTTGGAAGATCGAACATAAACTTTTCACCTATAACTAAAAATCTAGGTATCCTGTTGGATCCAAACCTTAGATGGAAAGATCAGGTTTCAAGCGTGTGTAAAAAAGTTCTAATTACTCTGCATACTCTTAAGCGTCTAAAACAGTTTATACCGAATAAATTAAAGTTAAAGTTAGTACAATCATTAATTCTTCCACATTTTGATTATTGCGATGCATTATATACAAATAAAAAGTCTAACCTACCTTTTAGCTTTGTATGTTAGTAGGGTAGAATTGAGAAATGTATCTTTAATGCAGTTTTGCTGTTTAATTGGTTAACATAAAGTTTTTATTGCTGCAACATTTTTGTTTCTCCCTTTGCGACTAAGTCAGTGTTTTTTCAATTTATTTTGAGTTAAAAGAATACCTTAAAGGTATTTGAAAAATTTGTTTGCATTGATAGCCAATATAAAAAGAAACTTACTCGTGTATTTAAACATTTGTAGTGAAATTGTTAGCTTTAAGTATCAAGCCTCGTACTTTCTGACTAATTTTGTGAGGTATGTGCGGCGATAAACAAAACTCTTGCGCACCTAGATCAAGTAACCTGATGATGGAGTGGCTATGTATTCCATTTTGTGGTATCGCAAAGGTTGCTACGGTTTAAAAACCGGGTGGCGCCAAAAGACATTACTAGAAGATAAGTTTCCGTATATGAACTCTCTTGAACTCTTTTACAAAAAGAGTTTTTTTCTATGCTTTGTCGCGATTATTACGCGTTAAAAAGCGACGCCCAAATTATTTATAGTAAAACTATGTTACAGATTTTTTGGTATAACTAATTTAGGGGTAAAACACAAATTTGTGTAATCGACCCTTAGAAATTAGATTTCGGTGAATTACTTTTTGTGGTTGCATAGTAATCGTTTTAAAACTTGAGAAAACAAGGTTAAAATAACTTTTCAAAGTTTGCTATAGACGTGTGTTGCCTACCGACCAATCAGAACGACGAACTACGAAGGAGTGGTGGTCGAACTAATGTTGGAAGAGCGCCATGATGGACATATTTATCTTGACTATCGTATCTTTCACTGATTGTATGGCAGCAGTGCTTTATAAATAATGTAGTGGAGTGTTTACCTGTCGTTTCTTTATACCCAAATTCTGATATTGTAGTTTGTCTTGTCCTTTGTATGTTATAGGAAAGGGTGAAACCAATGATCTCCACTGCAAAATATGAAATAGAACAGGTGTCAAGCAAAGTCACACCGTACAACCTTGAGATAGAAAAACAATTATTGGTAAAAAGCTTGCTACTATGTATTAATTTAGAAGTAGGTGAATTATTAGATAATTGACATAGTAATTTGGAAAGTGAATTACATTCTTTGTTTGTAAATTTCTGTAAAAGATAGTACACCCTCTACGTGAGCACACAATTAGCTACAATATATTCACCTTTAATTAAACTGGAATATGCCATAACTGATCAATAAAACAAAAAATAAAGGTTTTGGAAAAATATACTTTACCACTTCACAAAAATGATATTTTTTATTCCGTATTAATTATTAGTGATTAATGTGATGAATTAGCTTGCATTTGCTTAACAAATCTTATAATTCTTGGTTGAGTTCTTGTCAAGGCCAATCTCATGCCATCTTGTACATCCAGCTTATTCCTGGTTTTTGTCTTAATCTGCAAAAGAGTTTGAAATCTACCTTTAAAAGATAAGTAGAAAAGCAAATGGCACTCATATTCGATAAGAAAGCACGGAAACGTTAAGATACGATTGACGCATAGCACATCAAACTTGAGAGAATGATTTTTTCTGAAATCTATCACGCACCGTGGAGTCATCTTATACTTCATGAAAGTGCCAGTAACATCTAAAGATTAGTACATGAAATTCGTTTCGTACTAATGCAGCTTTTTTCTTCAGAAAACTTCATGCAATAACACTGAAATTCAGATTTAAGTGCTTGAAAATGGTTATTAATTTCTTCTCTAGAATATCTGCAGTTGCTGTTTCCGATTTTTAAGTCATGTGTAAAGGTATACAAACATGCAAGTTGCCAAGATTTATTTTACGGTGCCAGTTTTGTAGCTTTAATACGAATGTTTGGATATTACCTGTGAAGTAAATAATATACGTTTCTTTACCATACAATTTTAAATTTAGCTTGTTTCGCTGAACTAAGATTTCAGATAAATAATCCACTCGTTAGATCCAGGCCTCATCATTAAAGGTGTCAGAAACTGATGTTTTCTTTCCATTTCTAAGAATTTTTTTTTGTTTCTCAATTCAAACACTCGGCCAACAACATTTGTTTTTGATAACCACCGAATAGTAGTATACACACGAAGAACTTTGTGTAAAAATAAAGTAGTATTGAGAACACTAGATTTTATAAAATTGACAATTGTCACCAAAGAGTCCAGCACTTCATCATCAGGTCTTCAGTCCTAGAACTGGTTGGACGCGTACCCTCATTGTTTCCTAGTCTGAACCAACCTACACATTTCCCTGCAATTTGCACAGTCTGCATCTATCACTATCTGTGTGCGAAAGTCTGATACCGGTCTACCTCTACCTCCCTTTTCTTATCTCTGCTTGTAGTATATCCCGTACTATTCCCCAGAAATGCCTTAGAATGTATCCTGCCCTTCTATTTCTCCTATTTTTTCATTTTCCACAGATATCTTTATTCCTCTACTATTTCTACAACCTATTTGTTACTAACTTTGTCTGTTCATGCTACCATCTTCATACATCTAAAGCAGAACATTCCAGAAGGCTTCTATCTCTTTCAGTCTGCTTTTCCTACTGCCCCTATTTCATAGATGTACTGTGCTGTGCTCCACACTATGCTTTGAACAGTTTTCTTCTTGCATCTAGGTTCGTTGTCTTTGAACATAGCTGCTGTTCTTTCTTGTTTGATGCAGTTTGGTCACCTTCTATTGTTCTACAGTTATATACCCTATTTCCCCGATATTCATAGGTATGTGAAGGGGGGGTAAGCAGCCTTTAGCTGCCAAGTTCCCCCAGCACCTGAACCTTTGTCGAATTAAGTTTTTCCAATTTATCCTTCCGCACAATCAACATTAGTTGAAAATATTTTACAAACAACACCTGTAGTTGTTTATATCCATTTCGAGTTTCAGGTATTCTAGCTTACCTACTTGTTTCATACTTCTGACATACTATGCTCCGACTCGCAAAATGTTCACGGATCTTTTTCTATTCTTTTGGATCACATCCCCCGGAGTAGTCCCCTCCCAGAGATCCGAATGGGGGACTATTTTACCTCCGGAATTTTTTACCCCAGAGGATGCCATCATGTTTAACAAATTCTGTACGTAGTATACTTGGGAGGTAATGTAGCGGTTTCCCATTGCCTTCCACATCGCAGTAGTGCGTCTTAGAATGTCATACCTACCCCTATGGTCTCTGCGACTCTAAATACCAAAAAAGCTGCTGCCGTCTTTCGGGGACCTGTCTTAGTCTGGTTCCTCATTAAATACCCCCACTAATTCGGTTAAACCTATAGTTCGGCTCTTTAGCTCATTGAAATGCGCAAGCCATTCTACCTCTTCTAGTATTTTAGAACGTCGTCAAGGTGCAGGTCCGTTCAGAATGGAGTGCAGCAATTATACAAAGGTTATGGAAGCGTCTTGGTAGCAAAGCAAATCGGTGAATTATGCACTGTAATTGCTTTGTTTAGGGTGCAAACTCTAACTTTGATTGAAGCCATAGCAAGTACTCACTCCATCGATACACACTCCAAACACGTATATCCATTGTAAGTCATTATGAATGAACTTATCTCTATGGCATCTTCACCTTTCGTAGCTTTTAATGCTTTACAAAACAGCAGATTTTTCTTGATGTGAATATATCTCACAAAAAGAAGTAAATGGGAACATAAACTAGCATATATGTACTTGTCAAGCAGAAGGAAAAAGACAGGAGATGCCTTAATTTCAGATAAAATTTATTTCATCACATCTATGGATGTGTCTAAAATGCACCTCTGTGCACAAGGATATATGGCGCACTTTAATCTTGGTCACTTCTCCAAGAACTTGGTTATCAACTTTAATAAACAAGGTTTGGTGGGGCTTCTGCGATTGTATTAGGGATTATTATTTTTTGCAACTTTCAGAAAAATTTCACATGATATCCGAATTACAGCTTGGCCTTGTTATTGAAACGACCCAATAAAATTTAATTTTTGTTGTTCAATGCAGCCTAATGCCGTTTAAAGACGGTCAAGTCTTATGTTTGCAATGCTTTGTTTCTAAGTGGCGTTCAAACTTTGTGGGATTCATAGATTCAGCACTAAAAAGAGCTTGCATGAAACAACTATGGTTTCTTCATGCTGTTATTCATGACAGTAAAGAGTTTGTTTCTAGGCAGAAAAACAATTTTGGTTTTTTAAATCGACGCATCCTCAACTCCAAGGTGACCTTCTTGCAGGTCGCGACCCTCTTACTTTTCATATTACTCTTTTTATGCTGTAGCTTTCATACGGAAGAAAGATATCACTAATTTACCTTCCACAACGCCCAGAGCACCTGGAGTGCTCCTTAACAAAACTTCAAACTTATATTTCCATGTATGCCTAATTACTCTTCCCTTCTAGCAATCTAATATTCCTTTTACTAGTATCCATTTTAACAATGTGTAACCGACGAGTTACTTTATATGAGATCACCTTTAGAACAACTTTTTAAGTAAAAAAATTTTTCGTGATTCAAGAGTTTTATACCTTTCATTTTTACAACGAGCCACTCAGTTCTGCTACCATATTGATGTTAAAACTTTAAATGTTCTTTAGTGAATAAATTAGCTTTAAATATAATGAAACTTTTATTTTTAAAGCATCTGATATTTGACATTAAACCTTTATTGTTTCTAAAATAATATATATATATATTTATTGCTATGATAAGAGGGTAGTTTAAGAATAGATTAAGTCATAGGGGTCGTAGGATAGATATAAATAACTTTAACTTTAAGAAAATCAAATAATTCCATAAATTATAGAATAAATCGACTATTCTACAAAAAGTCAATTGCGAGGACACTATATATAAAGGATATTTGATTAAATGTATGAAAAAGTAGCTCATTTAGTAATAATCCGATACATTTAATTAGAATAGTAATGTGTGCGTCGTATAATATGTTTAAATATACTTTACGAGTAAAGATAAGATTTTAGAAGCAACTAATTGCAGAAAATAAAATTATCGGGAAACATAGATAAATTGGCATTCCAAATATTTAATAATTACGTCAAAAATATCAACGCATCCATATGTAAACGCATCTTAATACGTCACTAAATACGTGACTACAAAGAATAGATTTGTTTAGAAAACCAACATTCTGTAACAAACAAATAAACACCAGGCGGGTCAATTATATGATAAGTCTTGAACTTTTAAACGACAAACATTAAATACGTAACTGGATAAAAGCAATAATCGGAAATCCTAACAAAATACTGTAATATAGCAGAACGCTTACGTGACTGAAAAAGCAGTTCGTCGAAGAGTTGAACAAGGGAATTTGAGAAAATGCCGAGTTCTGCCAGAGATAAGACAAAGTACAAGCCTTGATCAATAAACACGCCAATGAAAACGATTAGTGGTAAGTGCTTATAAATACAATAGGAAATGAATAAAGAGTCAGTTCATATTCAACCAAGCACAAACTATGCTCAAATGCAGCAGAAAATTTACGTAATGTAATTAAGTAGTGAAACGTTAAAATTCTGAATAAATAAAATTTGAAAGTGCAAAAATTGTGCCACGAAAAATAAGCCGATCTACAAATAAACGTAAGTTAAACAATTAATTAAATTTATTTTTAATTGGGACGGCTTTTATTGGAGGCGATTCTTTTATTGGGACGGCTTTTGCTGATGTCATCTTATTGAGACGACATTTTGGTAATGCCATTTTGTTGAGACGGCTTCTGTTGAGTCGATGTTCATGTCGAGATCTAAGCCTTAACACAAATCTAAAAATACGTCTGGAAGTGAGATCAAAAGGGTACTCAAAAGTTAATTCAAGAAAAATACCAGAGATCAAAAGTGGATAATTCTGGCCAATAAGTAAAGCGGACACAACAAGGGATGCAGACCATAGACACTATGAGGGAACTCCAGTGATCATTCCAGGTCAGCGATTTTTAAACATTTTATTATTTAAAGACTGTTTCAAATTTAATATTTGTTATACATTATGCATTTGTAAGAGTCATCAAAAAGGTCATTTGAAAATATAAAAACAAGGAAAATCATCGTAGAACGTTCAAAGATACTCGAGAGTAATTAAAAGATATTTTTGCTGGCTTTCAGGAAAGCATAAATTTGGTAAATGTAGATATTCTATACAAGAGAAAATTTTGAGGTTACACAACATTGTACATATTATCAATTATTATATTGTGTGATTTTGAACTACTTTATTTGAATCCATTTAAAGGGTAAAATAAGATTTATTCAGTGAGCTAGTCGTGGTAAATAAATAAAATATAACGTACAACATTGGGGCTTAAAGGAAACAAATAAATATATCATATCAATAAAAATTGGTAAGCCCAATCGTAAAGTAAATTTCATATCAATATATATATATATATATATATATATATATATATATATATATATAATTATACATAGTAAATAAATAAGATAAAGTAAGTTCTATAAACTTCAGCGGTTGCTTCAAAACACGTCTATGATATCGTGACAGGCAACGAATCATGGAACTACGCGTATAGTGAATGGGTCGTAATGAACCAAATCCATCAAAAGTTGCTCATACACAAAGCACCTCGAAGCAAATGATCGCCTGGTTTTTCAGAAAAACTAAACATCACAATGATTCCTTTCGAAAATATAGAAAGGTCAATTCTAAATGGTACACAACCATTTGTTCGCTAGTCAACTTCAAAGAAATAAATAAAACTAACCGCTTAAGACGGATCATTCTCCATCACGACAATGTGAGCCCTTAAAAATCGGCTCAAACAAGTGACTTTTTGAGCACTTATAAAGTCGATTTTGTGGGTCATCCGCAATAAAGTCCTAATATGGTACCCAAGAATTTCTTCTTATTCTCGCAAATTAAGAATAAATTGCGAGGGCAACGTTGTTTGACATCTGAAGAAGCGGTTAATGAGTTCAAAATGCATGTTTTTAAAATGCCTTCATTGAAGTAGAAGAGTGCTGCGGAAATTACTTCAAACTCGTGCCAAAAAAAAGTGTATTAATCTTCATGAAGAGTATTTTGAAAATCAATAAAACCACATTTGTTGATAAATAATTAATTGTTTTTGATTTCAAATCCCGAAATATAAAACACAATCCTGGTATTAGTGTGGCAATTGGTTTAGTACTAAGCATAATTGTTATTTTTCTGTCGCTATCCTTTTGAACACTTTTATACGTTCCTAACTATTTTCCCATTTATAATAAAATCAACACATGTATACAACCATTGTCTGAACGATGGTGGACGATTCTAATTTCTGTTCACCACAAGTCTTCTCATGTCAGAGACCTGACCACTACATTCTATAAAACCTCATTGTAATCGAGCAAGGTAGAACTTTTAGATTGTCTAATTTTCCGGTTAGTAGTTTATTTCTGTACATTCTTTAGTGACCGACTTGCTTCTTCCCAAAATCTAACAGGGACAAATAGCTCAGCACGCATTTAAAAAGTGACGCAATTTGACTTCCGATTGTTCTTGGGAACGCCTAGTACATGCAAAAAATAAAAATCGCTACCAGCAAAAAATCTTAAAATGAGGGTAGTTCCCTGGGGAATGATGCTATCTGAAAAATTCCTAGAAATTCGGATAGCTGAGAAAAATCTAATATTAATTGATACCAAACAAGGTACATTTATCTCGAAGGATGAAATGGCTAGTCGAAGAAAACTATTTGGTCCAGAATGAGGGAGCAATTGAGGATGCTGGAGCAAATGAGGCCACAGAAGCCTTGATTTTACACTACTAATGCCAAAATACAAGTGTCAAGGAAATTTTCGATTAAAATTTCTTACTTCTGAACAGATATATCCTGTTCTAAGCATAAATAAAAAAATAATTAGCAAGAGTATTATGTATAAGGTGTCAGTTACAGTCTAGTAATTCCATTTTAATTATTCAAATTTTATAAGTGACCTGAGTTGTTTAATTGCTTGCACAAATGGCACAAAATGTTCTTGGATGATGTAAAGTTTGAAGTCCAACAATTTTTCATACTATATGCACTATTTACAAGAAACTTATTGTTAAATTCATCCGAAGCAGTTTTGTTTAGCGGATTTTTGCAATTTTTATTACACGTACTGTATGAGCAGCACGATGAATGCTGGGAAAAATAGCGACAAGTTTTCATTGAGAGTTTTTGCAAGTGCAATGTTCAATTATCGCACAGGGTGTAGTAGATTGTGTCATTAGAAGTGGGCTTAGTTTACTGTTTTACCTTTGCAGTATACAAACTTTGTTAAATTCAAAGACTTGATGAAAGCATTTAGACAATTTTCCCAAAAGTATAACTGTGCAACACACCTTAGTACATGCAGCCGATAATTGTCGGATGTGCATGGCATCTTACTATTATCATTAATGACAGATGTAGCAATTTGCATCTATTTTACGGCATAAACCTCTTTTTCTTCGCTTACTCTAACTATGAGTCATAATCCACCCAATTCACTTAGAAGCTTCCCAAAACGTTATTCCTAACACAAATGCATTTGTGCCTAGACTAACCTCCATTAAGTTAGACCCCCCACCAGCGATAAATAAATTAATACCTATAAAAAAATTAGGTGCTAATTAGGTGCTAATTAGGTGCTACATTCCAAAATTAGGTGCTCGAATAGTTTGGCAGGAAATTAAATTTGAAATGGGGGGGGCTGACTTAACGTTAAGCTGGACCCCCCCATATGAAAAAACTAATTTGCAACATGCAAACTGAAAAATTAGATATACCAGAATTAAGTGCTAATTAGGTGCTCTTAAAATCAACAAAAACATATCACTAAAATAACCTTTTATCTTAATAATTAAGTATATCATGTATAAGTATATGATTCGACAAGAGTAAAGTCCCATTAAATAATTAGGTGCTCTAACGACTGTGGTCTCAAAATACTCGTCTAGTAGCGTACTGTCGATATATCCAGTCGCCGAATTAAGTGCTCGTAAGGTTTCGCAAAAATTTTGCACTATAACGTGGTCCGCGTCACACGCGTACAAGAGTAAAGTCCCATTAAATAATTATGGAATTAAACAAATTCATTATTGTTTAATTTTAATCGGTTTTTCGGTATGTATTTTGCTTATTTTTTCAATGTATTTAACTGCATATCATTCAATATTTTACGTACATTGTACTCTGCGTGTAATATTTCTTCTTTTTTTATCATCGCGTCATGTATTAGGTGAAGTAATCAAAGCCGCCACTTGATATTTAGTATTATTATATTAATATTTTTAATGATAATTTTTAATGTAGTAATGTAAGGATAATTTATTTTAGGAAAGTTAAAGGATTACAAAGGATTTATATTAATTATTTTTGTTATTTTTACAGATATTTTATATTTAATCTTATAAAAATTTATACATTTTTTAAAAAATATAAACATATAAAAATATTTTCTTAATATAAACATATAAAAAAATTAACATATAAAACATATCTAATATAAACATATAAAAATATTTTCTTAATTATATATATACACGTTTCCTTTATAAATATGGACGTTTGCTTGTCCTCGTCCGCGTTCTCTTCCTCGCCATTGTCCTCCACGTCCACGTTCACGTCCACGTCCACGTCCTCGTCCACGTCCGCATCCCCATCCGCGTGCTCGTCCGTTCCCTCTATCGTTTTCATTTATATTCCAATGTTGGAATCTTCATATCTTCATATATAGTATGAATAGCAGTTCACGCTCTTGTGCGCGACTAATGTTTAAAAGATATTTAGGAATTATTAAATATGATTTACGAATTTTATAATTATTAATATATATGAATAAATAATGTTGGAAATTATAATCAAAATATTAATAATACTTTTAAACATTATCAATGCTTACTATATAGCTTTCTTCACAATGCTTGTGAAGTTATTTCTATATTTGCTTGTTCTGTAATTAAGAATGTTTCTAATTTCTTTTAATAAGAATAAAATATGAAACAAATATTTAATGTGAATATAAAATAAGATGTGGACAGGCGATGTGTTGACCACTTAAAATGTTTTCTGATTCTTACGAGCACTTAATTCGGCGACTGGATATATCGACAGTGCGCTACTAGACGAGTATTTTGAGACCACAGTCGTAAGAGCACCTAATTATTTAATGGGACTTTACTCTTGTACGCGTGTGACGCGGACCACGTTATAGTGCAAAATTTTGCGAAACCTTACGAGCACTTAATTCGGCGACTGGATATATCGACAGTACGCTACTAGACGAGTATTTTGAGACCACAGTCGTAAGAGCACCTAATTATTTAATGGGACTTTACTCTTGTACGCGTGTGACCCGGACCACGTTATAGTGCAAAATTTTGCGAAACCTTACGAGCACTTAATTCGGCGACTGGATATATCGACAGTACGCTACTAGACGAGTATTTTGAGACCACAGTCGTAAGAGCACCTAATTATTTAATGGGACTTTACTCTTGTACGCGTGTGACGCGGACCACGTTATAGTGCAAAATTTTGCGAAACCTTACGAGCACTTAATTCGGCGACTGGATATATCGACAGTACGCTACTAGACGAGTATTTTGAGACCACAGTCGTAAGAGCACCTAATTATTTAATGGGACTTTACTCTTGTACGCGTGTGACGCGGACCACGTTATAGTGCAAAATTTTGCGAAACCTTACGAGCACTTAATTCGGCGACTGGATATATCGACAGTACGCTACTAGACGAGTATTTTGAGACCACAGTCGTAAGAGCACCTAATTATTTAATGGGACTTTACTCTTGTACGCGTGTGACGCGGACCACGTTATAGTGCAAAATTTTTGCGAAACCTTACGAGCACTTAATTCGGCGACTGGATATATCGACAGTACGCTACTAGACGAGTATTTTGAGACCACAGTCGTAAGAGCACCTAATTATTTAATGGGACTTTACTCTTGTACGCGTGTGACGCGGACCACGTTATAGTGCAAAATTTTGCGAAACCTTACGAGCACTTAATTCGGCGACTGGATATATCGACAGTACGCTACTAGACGAGTATTTTGAGACCACAGTCGTAAGAGCACCTAATTATTTAATGGGACTTTACTCTTGTACGCGTGTGACGCGGACCACGTTATAGTGCAAAATTTTTGCGAAACTTTACGAGCACTTAATTTGGCGACTGGATATATCGACAGTACGCTACTAGACGAGTATTTTGAGACCACAGTCGTAAGAGCACCTAATTATTTAATGGGACTTTACTCTTGTCGAATCATATACTTATACATGATATAGTTAATTATTAAGATAAAAGGTTATTTTAGTGATATGTTTTTGTTGATTTTAAGAGCACCTAATTAGCACTTAATTCTGGTATATCTAATTTTTCAGTTTGCATGTTGCAAATTAGTTTTTCATATGGGGGTCCAGCTTAACGTTAAGTCAGCCCCCCCCATTTCAAATTTAATTTCCTGCTAAACTATTCGAGCACCTAATTTTGGAATGTAGCACCTAATTAGCACCTAATTAGCACCTAATTTTTTTATAGGTATTAATTTATTTATCGCTGGTGGGGGGTCTAACTTAATGGAGGTCCTAGACTATGTATCCTTACATGTATTTTCAATCTGTTTACAGTTAGACAATATTTGATATGGAGAAACATCCTAGTGTCTGCTGCAACATTGTTGTTCATAAGGCTTGGTTGTGCTAAAATCTTTAGACTTTCTTCTTTGCAAAAGCAGAATGTTTCATCAGCGAAACAGCCAGAGAAAAATAACTTTTGACCAACAGGAAAATAGATATTTTTTAATATAAATTGCGAAATGTATTGAATTAGCTTTCTTTGTACTTCGTATACATATAATAAATTCGTGACCATTACTTTGGGACTTTTGTCGAATTAATGCGGATGTTAACGATTAATGGAATCTTTCCACGGGCTCTGACTTCATGTTCTACATTCTTAATTGATGTCTTCTCGTAAGTGTTACACACAACATATACACAACTTGTATTTCTCTGCCGTAAAGCATTTTTAATTTGTATCATTTGATATTGTGTCAAGTCTCCAAAACATTACAATCTAAATATTTCTGCAGTAGGTATGATATGAATTAGTACTATTCAATCAAAAATATGACCTCGGTTCAATAAAGATTTCACGTAGTTCAATGTCATTTTCCGTGGCATTAAGTAAATCTGATTTAATGTTTTTTTATGTGTATATTTTCAAATGCTAAGCTTGGCGGATAAGACGCTAACTCATGTGCCAGTTACGCTTCCAAGTTGAAGTTTTTTTGGGCGGCAAGAAGTATAGTCTGATTTATGTTAGTTTCACTTGTTCATATATTTGTCTTCTTTTGTTGTATAGTTGAATGATAAAATTTGAACTCTGTTTAACGAAGACTTTTCAACTTTTCAATCATTCTATCGGTTTTTAATTGTTTACACTTTATCTTTCCAAAGTTTAATAGAAGATAGCGGCCTATTCTGTAGCTATAGTCCCGCTAACTACATTTCTCAGTGTTGTGGTAGATTCATAAAGGGGTCATCGTTATCAATAAAAAATTGAGTTTATGTTTGGACACCTTTTTCATCTTTATTAATTCTAGAAGTGTTCCACTCTTTAAATAAGTTAGTGACATCTCCTGCTGAGTTTTGAGCCATTCCACAAAACTTAAAGAATCATGGTTACGTTTCTCTTTTTGATGGTAGAGTAAGTATCACTTCTCATTGCTGCCTCGTTAGATGTGATACACATCAAACCACTTGAACTCTGAATGACTGGATAAGCAATTGCTCTAGAGCATGATCTGAAGCAACGCAGTTGAATTTTCCTTGTTTGTCTTCCAGCTTCTCAGCTTCATAGCAGCTGCTTGTAGTTTTTTTATTATTAACTCGCTGGTTTGCTCGAAGTCTACCAATTGAAGGATCTCATTAAAAAATCTCTTTAACTGCAATCTTTTACATGTTTCCTACATTAGCTTATGAACCCGAATGCCTGAGTTGTACTACGCTCCACGCAAAATTTGTCGCAGCTAGTCGTTTAGCTTTAAGAAACTACACATCACTATGTATATCGAATCAGTGATGCTTGGTGGTGCTGGAAATAGGATATAGAATCCAACATTTCTTGTAGGTATATCTGAATTTGATACTGTCTGGTTAAAATGAGTCCAACTTGCTGATAAAGTTTGTTCTGGTAGTATAAGTTCTTGGCCCTTATTGTCAACATTCAGTATTGATAATAAACAGATAAAACGACCTGTACTAAAACTGCGTGTTAAATCGTTCACCTAGTTTTGGCTAATATTCTGCTTTTCTGGTTATTGCAGGGCATTATGTAAAAGTTTGACATTGCATCAATTCTGGCACTTTAGTTATAGTCCTAGGAATAGGTCGTGCGTGTATTACTGGATGTCGTTATCGGCAGGTAGGTAAAGGACCATTGCTATTCTACTCAGTCCTAGTTATAATGGCCTTCATACGCGAGGATTGCTATGAGAAAGACTGGTATGTAAAACTCTCTGTAGCTTAAGATAATTTTTGACATAAGAATGTATGTAAAATGTTTAATTTAACCATCAATAAAGCTTTTGCCTATAAATGCGTTTGCATACAAAGAAAGTCATTGCTAAAAGACTTTCTTTACATGGTAATTAATTGATATTACTGTCCATTACTATTATTATTCTCTAATGAACTGTAATTGCTGAAGAACTGTTAATTTTCTAATATTTATTGCGTAATAAACGTGATGTCGTAGCGGTATACTAAATCTTTATTTGCATTTTATAGACAAAACCGGTAAGTTTAAATGAATGCAACAAATTCCGGTTTTTCTTTGTATTTTAATATCAAATGTCCTTGTATTTGATCTTTTGGTATTGTTTTGTATAGATGACAATAAAAAATACTATAAATTACTATCAATATTTTTATGTTATGAAATAAACATGCTCTTTAATAGTCAATAAAATTATTCCTATATGAAAGAAAACTTGTTTGTATAAATTCTTAAAGAGAATATGTGTCAACTACACAAATGCAACTATTTCAGAAAATTTTTAATATTGGGTTTCATCTTGAATTGCATTGTTTATGACATACATATTTCGTCCATTATTTCACATGTCTTCCGACAAAATGTATTGAAAAAATATTTTGGCCTGTATACCAAAGAAATCATTCTGAATGGACGTGCACCTTGAAGAAGTTCTAAAATACTGGAACGGATAGAATAGCTTGCGTATTTCAGTGAGCTAAAGAGTCCAATTATAGGTTTAACAAAATTAGTGGGGTATTTAGTGAGGAACCAGACTAAGACAGGTTCCCGAAAAAGGGCAGCAGCTCATTCAAGGACCTGTTTTAGTGTGGTTCCTCATTAAAGACCCCACTAACTTTGTTAAACCTATAGTTACACTCTATAGCTCACTGAAACACGCAAGCCATTCTATCCGTTCTAGTATTTTAGAACCGAAAGAGGGCAGCAGCTCTTTCGATACTTGAGTGGCAGAAACTTTGGGGAGTCGGTATGACACTCTAAGACACGTTACTGCGATGTGGACCGTAACGGTAACCACTACATTACCTCCCAAGTACACAGCGTACTGAAAATGTTTTAAAGTGTTGGCATCCTTAGGGGTAAAAGATTCCGGAGTTAAAACTGTCTCCAATTCGGATCTCCGTGGGGGAGCACTCCTTTGGAGGATGCGATCGACAAGTTTAAAAGAAGAGCAGTGAAGATTTTGCGTGTTGAAGCGTGGAATGTCAGAAGCATGAAGCAAGTAGGTAAGCTAGAGAATCTGAAAATTGAAATTGAAAGGTTAGCATTGGACAAGATTTTGACACATAGTGGAAGCGTCATAAACGTTTATCATTTTGTGTAACACAAATAAACAATCTCTTCTCTACGTTAATATTATATATTGGAGTAGCTCGTTTAGATGTATATTACGAGGCTTGTTCAATTGAAACTCATCTTTGGTCAGGTTAGTCTTGGAAACAATTGTAATCACTCAACTGACGTCTTGCAACGTTAGTGGTGTTTGTAAACTTCCCACTGGTCAGTTTCTCTCGTATATATTTGACAGCGATTTTAACTATTGTGACTTTGAAATGACGTTTGTTGTTAACAATCCGACCAAATGTGATCAGCGTGCGGTCATTCAATTTCTGTGTGCTGAAGGTTTGCAACCATTGGAAATTCACACAAATGCAAGCAGTGTATAAAAACGCATGTTTTGCTTATCCAACTGTCGAGGAATGGTGTCGAAAATTTAAGAATGGGCGCGAAGGAACGAATGATAAGCCGCGAGCGACCAGGTGGAATGTGTACTTCGTCAACAGACAGGAATATGGCATGTGTGGAAAGCCTGATTAGAGAAAATCGTCGAGTTTCAATCAGAATAATTTCAGAAAACGTTAGTGTGAGTATCGAATCTGTTCATAGCATCGTACACAAACTAGGCTACAGCAAAGTTTGTGCGCAATGGGTTCCTCGCTTTTTGTCAGAGAACCAAAAAAACTTGCAAATGGGCTTATCTTTGCAACACCTCACGGAATACAGACAAAATGGTAACAATTTTTTCTTGTCAATAATTGCTGGCGACGAATCTTAGTGTCATTATTTTGAACCATCCAGTAAGCTGTCATCGATGCAATGGAAACACGCAAATTCTCCGCCACCAAAGAAGTTTAAAGTTCAACCTTCTGCCGGTAATGTCATGTTGAAATTTTTTTTCGACCATGAAGGACCCTTGTTGATAAAATTTACAAACAAGCATGAAAGCATTAAATATTAAATTTCATATTAAATCAATCGTAATTTTGCATCAGTGTATAATATATCGGGGTTCTCCCAGTATTATAAATTCCAAGAATTAATACTTATAGCAATTGCATCAAACAGCAAACTAGTTTCTCGCCTACGCAGGCGAAAAAGAAAATATAGTAAAGAGTTTTGCGTGTCAGAGTGGTTGCTCCCTCTGTGCAGACTTTTCCAGTGCTCCGCCCGAAGGTAGTACATTGGCCAGGAAGGAAGTTTCTTTCACTGGAGATTTTTATGTTGCCGAACAAGGTAGGAATCTCAAACATGCGTGACAACACACACGCGCTCACGCACACACACGCACACATGCATACCCGTGCTCGCGCGCACACACGCGCTCGCGCGCGCGTACACACACGCGCGCGCGCGCGCGCGCGCTGTGAAGAATACTCGCCTTAGGATCAGCAGTCATACTCTATCCTCTTTGATCCAGAAAGCCGCCAAACTGGATGCTCCAATGTAATTGTGATAGGAAAAATATAGCTGCTTAAAACTACATATAATGTGAGTTTTTCCAAAATTTGTTCAAATGAACGAGCGCTATTGAAAATGTGTAAAAAGGGACGAGAGAAGTATTAAACTTTTTTCGTCTTAATTTGTACGTTGCGAGTCGACACAAGTTTGCTGGATTAGTTATTCACAGTGAACTTTTAAATGAAACAAATTAATTTGCAAAAAAATTGAATTTCTTACGCTACAAATTTGTATCAAGAATGAATCTATATTATTCGTATAAAAACCCTTATTTTGGTAATTTTTAATATTGAATATAATTTAATAAATTAACTTTTCTGTTTAACTTCAAAACGAATTTTAATTAAAAATATTTTAAGCCTGATGCGGAAATGGTTTTAAATGTAGATTGGAAATTAATTCTAACGTTAAATAGAAAAAAAGAAGATAATGTTGAACGCAGTTCTTAATTCGAAGCTGGAATTGGCTTTCGTGCCCGGTTAGTGCATCATATATTTCTTACTTAGATTTTTCAGATATGTTCGATTAGATAAAAACTGAGCTCTATCTGATGCAACTGACATCATTAAAAGGAATAACAAATAGTCGCTTCATGCCCCAAATCTGTCACCTACAATGATCCACAAGCTAAAGTAGCCCTCAAGTTTAAAATTTTTCTTCGACAATCAATTAATAGCATGTTAAATAACTGGAAAGAGATTAATCATCATCTGATGAATAACCATTGCCCAAGATACAAGAAAAATTTGTAGATCTTCAATACCACACATTTAATTGCTTCACTTACTCTTTTCAATACTAAAAAAATATATAGAAAAAGTTTATAAACAGTTATCTACATTTTACTCTCCAAATGCTTTTTGACTATTTTTTGTTGCCTGTTCTATATAGACATTCATGAAGATGCTGTGCAAAGCAGATGCATAAAATTTAATTAAGCTAAGAAGAATGCAACGTAATTAAAAATTAATCCCACCTTTAAAATTAATGAAATCTATTCAAAGCTTTAAGCGACAAAAATTATTGATGCAATACTTTCATATGAAAGGTCTCAGTCCAATCAATACCAAAACGGAGCATGTAGCACCAGTTTTGGCGAGTCTGCCGCTCGTTTACAGCGGTAAAGTATTGGGTAGCAGAGTTTAAATAAGGCCATACGAGCCGCCAAGACGAACATGGCTGTGATCGACCAAATGAGGTGGCCCCGCAAGAAATAATGAAAAAAATTTACAAAATAATATTAGATAACCGTATAATTTGAGTAAGGACCGTTACACTTGCGGCCACATCCCCGATGCTCCACCCGAAAGTACTGCAGTGGGTTAATATTGGATGACCGTCGACTGAAAATGCGCGAGATAGCAGACATTGCTAATATTTCAAAAAGTGCTTTACGTTGCATATTCACTGAATATTTGGACGTAGGAAAGCTGTACGCAGGATGGGAGCCGCGATTACTCACAATGGAACAAAAACAGTGCATGAAAAAACAATTATGATAAAAAGTACCAACTTTATAAAGCTTAAGTTTGGAGTTTGACGACGCTACGTAGTTTAGTATTTGTTCAACAGCTATTAGTGGTGAACGCACTCAGTTAATATGTAAACGTGGAAAAATTGGTCATCGATATATGATACAATTACTTTCTTATGAGATGTCTCAATCCATACAATATCAAAGCGAAGCATCTAGCCCCACTTTCGGGTAGTCTGGTGACCACGCCAGAAATGACTGAAATTCACAAAATAACATTTAATGACAGTCGACTGAAAGTGAACGAGACAGCAGACATGGTAGGTATTTCAAAAAAGTGCTGTACGTTGCATATTCACATAGAGAAGCTGCGCGAAGATGGGTGCCGCGATAACTCA
The DNA here is from genome assembly GCA_036346225.1 of Platerodrilus igneus. NCBI lineage: Eukaryota > Metazoa > Arthropoda > Insecta > Coleoptera > Lycidae > Platerodrilus > Platerodrilus igneus. The sequence goes on along the minus strand of JARFIW010000195.1, from coordinate 3,235,481 downwards.
TTATGGAACAAAAACAGTGTCGTGAGGATGATCCGATTGAGTGTTTGGCGAAGTTTCATTGCAATGAAGCCAAGTTTTTACGTCAATTCATAACCACGCGTTCGTCATTTCACACCTGAAACAAAGCACTGAAAGGGAGGAATCCAGAAAAAGCGAAGACAGATACATCTTCAAGCAATATATTGGCGTCAGTTTTTTGAGATGCGCGTGAGATAATTCTCATTAATTATCTTCAAAAAGAAAAGCAATCAACGAGTGATGAAATCAAGAAAAAGCAACCGCATTTGGCGAAAAAGAAGTTCTGCTTCAACAAAGGATTTGCTATCGCGACGGCTAAAATCAACGTGTTTTAGTTCGAATTGCTTTTTTACGCACCCTGATCGTCAGGTTAACCCCTCTCGGAATATTTCCTGTTTCTAAATTTGAAAAAGTAGCTAGGTGGTAAAAGATTTGCCAACAATGAAGTAGTGGAGTCTGCGATAGATGGGGTACTTTGAGAAACTTGACGAGGATATTGAAGCTATTGAACATCACTGAGAAAAGTGTATTGAACTAAAAGGAGACTATGTAGAGAAATTAAGATATTTTTTCAAATTCGTTTGTTTTCTTTGTCAGGTCAGGTACTTCTGGGACTACCCTCATAGACTAACAAAACCCGCACTGTTAATGAAAGACAAACGCAGAGATCGAAGATGATTTTCGGTTTGCTCGAACTATGATCCAATATTCCTCGAGTTACGGTTAATTATGCCCGCTTTATCCAGGCAAAATAAAATTTTGCATCGTTTATGTTTACGTTATTTTTATGTTTTTGTTTTTAAGGTAAATTTTGCGTATCCCAGATCGAAGGTATGTACAGATTGTATTTAAATAAAATTACAAATTTATTTCTCATCATCATTAGGTCTTCAGTCCTGGAACTGGTTAAACGCGTACTCTCATTGTTTCCTATTCCGAACTAACCTACACATTTCCCTAAAATGTACACAGTCTGCATCTATCACTATCTGCGTGCGAAAGTCTGTTCTCGGTCTACCTCTACTTTTTTTCCTATCTCTGCTTGTAATATATCCCGTACTACGCCCCAAAAATGCCTTAGAACAAATCCTACTCTTCTATTTCTCCACTTTTTTTCTTGTTTGGCACAGATATCTTTCTTCCTTTACTATTTCTATAACCTATTTGTTATTAACCTTGTCTGTCCATGCTATCACCCTTATACATCTGAAGCACAACATTCCAGAAGGCTTCTATCTCTTTCTGACTGCTTTTCCAACTGCCCCTATTTCATAGTCGTACTGTGCTGTAATTTATTTCTATAGAGATTTATTTCAATAAGTGCTAGTAGATATACTGTAGGCGTATAAGGTAAAAATTTTTCATTTACATATATCTCCCCATAAGAAATTTTAAGGTTCAAGAGAACAATTTTTGGTAGATCAAAGGTCATTCATCCCACTTAACCCTTATATTCAAGAATAATATAATGTGATACCAGTATGTCGGGTTGGATTTCATGTCGGACGATATCTCGATATCATGTAATGTGATTCTTAAATATAGAGGTGAAGTGGATGAATGACATTTGTACCTACCAAAAATCGTGTTATCTGATATTAGATTTTCTAATAGGGAGATATATGTCAAATGAGCGATTTTTATTTGATATCTCCATAGCTAATCTACTATTGATCATTTAATTAAAGTGCTTGTTTTGCCCAAATCCCCCAGTAATCAACAATAGATGATGGTAACTACGGTGTGAGCCGCAATTACCTAAACCACTTTAAAGGCAAAAACAATTAATCTTTTTAAGCTTTCTAATTTTCTATACTTGTATAACAAACAATACATAGTTATATTAACTATATATACTCCGCAGAAAGGTAGGAATACAATTCAGCACATTTCCTCAGCTGGTTTATTCGGTACGTTAACGAGGATACAATGAAACAATGTTTGCAAGGGGATCAAAAGTACACTTTCAAACTTAGCTAATGCCAAATTCATACAGGCTTTGCTTAGTGAGAAGTATAACCTAATTACTATGAATAACGTAGTTTCAGAACTGCTTATTGTTATATTTGTTACTTCAGGCTAAGCTATTGCAAGCAATTTTATCAGTTGTTCGAAACAGCCTTCAAATATGTTGGTGTTGTCTGAATTTAGGTAATACAAAAGATTTTCTCTTGCCGAAAATAGCTTTTTCTTTTATGTTGAAGCTGTCGTTCATAACAAAAAGTATATTCCTTTGTTTTGCCAATAGTGTAGATACGTTTCGGAAAAGTGAGATATTAGATATTGATTTTCAATTTAGCAACTGAAAATGTTTCATCCCAAAGGCATCGTTATCCTTTGGGATGATGTTCTTGGGTATTATTACCGCTACGCGATTTTTAACTCAAGAATAACTCACTTTTAATTAGCTTAAAACGAAAAACTTTAGAAGCAGACCAAGCGAATTTTAATAACACTGCTTTTTAGAGCAGATATTTTATAGTGGTTAAATTCAGTATTTTTGTAGGAGTAGAAATTTTATAAAACTGTCAAAAAGGCTTAAGAAACAGAGGTTTCTCAATGTTTCATTTTAAGAACATTATCTGAACTGTAAAATATGCCTACATGTATGTACTTGTTCGAAAAATGCAATTCTTTCTAAAAAGTGGCACAAAAATTCTCAATTTTGTCTATTTGCATAAAACTGAGGTCAATTAAGATCATGTATTTCTTTGAATCATAAAAGTTATTTGAATCTTAAAAACTAGTAAGCTTACAGATTAATGTTATTAGCCGAATGACAGTCCTAGATATGGCAGTAGTGAGCAGTTTAGAGCAGGTGGTATTCTGGAAATTGATTAAAAAAGTTTTCAGTCATTACGATAGCCCAGTTACCAAACATTGGGTTCAGAGAATATTGCCTTATATACCACATCGTCGTGTTTAGAAATGGTGTACTTCCTTATATTTGTCTTTCCAATGCCCCATCCGAAAGTACTACATTCACCAGAAAGGGAGTTTCTTGCTACCAGGAAATTTTTAATTTTACCGAACCCTTGCTCTTTCAAACAAAGTAGAAATCTTTAACGTGCGTGACAACACTCACTTACGAGATCTACATTTTACCTTTCTTCCCAACGAGGGCGTGTTTTTCAAGCGGCTCGTGACGGAAATCAGACCCGGGACCTACGGATCAGCAGTCATTCGCGAACCAGTTTGATCCATTGACACTCCAATGGTGCGCCTCCTCAAACCAACCATTATTCAATGCGTTGTGTACGCTGATATCCTATGACCTACAAGCTCTTCACTCTGGAGCCAAATAATATAGATGTATTGTTATGTGGCAATCTGTATTGACGTTAGTGGTTCTTTCTTGATCGCCTGCAAAAAATAGAATTCAGTTATTGATACAATAAACACAGTATGCGGTAGCCTTTAGCTTATGTTACGTTGATTCTGAATAATTCCAGGTTCTCAGTACCAAAAAGGTAAGTCTTGTTTATTTATAATTAAAGGCTTCACTGCTCATTAAAAGTTGTTCCATAAAAATCATAGTGGTTTTGATAGCATTATCGTACAGCATTTAACATTCGTGATCTGGAGGCAAAACTATTTCGGAGACCAGTATTTTGTAGGAATAGAGCACAAGCCATTCGCTAAAATTTGTTGTACAGAGCTACCCTATATAGTATATGCGTAAAATGATTTCTTCTCGAAGTTCTTTTACTGACTGTTAAGACGTGGCTTATGAGCCGTAGTATCAGTTTCATCAAATGTTGCATCTATATAAAAATGTTTGCATGGATGTTTTCGTCAAACTTCTTGTTTGGCTCAAATAATTGATGAATTGTTTGATAAAAATCATCCAGGAATCCAACGCGTTTTTTTTGGTAAACTGTTTTAAAAAATCGAATCAAAATCGGTCCAGAAACAATCGTTTTTTGCCATCATATAAGTAAGAGGTTCGATCGAATGCCTCCTCACTACTTACAATCAGTTCTTTTAACCTGGATTTACTTTCCTTATTTTTTCAGAATTTCTTCAACGTTTTATTTTTAGAGAAAACCGGTAGTGTTTGTGCTCTTTTTAAAGATCGTGTTACCCGTAAAGCGAGCAGGCCATGAAGAAAAGAACGCAATCAGTAATAAGGAATGAACTCGCCCGAATTACGCGATAACAAAGGAAAGAAAAGAAAACAAACGAATTCCACGCTAACACAGTTGAAGATTGGGGGGTTTAAAAAATGAATCGACAGGACACACGAACCAATTTACCTCTTTTAGAACATCTATACCTGAGATGATATTTAAACACAAGACACGTGTAGAATATAACTCTAATAAGTAACTTTTATAAATTTAAATGGCAAAACAATATTAAGTTACTGATCTAAGGACAAATATCTGAATTCTTCACTCATCACGTACTAATATTAAATATTAATTATATCTAAGTAACAATCATACTGAAGGGTGTTTTGTAAATAAAATAACTATTCCACTGTACATCTCTTGAATATTGCCGCATACTTTATGATAACTGACTAAGTGGCATTGATGTAATTAATAACACTTCTACATTGGCACCGCAAACAACTAATTAAATATATTTGCACAGCGGCATCAACGTACGTATCTAATTACAAAATCTTATCTACTTGGTACTATATTGGAGCAAATACGTTCTGTCTGAATAGACGCTACTAAAACATAAACGCACAAAAAATACTTATTTATAAATAGTAGATTTAAAAACAATCCCCAAATTATTGGGAAAATGTTATAGGATGAAACAGTCCACGCCAACTCATCAAAACTCTTAACATTTTTAGAATGTAGGCAATCTACGTACCCTACAGAGTCAAGTACACAGCTGTTGGATACTATAATATGATATTCCTTCGCGCAGGCTGTAAAGAAATGCGGTAACTTTTGAACTGTTACTAAACAGTTACAATAAAAGAAACACGAAGTATTAATATTAAAACTGCGTGTGTACTTTAATGATATCATAATCCAATTTGTGCATTCATTTGACAGCAGCATAAAGGTATTTCTTTTCAACTGCTTGGTTGGGTTCCCAGACAATAAATCATAGCGCCGCGAAGAAACAATAGTCACAATTTTCAATTAACTTACTCCGTTTTATGTACAACAAATACAAAGTACACTTTATAAAGAAACTTTTAACAACGTTTTAGTATGAAAACTTCATTACAAAACCAATCCATTAACTTACAGTAACAACAGAACCAAGAGCGGCTTTCCAATTGTATTTTTAAAATAGCAACATTCAGTGAATTCTTGATTATCAAAAACACATGCCTGGATAAGGAACCAGGAAGTATAACATAAACATGCAGACTTGCAAATTGAATAAAGGACTGACAAACTAGGTTGCCTAACGGAGTTTACTTGAAATAATGAAAGTGTAGCGAACCCGTAAATTCAAATAAGCAGAAATTGCAATAGCTTTTTAATAAAGGACGTAGTAAATTTACACATACGGAATGAAACGTAATAATTTCCTTTCAGGGGTTTAATTTCAGACATACCTACGTTAACACTAAACCGTCACTGTCAAAAATCTTGAAAACACTCTTAGAATTCTGGGACATTTGGCGTTTCATTTTAAAAAACCAAAGGTACAGCCATCACTTGCAGTTTCTTTTAACATCGTGACTATCCTTCTGACCAATAAGTCAGTTTTAAACTTTTCAGCGCATAAAGAGAACCTATGCCAATGGGTAACGTTTGAATTCTAATTTGCCAAAAAAGAAGAAAAACTTTTAGTCGAAAGCAAAACTTCTGGATATGTGGCGTATCATTTCTTAAATATCAAAGTTTTGAATTGATGTTTAGCAGATTTTTTAACTCTGCCAAAAACAGCTAGTTTTTTCAGTCGCATAAAGAGGCCTATGGTTTTTATTTCATTTTGGCAACAACCCTAAGCTCTGTCAGTGAGTGAACTTTTAGTTTTAATCTACCAAAAAGAAAAAAAAGTTAGTCATAATCAAAATCATAAACGCAAGTAAAGACCTTTATTAACAAAAACTGTAGTCATTGGAAGAAATGATTGTTTTTATAATTACACTCTAGTGCTAAAACAGAAATCTACCACGAAATTATTTGCAGACGAAAAATCTCAAAATATAATTTTCTTAGGTGTAAGAATTTTAGTACCGATTTGAGTCCACCTATCCAGAACCAGCCTAACCTTTATAAAGGCTAATTAGTTACCCTAAAATTAAAATTTATTCCAGCACGTAAAGAAGAAATGAGATTCTTATTTTAGTTCGGTTTGTTATTCAACCTAATACCGCGATTTTGTCATTGGCTATTTTTATAGCTTTGACTCTAATTCATAACTTTTCAGTATTGGTTTTATATTTTATTACTCAGTAAACTTTTGGCAGGGATACGTTTTTTTTCAATTCTTACTTAATGCTACAGTACCTAAGACATTTACTTCTGTTAATTTTTTACGCTGCTCCAGGTGTCGCTGAGCTATACCTGAAATAAGAAAAGCAACTTTGTAATGTAACTTCAGCAGATGTAACTTAAAACATGAGTATAGTCACGTATGATTTATCATGTTTAACTAGAAACAATCTCGTTATCTATAATTATCAAAAAATGTTGGTAAGGCGTTTTCACTTTAACGTTGCAAATAAGAAACCGTGTGGAGGACATAAAATACTACAAATCAGTTAGTCTTCGAACGCTAAAACTTTCCCATTGATAAGTGTAGAAATTGCTCGTAAAATTGAAATAGTTATATCACAAGCATGTGTAAAAAAATCAACATTAATTTTACTCATACTAGATAGAAAGTGTTTATTATAACAAATAAAACGATGTGTGAACTAAACAATAAACTAAAGAGTCATAGGTTTGAAACAAATCTTTTATTTTTAAAAAGATGTTTCCAAGAACCTCAGAATCTTTCTCGCGTTTTAGCTAAAATTTGGAAAAGTCAAGCTCCAATTAGAACGTCTTCTTTATACTCTAAACCCGAAATCCCCAATGACATTGTTCTATTCTAATGTAGTATGTATGCATGCATGTATTCATGTATGTGTGGCCATATATTTATATACTGCTCAATCAATTTAAATTACGTATCGCTAATGCATATTGGCTCATCACTAAGCAAGTTTGTGTTATATTGCAACGATTAATTCTTCAGGTTAGATATCCTAATAAAATTATTAACCACAGATTTAACCCGACACCTGGAAATTCTGTCGGGCTTTTTTCAATACTATATCTTCTTTTGGAGATCGCACTTTAACTTTACTAACAACTACAAGCTCTTATACAAATTAAACAACGCCATTGCTAAATATTTGCTGATTTTTTTGAATATTCTTGCTTTTTAACGGTTTCAACGCATCTCCGTGTTATGTTGTTCTGAGTGTTTAATGTATGTGGTTACAGCCAATAACATATTGCACCTAAATACTTTAATCCAGATGCACAATTGGTACTTGGCTCAATACCTTGTTGGAACAATATATTGAATTCTTATTTATAGCAAAATGATGTTAGTTAAACAATAAATGCTACCCAAAGCAATGGAATTAATTTTAAAATGTCTATCTCACATTAAATAATTCCAGTAGTATTGACTTTTTTCCATGAATTAGTACTTTTAATATATTGCTTTATCACAAAATGGTTTAACTAAAATAAAGCTGATATTCCCTGTATGTTGGTTGAGGTTTGTTTTGTATTTGTCTTGATCTTCTTTGAGAATTAAACCACCCATACTTATTAAATCATCTTTATTTACGATTCGATCCATGACCTAGGATCGTTGTCAAAATAATAAAAATTCTAAGTTTGACATTTATGATAAATTGAAGGTGACCTCGATTTATTGATGTTTGATATATTTGGTTTGAGTACATTAGGCGAAAATTTTAAAGTTTAGACGAATGAATGCCTTCAATATGTGTTGCGCCCTGGGAGCGATTTTGAGGTAGGCAATACGCTTAATGTGAAATCAGTTGATTAATTTTTATATAGTTAATTTTCATATAAATGCAATAACTTGAGGATTGGAAAAATCGAAATCGCTAATCTTGTGGAGATACGTAGATGATGTATATGCTATTTGGTTTCATAATATAGAACTAATTAAAAACTTTGTAGATTTAATTAACAAAATAAAACCAACTATTAAGTTCAAATATGAATTAGAGCAACATGGAAACTTCCATTTTTAGATATTCTTGTTAGCAAAAACGATACAACAATTAATATATCAGTATACAGAATACCAACATACACAAACAGATACATACTAAAACTTCGATTCAAACCAACCACACTGTGTCAAACGAGAAATTTTCTAAACCATGTATGATAAAGCAAAATTAAAATCATCAAACAAAGAAATTTTAAAGAAAGAGAAAGACCTATTCAAATGTACACTAAAAAAAACAAGTAGCCTAAAAGAATAATCGAGAAATAAGTGAATAAAATCCCAAGAAATAGAAAAGAAGAAAACAGAATAACGATGCACATCAAAAACTGCTATCAATACCATACATAAAAGAATTCTCCGAAAACATCCAAAGAGTAGAAAACAAATTCGAAATCAAAACAGTATTCAAAACCAATAATACACTAAGAACACAATTAACAAAAACAAAACCTTAAAACGCAATACAAAGTTCAAAAAACTGCATCAACAAAATACCGTGCAAATGTAACAAGTTTATATAGGGGAAAGTTCCACACAGTTTGAAGTTCGAATAAAAGAACATAAATAATATATAAAAATAATAGAAAATTAGAAAAGTCCATGCGTGGGACTTCAGTCATAAAATAAAATAAGAGGACGCAAAAATTATTGACAAAGAAGAAAACCACCAAAAATGCAAAATCAACGAAGCTGCTTATATACCCCTACATAAAAATAACTGCGTAGTAAACGTATCCGTAACTTTCAATAAACAATGGATTCCATTACTAAAAGAAATGACAAAAAAGTAACAAATGAAAATCAAATCCCCCCAATATTCAGATAGCAATGCAAGTTTTTCCTGGTTTTCCTTGCGACATTAACATGAAATACAGCCTATACACATGATTTCTATTTATACAAACAATAACTAATTACATAACTATAAGCATATTAACAGCTCCAATAAAACAGCATTGGTATTTGACAAGTCTAAACCTACCATTGGGTTACCTCAGAACCATATGCAATCTTCGTTGAACAGCTGACTAGTATAAACCCGCCATAGGGTCGCCTCAGAACCATTGTTAAAATCTATCAAAGAGCTAGCCCCCAAATCATAATAGTTTTCCTCTTCAATATAAATATAACAAAACGGCTGCTTAAGCCTTACGGTAACATAATCGCACACTTCTTTAATAACCATCCTCTCAACTGTATAAATAGAAACATATTAAAAAATGTTTTCCAATCCTCAAGTTATTGAATTTATATGAAATTTAACTATATAGGTTGTAGAAATAGCAGAGGAATAAAGATATCTAAGACATTTTTGGGAATAGTACGAGATATATTACAAGCAGTGATAAGAAAAGAGAGGTAACGGTAGATCGAGATCAGACTTTTGCACACAGATAGTGATAGATGCAGACTGTGCAAATTTCAGGGAAATGTGTAAGTTGGTTCAGACAAGGAATCAATGAGGGTACGCGTCCAACCAGTTATAGGACTGAAGACCTAATGATGATGATTAACTAATTAAAAATTAATCAGCTGATTACACGTTAAGCGTATTGGCTACCTCAAAGTCGCTCCCAGGGCGCAATACAAATTGAAGACACTCATGCTTCTAAATTTAAAAATTTTCATCTAATGTATTCAAACCAAATATATCAAACATTAATAAATCAAAGTCATCTTCAACTTATGTCATAAATGTCAAATTCGAAATTTTTATTATTTTGAGAACGATCGAAACGTAAATAAAGACGTTTTTAACAACTATGAGTGGTTTAATTTCCAAAAAAGATCAAATAAAATAAAACTGTTTAGTGTTCGAATCCTTTAAAAGTCTGCTTTTTATTCTATATCAGCGGTCTAACACAAGAAGCAAAAAAGTTGTCGTTCCAGCGCCATTGAGCGAAGAATTAATCTCAAGTCACAACTTTCTCCAAAAATAAAATCTAAGTATGCGACTTTTTAGAAATAGTATGTCACATGTTTGAAACATTTTCGGGATAGGTTTTTGAACTCTAGAAAACAAAAGAAGGTTTTAATGCAAGAAGTCCGTCATAAATAAAATCTGGGGTTTTCTACTTTTAAGAAATTGTATGTTAAACCCATAGAGCATTTCTTAGGTAGATTTCGGATTCTAAGAGATCAAAGATTGACCTCAGGTGCAAATTCTACCAGACATGAAATCTAAGCCTTTGGTTTATAAGGAGTAATGTGTCACATACTTAGAAAATTTTTGGGGCAGGTTTACTCGTTAGGGAATGAAGTGTTTATCCCACTAAAACAATGCACAAGAAATAAATCTTTTAGAAAAAATTGCATGGAACATACCTTTAAATTGGCAAAAAATCTTAAAAATAAAGTTTAACTTTCATATAAATTTGCAGCATTAAACTCCTCATTCAAATGATTCTAAAAGTCCCGAAAAGTCACGTGTGTATATCACCTGGTTAATGACCAGTTTTATTTCCCAAAATTGCGTTACATCATCGTATCATAGACCTGCTAAACTTTGTCAGTGACGTTATCTTCTAGTTATAGTAGAACTTTCTATAATTACTATCAAAGCAGAAAACTGAATCACCTAATGTCAGTTAGTAAAGTTGCATAATGTAATATTCAGATCACTAATGTGCATTCACTGTTAAATGTGATTTTTCAATAAAATGCTAAGTAACTTTCACAAACGTAAATAAATTTAAAGCTGCTGACCCATCAATTAACAGCAATATTTCCCACACACGAATTATTAAGAATATTCAAAAATTATACACTGTTCGGCATTTTATTTTCTTACGCTGCAGACAATCTAATCTTATGGTTTTACTATGGTGAAAGCATATTTAGATAAAATGTTATACATTTATTGGGATGTTTTACGTCAAAATAAATTTTATATATTTTCTGGATATATTTAGATTTTGTTTAGCGTTGTTTATAAATCATTTTCAATTCCTAGTTGCGCTTTGCACATTCATCCTGTACTAATAGCTACTTTTTCAATGCTATTAAATTGCAGTGAGCCGTGACAAGCAATGAAATATATGCAAATCTTTAAGCTCCATAATAAATGGTATATTTACATAAATTTATAGCAAGCTTAAAAAGTAAAGCGAGGAGAATTATTAGAGGATGTATAATTAATACAAATTATGAAACTTTGTTGGATGTTAAACTTCATCAGGAATTATACAAATAAATGGCTGAATCACTCGTAATTTTCTACTTGCTTGCCTAAACGTTTCGCAAATACTTTGTCCTTAATATTGTACAAGGTAATAATGCTTCTAATTTTTTGCGTATTTTATCTAAGACTATTTGATTAAGTTTCCTACCGCAATTTTTCGTTCACTAAGTAAATCTTAAAAGAAAATGCTACATCATTATTCAACTCGAAACCTCGAGTATTTCCTTATGCTAAGATTTTCTTTGCTTTTATTAACCTAGTTGCTTCCAATTTAATTTTGATATTATAAATCTCCACTTGTTCCATCTCATAACCATACATTGAGATTTCATTCATTAATAAAAACGTGTATCCATACCAATCAATGCTTCACATTTGCTTTTCGTTCTACTTAAGCTAACGCCATATCATTATACAACAGACTGCCTTATTGAAAAATTCTCTTTTAACTTGTTATAATGATGCAAAAACTAACAACGTTATTTGAGCTCTAAGAATAATTCCCCTTAATAAAACTTGAAAAGAACCAATCAAAAGAAAAAGATCGATCCTTGTACTTAGCTTTAATTTATTTATATTCAATAAGGCCTGACATCACAAACAAATTTTTGTGGTCTACCAATATAGTAATGGTTTTTATGATATAAAGTTCTAATTAATACAATAAGTAACTCTATAAATATTTACATATCCAAATTACTATTAAAGAATTACAGTTTCAAATTCGTTCATAAAATAGCAAATATGCTTGTGCTTTAAGTACCCTTTTTTCGGGTACTTCTAAAACATAAGAGTCGTTAACATAATACCACTTTCCTGGCAGAATTTCAGCATTGGCTTTGCTATTTTCGCAAGATAAAGGCAATACGCCATTTTGATATTGAAATAGAAATTGCCAACGGTAACTGTTGTTGTCTAAAGCAGTTCTTATTTTTATATATGCGTCATAATGTCCTTTGTGAATTGAACCGCTATGTTGCACAACACCATATAATGCATATAACACTTTAGTTTGATTATCAATTGAACAAAATGGCGTTAAATCCAGTAACAGGGGAAACGAAACATATTTATTCACCTTTGCAGATCGGAGTCTTAAAACCCGAAATCGTTTTAAATGTAAAATCAATATAGCAGGAGGACTACATATTAGAAGTTGTTTAGTTGCGTTTGTATAAATAAATCCTTTTTTAGTTTCGCCATGTTTTTTTGTGCAAAAATTGCAACTTACTTTATTATTTCCAAAAGCAGATCAGAGTCTGTGAATTGGCTTAAGCAGGATTGTATGGAATATTCATCTGCATATGTATCATCGGTTTCCTTATCGTTATTAAAAGGCTGTAAAATTTCTCTTTTCGATATTGGCAAACTTAGATCAAAAAAGAATTCTTCTTGACGTGAAATATGTTTACAGTCTTGGCACTGTAATGTACTGACTAAGACTCCTCTGAATATTTGTTCAGTTGGTAGTTGTAACTCAGAAGCCTGCTTTTCATAAAATTTTATAATTCTTTCTTTATCACTTTCACAAGATGATGGAACTATTTTACAACTAAACCTCCATTTTCTAAAATTACGGTTTGATACCTTTTAAGTCATTTTCACTCAATATTTCTAATAAATGTCGTAATAGTTCATGTGAGTCATGTTGTTGACCATCAGAAAACTGTGGTATTCTTTCTGTGACTCTTGAAAATAGCATACTTGGATCATAAATTTCTGGTCTATCATTTTGTAATTTTTTTAACGTTTGTGATAAAATATGTGTTAATGGTAGCCATTCTTCTAAAGTCCCATTAAGTGGGCCTAACACCAATGAATCTTTATCATCTGGATTTAACCTCCCGCCAGGAAGTTTAAAATATTGTCCTGGCTTTAAAGTTTCAAGAAGTAATTGTAATAAGTATGGTGTTTGTCCAAGACATTGTAAATGGAATTGAAAAAACACGTATTGCCCAAATTTACTAATCCACATGCTTTTGGGAAGTTATTTTTTATTATAGGTCGAAGGCTTAAATTATTATTTGTTGGTGGTTGCCGTTCTTTCGTTTCAGGACTAGGCTGTTTGTCTTTGTCATGGTCTGTTATGTTTGCAATTGGGGCATCTTGTAGTGGTTTTAGATCTTTTATATCTTTATGGAGATCATTGATTATTGTGTTTATGTAACGTCCCATTATTAATTTACCACTGTCATCAATATCTGTTTGTTGATCTTTTTCTGCTTGTTCATCAAGTGAAAATGGTTTTTGTATTTTATTTTGTATATTTACAATCTTGAGTATATTTTCTTCTAAAATGGATTTATTGGTTTGATAAGTAATATTTGGAACTTTTGTGATCATTTGGTGATTCTCCCTGTTATAAATTCGAAATGTATTGCATTGTGGTAAAATGCCATGTATTGCAGCAGCATTACCACGTTGAATTTCTATTGAGAGTCGCTGCCAAAGGAATATTGTGGATCTTTGTTCACATGTTGCTATTTTAAGTCTATGACCTAGGTTGTTTATTAGTTGCCGAGTTAACTCACCAGCGACTCCCATAGTCTCGAAAGCAATTGGAATAAAGGTGTAATTTTGGCCAATCTCTCTATATTTATTAATTTTACATCTTTCAGCTTCAGCAACAGCTGCTCCACATGTTTTACTTGTTGAAATTAAATGTGAAGGAGCTAAGGTGTCTACTACAGTTGTGTCCCAAGCCAACGACCGACCTTTCTCCCATGGTATTATTGTTACACCATCAGGTCTCTTATTATCTCTTAAAGTACCTAAGGGTTCGAGAACGGATTGAATTTGTAATTTAGCAAGAGATCGTGCTATTACTTGGTTTAACGATTCGTGTCTGGATAATCGACCAATTGTGTTCTTGTTACAGCTTAAACCATGAGAGGCTGTACAATCTACGAAAACACCACAAGAACAAGTAAAGGGTTCACAAACTCTTGCACCTAAGCGTAACGCTACACATATACGTATTGCTTCGTTCGGTAGGACTGTTCCAAGCTGAGAAGAAGGGAGTGCATGTAACCATTGGTAGCTTTCCTTTTGTGATACAGCTTTTAAGCGAGCAATGGAACGAATGTCGCTGGCTTTTATCAAATCGTTGTACTTGCTTTCTAGTAAATCCGATTCCCAAAATTTCTGCGAGCTTAGTGATGACAAACTTATATTTTCCTTGTCTGGTATGGGTCTATTTAGTAAAATCAATGCTTCAGACAAACCGGTTAAGGTTAAACTAGGCGTTTTTAAAATGTCTGAAACAAGATTGGTTGAAGCGTGTATTGATGCTATAAAACAAGGTAAAGCTAAGTCTGTTATTTTTCTTATGCCAAGACCACCTAGATGGCATGGTAGAGTTGCTTGATTGTATGCCATATCATCCATTATTATATTTGTTATATTCTCTAAGCAATTTCGAAATATGTCATCAAACGGTTTTAATAGGTCCATATGTTGGTATAACTGTGAACAACGTAGAATGTAAGTAAGTTTAGGACCAGCGCTTAAACAGTTTTTCATTAAATATAGAGCTGCATGTGTGTCAAGAATTTGCAATCTACTGCACATAAGTTTGCAGATAGATATTTTGTTTAGTAAGACATTTTTAGCTGCCAAAGTTAACACTGGTGCACCCAAAATCTCAAAATCGCAAGATTTAACTTGTTTAATTCCGGGAATCAATATCAATATATAGTTAGCTAATAGTGTTATAAAAATCTGGAAATTCCGTCCACTTGCCTGCCGCGGTTCTAACACACCTGCATTTATAAATTAATTAATTTAAATATATCCTAATAAGTTATTATCTTATGTTCTAACACTTGAACTCTTGTTGGGTGAAAGGCACCGTCCAATTCCCGTAGCAGAAAAAAAAAGGAAAATGGATTTCTTCCGTAGTAACCAGGGGCCTGTCTATTCCTGCAGTGGCGCGAGATTACAGGAGTGGATCTATATCATATCTATATCTATAGTTTATATCTTATAGGCTAGCATACCTCATTACAAATATATGGCACTCCAATATATGCTGTGGTTCACCTACCTGCAAAAGAAAAATCAATATTTTGCTAAAACAAAATGTTTGAAAAGTTAGTCATATACTATCGACAATTTATAACACTATTCTAGATGATTACAGCGTGAAATGCAATTTTTTCAATAAAAATACAAACTTATTTATTCAGATGCCGAAATTTAAGGAATGATATTCAATTTTCAATTAAGATTATCAATCGAGTGTGTTTCAATTAATAGCAAACTTTTTCCATGATACTATTTCTATACAATAAATCTTTAGAAGTGACATACATACTTAAAATGCAAATCCGTGAGAATAAAACCGTGTTATTCTGTAAAGTACAAGGATTGACGATTTCCGTCATTTTCCTGTAAAACTTTTGAGTATATTTTATCAATCACTCAATAAGTTCAGAGGTTGACATAAAGATCGCGCCACTAATGAAAAATCTATATGATTTTTAGAAAATACTTGCCTTCAAAAAATGTGCCAAAATTTCATGAAAGAAGGTAAAGTAGACAAAGAATTGCAGGCAGTTGAGTAAGGTTTGATAAAAGGAAATGTGTTTTAGTGTGGTGTTCTACATATTTGGTATTAGGTATTTAATTGGTTTACTGCAGGTGGATTATTTTTTCTATTTTGTGGGTGGAAGAGTAACGTATTTCGATAACATTGTTAAATTGCTTGGATTTGTTTCGTGGGGTGTTATCTTCAATGGAAAAAAATCCAAGGACAAGTTAAAGGAAAACAAGAATGCTTGCGTACGAGATGGTGTTCATTTTCACATTTAACTTTTAGCCGGTAAACTAAATAGTTTGTTTAGCAATTTATTATATCGCGTATTGCATGAAAAAACGCTCTGCTGCTCATTTGACAATAATTATAAATTATACAAGAATAATTGGTTAAAAGGGTTTATATCCTGATTTTGTATTAAAACTTGTAGAAATTTTTTAATTTCCAAAAATTCAGTGCTAATCATTATTATTAACATTCAGTTAGTGCATTAGTGATTACAACAATTTTTGTAAATTATCAGTTCTAATTTAGATACATACAGCAAGTATTTACCCCAGGTAAGTGCAAACCATTATTGTTTGTGTGTATGGTGCTTTCGACCTCACTCGATTGCTATGAATGCCCTATATGTGGAAAGACATATACAATAAATGGTAATGTTGTATGAATTATTAATTTAGATTTGTCTAGTTTTAGAAATGATTGGATATCGCAGGTGTGAGGTATCAAGTTCTAGAGATAAGATGTCTCCAATGTACAAAAGTTCAGTCGTTTCACATCATCATCATTAAGTTTTCAGTTCTGAAACTGGTTAGATGCGTACCCTTATTGTTTCGTATTCTGAATTAATCTACACATTTCTCTGGAATTTGCACAGTCTGTGTCTATCACTATCTGTGTGCGATAGTCAGATCTAAGTCTACCTCTACTTCTTTCTTTCTATCTCTGCTTGTAATATATCCCGTACTATTCCCCAAAAATGCCACAGAACGTATCCTGCCCTTCTATTTCTCTTATTTTTTGTTTTCCGCAAATATCTTTATTCCCCTATTTCTATAACCTTCTTGTTACTAACTTTGTCTGTTCATGCTATCATCCTCATACATTTAAAGTACAACATTCCAAAAGGCTTCTACCGTTTTCTGTCTGCTTCTCCTACTGCCCCTATTTCATAGACATACTGTGCTCTGCTCCACACATATACTTTCAACAATTTCCTTCTTGTTTCTGTTTGTTGTCTTCGAACATAGCCGCTGCTCTTCCTTGTGAAACGCAGCTCGATTCCTCTTCTATTGTTTATAAATATATACTCTATTTCCCCGATATTCAGTAGTATGTAAGGGGGTTAAACAGCCTGTGGCTGCCAAGATCTCCCAACACTTAGACATTTGCGGAAATAATAGTTTTCCAGTAATTCCTTTCGCACAATTAACATTATTCGAGAATGTTGCATAACCAACACCTGTAGTTGCCAATAATAACCATCATGTTTAAATACAGTTACCTTTTTTGTTATTAGTTTTTCCATCTTGGGAGTGGTTGGACCCGTACCTCCATTGATTTATATTCTGCGCTAGCCTACACATTTCCCTGAAATTCACACAGCCTACATCTTTCACTAACTGTGTGCAATAGTCAAACCTAGGTCTACCTGTACTTCTCTTTTTCCTATCTCTGCTTCTAATATATTCCGCACTATTTCCTCATGCCTTAGTATGTGGCCTATCATTCTATCTTCACTATTTTTTACTATTTTCCCCATAGTTCTGTGTTCCCCTACCATTTCTAGTACCTCTTTATTCTGAACTTTGTCTGTCCATGATATCTTCATCATACGTCTGTAGCACCACATTTTATAGGCATATATCTTTTCCCTGTCCGCTTCTCTTATTGTTCAGGTTTCACAGTCGTACAGTGATGTGCTCCACACAGATGTTTTAAGCAATCTTTTTCTTGGTTTGTTGTCTTTGAACACAATAGTTGCGTTTTCCTGTTAAACGTAGCATGGCCTTTTGCTAATCTTTGTTTTATATCTTTTGCGCTTTTCTCATCCTGCGTTATTTGACTTCCTAGGTAGCAGAAATCCTTTACCTCTTGTAAGTTCTAGTTACCTATTTATATTCTTGTTTTTGATTTATTTTTCCCCCTTTTGCATACTAGAACTTTAGTTTTATTGTTGTTAATTTTCATACCATATCTCTCCGTTAGAACTGTTTCCATTTCATTAAGAGCAGCTTTTAACTCTTTTTTGGTAGATGCTAATACCGCTATATCATCTGCAAATCTAAGCATATCAATCTTTTGTCCCTGCATACTAATTCCAAATGTCTTCCTGCATTTGACAGTATTCATTGCCTCTTCGATGTATAAGTTAAAAATTAATGGGAATAGCGCACACCCCTGTCTCACCGCTGTCCTAATATTTACTTCTCTAAGTTCCTGCTCTAATTTTATTAACGCTGTTTGCTCTTTGTATAAGCTATGTACTATCCGTCTGTACCTATAACTCATTCCAATCTTTTTGAGTATTTCATACATCGTTTTCCATTTTACATTGTCGAATGCTTTTTCCAGATCTACAAACCCTATATACACGCTCTCCCCTTTTTCTATTGTTTTCTCTATTATCACTCTCGGAGCTAAACTAGTCTCCCGTGTTCCCCTGTTTCGCCTAAACCCAAATTAATCTCCTCCTAGTACTTCTTCAGCTCGTTTTTCCATTCGTCTTTGTACAATTCTAGTTATTATTTTTGATACCTGTGCTGTCAAACTTGTTGTTTGAAAATTTTCAAATCTATCCGAGCCTCTCTTTTTTGGTATAGTGACCATGATGTTACGTTTGAAATCTTTGGGTATCTCGTTTGTGTCATACATATAGCTTACAAGTTGGAAGAGACGTTCTTAACTGCTAGTCCAGCGGCTTTTTAGAGTTTCTGCTTGCACCTTATCTGTATCCGGTGCCTTACCATTTTTCAGATCTTTAAATGCTAATTCAAACTTATCTATAAGTATAGGATATCCAAAGTAATCCTTTTCAATGTCTGATTCTTGTTCTTATGCTGCTAGTTCCTCTCCTGCATTCAAATTCTCTATGTATTCTTGCCATCTAATCACTTTCTCTACATTTTCTATAATGACGTTTCCTCCCGCGTACCTTATATTTTTGTTAAACGATTGTATATCCCTAAAAGTCATTCTAATTAGTTTGAATGCTTAGTCTGTCTTTCCTATTTCCATCTTAATTTGTACCTCTTTCCACTTATCATCAATCCATTGTTTTCTAGCTTTCTTGCATTTTCGAATAATTTTCCAAGTTTTGGTTTTGTATCTCTGTTTTCCTGTTTCATCTGATCTATTTTTGTATTTTCGTCTTTCGTCTATTAAATTCAGGATATGGTTTGCTAGCCATAGTTTCTTATTTTCTTTTTGTATATATCCCAGAAAATCTCTGACTGTCAAGTCTAAGCTGGATTTAATGTTATTCCTACTTCCTTAGTGTAAGAAATTTTCCCTTCAGTGATTCATTTAACTTTTTTTCAAATCTTCCGTGAATATCTTTATCTTTTAGTTTCTCAAAGTCAAAGTGCCTTTTTCCGTTTCTTTTTTTCAAATTTTTAAATTTAAGAGTGACCTTCATAATTACCTTCTGGGTAGCTTCTACAGTCTTTTATTTGATTCCTAAACCGTTGTCTAACAAGAATATAATTTATTTGATTTCTTCCTACATCTCCTGGCATCTTTCACGCGTATAGTTTTCTAACACGATGTTAAAATAATGTGTTTATGATGGTTAAATTGTTCTTGTCGCAGAATTTCCCCTGTCGTTTCTTGTGTCTTATCCAAATAAACCTACTTCGCTATCCTCACCTACCACTGAATTAAAGTCCTCCATAATTAATAAATTTTCATGTCCTTTTACGCATCTTAGTATGTCTTCTATATCTTTGTAGATTGCTTTTACCTCCTCTTCACTGTAGCTAGAAGCGGGCATGTATACCTTTATTATTATTGTATTTACCGGTTTAGACTCTAATCTAACCATGAGTACTCTTTCGTTCTTTTGTTAGTAGTTTTCTACACAGTGTCCTATGTTTTTTCGTATAACTATCCCTACACCCAAATTTTGTTCCTCTGATCCTGTATGAATTACTCTAAAGTTTCCGCTCCAAAAATTCTCCGCCTCTGGCCATAGAACTTTGCTAATCCTTACTATGTCTAATGCTAACCTATCCATTTCAATTTTCAGGTTCTCTGGTTTGCCTGCTTGCTTCATACTTCTGGCATTCCATGCACCGACTCGCAAAATGTTCCAGGTTTCTTCTTTTATACCATCCGATCACATCCTCCGAAGAAGCCCGCTCTCGGAGATCCGAATAAGGGACCACTTTAACTACGGAGTCTTTTACTCCAGAGGATGTCACCATCTTAAAATACAATATAAGTACGCTGTGTACTTGGGAAGTAATGTGGAGGTTTCCCGTTGCCTTCCACATCGCAGTAGTGTGGATTGGAATTTGTTACCGATCCCTATGGCCTCTGCCACTCTAAGTACCGAAAAAGCTGCTGCCCTTTTTGGGGACCTGTCTAACTCTGGTTCCGCACTAAAGAGTCTACTAATTTGGTTAAACCATTAGAACGGCTCTTTAGTTCACTGGAGCACGCAAGCCGTTCCACCCGTTCTAGTAATCTAGAACTTCTTCTAGGTGCAGGTCCATTCGGCACGGCTTGTATTTTTATGTAAAAAAAAAATTAATAGGGGAGAACTAATTGTTTTTAATTAACTGCACATATACTATCCTTGTATGTGATGAAGGTTTTGACATGAGGTTAACTTACAGAAGAGTAAATAATAAGTGAGCATAAGTGCTGAAGACTTTGATTTTGAAAATTGAGGTAATATTATTTTCTAAAATATTTTGTTGGTGAATTTTATTGGGGCATGGTGATCCCTTTGAAATAACACTGTTTACATTTTACATGTTTTATTTCAAATGACGTTTACGAGTTTTAGGTTTTGTTACAGAAGAAGCTTAGTAAAGTGTTTTCAGCATTTCCCCCTTAGTTAGGTTTGTTTAAAGTAGACGTCGTGGCGCCTTAACTATTTTTAATGTATAAAAAAAAATATAGTTTCAATTATAGACCCACCCCTGTAGTCTCTACGTCCCACGGGAATAGACCAGCGTTGGTCCAAAGATATCCCCTTTTCCTGACTTTCAGTCACGAAAAGAAGACAGCCCGTTATGTTCCACGCTACTTCACGGGTAGAAATCAGTTGAAGGGTAGTGTTAGAAGAGATCTGAAAGTCTGCAAACGAAACTGATCGTTGGTGCTCTACTAAACTACAATATTTTTAGTAAAACCACATCAAAAACATAAACTATCGTATGCCTCAAGAAATTTACTAATCTACAGACGAGAAAACCTGTGCCACGCTTTAATTAAGTGGCACATGAAACATAAAGTGTTAAAAAATTCATTTAAATTTTAGGAGACTTAAACAGATTTCAAGATTTGTTATAAATCTTGAGGAATATACACGCATTAAAATATATACATATCGGAAGTACGGTTCTAATTGTCTATACTTAATTTTAAGTAATACCAAACTTAAGCTTGTAGGTAACATTTAATCGGCCGTGTATACAGTTCATTAAATTATTGTTATTGCAGTATTGAACTTCAAGAAACACTCGCATATATAGTTTTGAATGTTCTATTAACATCAAAATTTTCCAGTGAACACCACAATTACTCAGACTTGCAGACCAGCTACCAACATTTATAAGCCGAAGTTTCACTTTAAAAATAAATTTATGGTACAAATATTTATTTCTACTGGTGTCACGCGCAAATTGACACAACTATTAATACTTTATAAATTTGTAGTTCTAAGAAACCAGCTGACTGGAAACTAAATTGGTTGTCATGTGAAACCGACTAAATCAAATGTGATCAAACTCACAGGTTGAATTAAGAACAAAAATACCTTAAAATTAAAATATCACACAATCCTCTTTTCCATAAATAAATAAACAAATGGCCGAATTCCTACTTAACATTGGAGGACCTTCTAAGAAGTACTACACCCAATGCTAGTTGAGGATGTTGACCTACTGAAACTAATAGGTTTCTAGTTACTTGATGATTAATAATTTTGTCTGACATGAGGAAGTTAATTCGAGCATAGAAAACGAAAATCAATATAAATTGTTGGTTATTTTGCAAAAAGAAAAGCCCATAACCAGTTTCACTGTTCTTGCAGATTATCAGACGGACGCATCTCTTTTGCAAAACAACCAACTAAGTTCTGGGATTACGCACAAATCAAGATGTATATATAATACAAACTGTTTCTCAATCGCCCTCTATACTCGAATGTAAGCAACCAACCATCGGTCACTTTTACAAGTCCCAACATGATAAGCATAGATGGAGTTGCCAAACAAAATTTTTAAAAACTTAGTCAAAAGACAAGATGAAAAATAAATAAACAAATGGCCGAATTCCTACTTAACATTGGCGGACCTTCTAAGAAGGTACTACACCCAATGCTAATTGAGGATGTCAGCCTACTGAAACTAATACGTTTCTAGCTACTTGATGATGAATAATTTTATCTGACATGAGGAAAGTAATTCGAGCATAGAAAACGAAAATCAATATAGATTGTTGGTAATTTTGCAAAAAGAAAAGCCTGTGACCGGTTTCACAGTTCTTGCAGATCATCAGACGAACGCATCTCTTTTTGCAAAACAATCAAACAATATATATTGATTGTCGTTTTCTATGCTCGAATTACTTTCCCCATGTCAGACAAAATTATTCATCATATCTTTTCCATGAGAAAAAAGTTTCAAAATGGCGCCCAAGTGGCAATTTAAAACTTTCAGCTGTCATATTCCTGTCAAAAAATAATAATTTTACGCTTATGCAAACAGCCGGAATTACACGAAAAAAGCTTTAATCATTCTAAAATTAACGGGCGGCTTTTAGTCCTCACTGTATAGTAATTAATTTTTACAAGGGAAACCAGCGTTAAGCTACGACAATACCAATAATGCTAAGAAACAATTTTTTATGTAGTTATGGATTTAATGATGTGTAAAATCGCCCCTAAGATCCTACTTATACAAGGACGTAACCTTCTCACCCGTGTGAAGGAGAGAATCACAAGTCTTATGAACAGCACGTAAAGAGATAGATGTTATAACACTTAATACATATTTGAACAGTTTATGAAGAAGTAAGAAATCGTCAATTTTACAGCATTCTGTAAATGGTATAATTTCAAATAAACTTCACGAAGAAACTTTACATTTAAGTTCATTTCGCGTATTAGGCATACTCCGTTAGTAAATTCAAGATGTCTTTCAAAGTGAGATTAATTGCTTTTAAGGTTTCAACTCCATTTAACATAGTAAAGATAGTTTCTGCTGCCATCAAGATTGTCAGGAAAACCGTATTGACTCACTTGGAACACCGTAGGGTGAATGTATAAACGCAAACCCATTAATATGTCAGTTTCAGGGCCCTTTCCTGTGGTAATTATTATCATGTTTAGTCTTAACCATTAAAAGATTACATCAAAAACTGCTTTAAAGATGCACTTAACTCTTGGAACGAAAATAAGATAAACACGATTTCTAGCGCAATGATTCTGCAAAATAAGGTCTTTTCTTTGCCCCAGTTTTCAATTGGATCTTTTTTAACAAAACCTTCCGTTAGATTAACTGGAGTTAGAAAATGTATTGATTTTCAATTTAGAACTCCTACTGCTTTGTAACGGAATCGTAATATTCAGGAATGATTTGTCAAGAAAAATGTTACAGTTGTCTCGACTAAATTCCAACGAAAACAATTCCTAATTAAGTTTCAATCTAAGAGCATAAAAATGTAAAGTAAACAAGCTTTATATTTTGGGGAAAAAAGTACTACAGGCTTGTATAATTTATAACTTGCTATTTAATCTGTTTCCGAGGGTTAATTTTCTGCAAAGAAATAGTTCTTCCAGTCGACGATAATTAAAATGGAATTTAAATCCCATTACACCTTGTACGAACTACGTAGGTACTTTTACATTAGAGTTCAGAATGATCGAGATTGATCTCATTTTGAGTGTAAGCTAGCTTACATCAGATCAGTTTGAGAACGTGATAAAAGATGCGATATGTGTATTATATGCAACATTTTTATCACATCCCTTTTGCAAAAAAGGCCCGTTTCTTTATGTTCGCCATTTATTTAGTTCGTGGTTTATAAATAAATCCACGTGTTTGAACTTGAGAAATATAAAATATTGAATTACAGTTTAGCAAGAAAGTACGTTGCACAGATCGTAATATAATAGAATAATTTTTTAAAGGCGATTAATTGAGCTCACGTTGGGCGCCAAATTTATTCATGCCGTGTTTTTTATCTACACTACTGCTGACGGCTACATACCTTCCAGCATGCTAAAACTATACCAAATCAGCAACCATCCAAGAAACAAGACATAGAACTCTGTGCTTACTTTGAAGTATTTTTATTTTATTAATTGTTAGTAAATCACCATGTATATGTGTGTTGGGTTTTAATTGTTGAAAACAAATTTTGTCTGCACATCCAAATGTTTAAATTAACATTAGTTAGTTGTTTTCTTAGTTTTGTAAAAGGACTAAAAAAGCACATTTGATTTATTTGTTGAAATAGAAAGCGTTGTTTAGCTAAAATACACATACATATAACTAGTTATTTCTTGTATAATCAAGTCGTACGTGCACTTTTGAACGCTCTCTGTAGTGTAGCTGGGTTTTCGCTGTAAACAGCCAGTTGTATTCCAACTATGATGTGAGAAAATATGTCTACCTTGATTAACATGTTGAAATGCGACCTCCGCATAGCCTTGTTAAAAATAGTACTTCCGAAGTCCTTGTCAACGATGTTATAAATTAGACGATATGGTTTGTGAAATCTATCAGTTTAATACATATTTAATTGATTTTAATTATTATATCACAACTACCATGATACCATCTTCGCTGTTATTTAATTTATGGGCGACCTCATACACTATGCAAAGTTAAAAATTGTATCGAAGCGACTACTGGAAAACTGAGAGATACTACCATTTAATGAATTTAACAGTCTTTGATTAAAAACTTCGATTGTTGCCAACAAAACAGCTGTTCAAGTAGATGCCTTGTTAAAATATTTCGATCACAAAAGGATAATCAAGATAAATTATATAGCTTGGTAACATATTTCTTTTTTGTTGTTATTATGAATTAATGCCGTAGTCTTCAGTAAGTCAACCCTTTTAATTATTTATATGAAATATTTTATTCTATAAATTAATGTATTTAAAACCTCCACAATAGTTAGAACTTGGTTAATTACGAAAACATTCATGTACGCTTTATTATTCAGAATTAAGTCAATGTTTATGTTCTACAAGAAATATTTCCAAAAGTACCTATTACTTAATTATTAAAATATTCCTTTCCTAAAGTTAATTAAAATTTACAGAATTCAAATCTCTTCTCTTATGAATAATTTACCTGTTTTTTACTACCAGGCTTGTATGGGTATTTGGTCAAAAATCCTTGACAGATAATCTATTTAAAGGTCAAAATGTTTTGAACTCTGACCTCAAAACTTTTTGGTAAATATCCTTACAAAAAAATATTATATGATTAAGGATTTATTCTACCATAAATTCAAGTGACAAATTGCTCAAATATCAGTTACAAATAAAGAAATCTAAAATTAATAATTGAAAAATTCAATAGGGCTTATCCACTTCATAATTAAAGATATTAAATACCTTCTGCTTCCATTTTTAAATTCAGGTTAAAAGCTCAGCTTACAAGACTGTCCTGATTATTTAAAATCTCTATTTAGGATATCAGTTACCAAAAAGTGCATTTTCTTTTATTTTTAATTAATTAATTTCAGAGTAGTTCTTGCATCAGGATTATCTATGTCGAAGATTGTTCAATTTTCGTAGTGTTTAAAAAATAATTATGTTCCATATTTATGCAGCGTTACGTTTTTTAGGAATTACTTCTTTATTCAAAATTACATTTTAAATGTTAAGTACTGTACGCATGCTGCACGCTTAATAAATAACCTCTCTCAAAGTAGCATGTTCGACGTCTTAAAATGAATCGCGAATTTATAAATGAAATGCTACATTTATTTTACTAGATTTATAAAGGTATGTCCAGTTCTAATCAAGTTCTGGCTTTAATGTTAAAATTGTCTTCATTCGAGAATTTTCCTGTGTCGTTTAGAACATAATACACCCTAATGTCATTTTTCCGAGAATGGCCCTCTTCGTTACTTAACTAGTGTCAAATGACGTGTTTTATGTACGTATTAAAAGTGCTGCTTATGTTTTTCCAACGCACGAAGTTAATGTCGCATCCCTTTCTATCCTATAGTAACGCAAAAGCTATAAAATCGATGTTATTGTCTTTTTGATGATTACGCGAGTTCTATGAACCCGTGTTTTATTCATAATTTTTTAAAACGATATTTCTTAGGATTTAACTTATTTGTCTAGATTAATGAAGTATATGCCAGATTTGTTTCATTTAAAACCTATAAATAAATTTAAATGTCATATCTACACACATAATTAATAAGGGTTTGTCTATATTTTGCAAATGCAGTAAGATTTGTATTATTAACAATTGTAAATAGAAAATATTTGCTTTCACGGTAATTAAAACATGTTTTCATACACTAAATTATTTACTGTATGCACGGAAGACGTATTTTAATAATAAATAAATGAGTTTAATCTAAGTTATTTCTAATATTTCTGATGAGAGCTACGTTTGACTTCTTTATGAATGCAATAAATTGATAGTTTCCACACGGATATACTAATTGGCTTTGTATTTATTCCTTAAAATAATTACTGACATACACCGGAGTCAATTTAACTAATTACAACTTCAATTTGCTAAATGTTTTTTGCGGATATTTTAAATGGCGTTTTATTTACAATAAGTCTTTATTTGTATATTCTTTTAGATATATTCTTTTCTGATTCTTTCTATTTGGGTTGGCTTTATTTATAGGATCTAGGTTTCAATGACTTCTCGTGACCTTATCACGTCAACAGATATATAATATATTGATGTAATTAGAGGTAATCAAAGGTCATATAGTGTAATTTTGTAAATATACCATGCCGCAAACCCGAAGAAATTAGGAAAAATTCAAGAAAAGGTTCAAATTACGTATACATTTAAAAAAAAATAGAAACGCGTATTTCAACTGAAAAATATGTTATTTGAACTTCTAGAAACTTCTAGAAAACGTAAACGACATCGTCCCAAGTAGAAGATAAAACAACATTAAATACAGACATCAATCTTGAAAGTCGTAAAGATAAAATAACGCATAGGTAAACGGCATTAAGTACAGCCATAAGTCCTAAATATTGATAAAATAAAGAGCAACCTCTACTAATTAGTGTAGCTTAAGGCTATTAGAACGATAGATTTCTGAAGGTTGCATCATTCATAAAAATTCTGAATGTCTACGTAAAAAGACCAGCCCACTTTTTAATACCAATCCAAACGTAGAAATCGCAACTAGACTTTGTTAGATTTCTCTAGATTGCCTACGCTACACGGGCGTTTGTCTATATAGTCCAATGGAAGTAAGTCAGTAGTTAGATGGGGTAGTTGTTGAGTCCTAATTCAAAACGTCGCGATGCAGTAAAACCTAATGATAATATCACGTAGTAATAATAATATTACAGTTTTAGTAGTAGAAATTATTTCATGGAAATAGTGAAGGAAAAGTTGTTAGGGTAATCCGTGCGGACCAAAGGAAAGTAAAGTATTGTAAGTAAAATAACAGTAGTCCGCACTGAGTACCGCAACAAAATAGAAAAACGAAAGAATCTTGCAGTGCTAGTTAAAAGCGTCGTAGTGTGAGGTAGATCACACATAAAGAAAAAAAATCGGAAACCTCAAGATATAAATTTTATTTACAACTACCGGAATGAACTATAACACATAAAATATTTTTCAAACCCTCAATTAGAAAAACCTGTTGCATCAGAAAAGAGGTACCCGATTTTCAATGCAAAAATAATATTTCCAAAGCAAACGTTTTTGATAAATAAAAAGTTAAAAGTTATATTGCTAAGTAATTTGCTATATCTAAATGATAAGAGCTTGTACTAATAAAAACTACAGGGTGTTAAATGGGCATTTATTCCAATTTCAGGGATGGAACGTAACAAGGTGTTTTAAAAGTAAGTGAGATTATTGGAAGTACGTAAAATGAATTAAAGTGGAGTATAAATGAATAAATATAACTGACTGCTGTAAGATAAAGTTTTTAATTTAAATGACAATAGGATATTTCGATTTACTATTTAAGTTCTATAAGTTGTGAGCTGGTATTTGAAATTAGGGCAGAGTGTGTGTAGTGATGGATGATTCGATTAGAAAAGGGTGATAAACCGTAGGTGGGGTTTTGCCACTATATAACAAACTAAATTAAACCTAACTGATCATATACGTTTAAATCCGATATTTAAAGGGGTGGACATTGAGTTATCTGACTTATCTCGACAAATTTAGTACATAATAAGATTTAAATAAGGAGTTATGTGTAGAGACTCCAGTACAAGACGGTTAGATAGGAAGAAGTAAAGGTGCTACACGAGGTGCGTGAGTATTGCATGTCTATGCGAAAGTAATATAAATCAGCGAGTGATCATGTATGCATCTTGTTATAAAAAATGAAAATATTTAATCTAAACTGTAAACTGTATATAACTTTTCAAAACGTTGAAATAGTTAAAAGTTAAAAGAATATCTACTTGCAATATTAACGAAATGTCTTTATGGCCATCTGCAGAGAGGAGTTTGGGGCCATCCAAATCTGCAGCAGAAGAGACCCCGGAATAAAACGGTTAGACAAAAAGGAGAGGGGTAAAACGGGGTGTGCGGGTACTGTATGACATACGCGAAAACAATATAAATCAGTGAGTGACCATGTATGTATCTTGTTATGAAAATATTTAACCTAAATTATAACCTTTCAAAACGTTGAGATAGTTTCAAGTTAAAAGATTATCTATTTGAATTATTAATCAGATGTCTTCTTCATGCCATCTTCAGAGACGCATTTGTAGCCATCCACATCTGCCGTAGAAGAGACTCCGGTACAAGACGGTTAGATGGAAAAAAGGAAAGGGGTAAAACGGGGTCGTGGTGCGGTATATCTTGAAAACAATATAAACCAGCGAGTGACAATGTATGCATCTTGTTATATAAAAATGAAAATATTTAACCTACACTGTATCCTTTCAACACTTTGAGATAGTTTAAAGTTAAAAAAATATTTACTTGCAATATTAACCAAATGTCTTCATGGCCATATCCAGAGAGGCGCCTGAGGCCATCCAAATCTGCCGCGGAAAAGATTTCGATACAATACGGTTAGATAGGAAGAAGGAAAGGAGCAAAACGAGGTGCGTGATCACCGTATATCTTATGCGAAAACGATATAAATCAACGAGTAATCATGTATACATCTTGTTATAAAAAAATAAAAATATTTAACGTATATTGTAACCATAAAAACGTTGAGATAGTTTAAAATTAAGAGAATATCTATTTGCAATATTAACCAGATATCTTCACGGCCATCTCCAGAGAAGCATTTGTGGCCATTCACAACTGCCGCAGAAGAGACTCCGGTACAAGATGGTTAGAAAGAAAGCAGAAAAGGAGCAAAACGGAATGCGTAAGCACTGTATATCTTTTGCGAAAACAATATAAACAAGCGAGTTACCATATAGGCATCTTTTTATAAAAAAATGAAAAAATTTAACCCAAATTAAAACCTTTCAAAAAGTTGAGATAGTTCAAAGTTAGAAGAATTTCAACTTTCAATATTAATCAAACGTTTTTATGGCCATCTGCAGAAATGCGCTTGAGGCCGTCCAAATCTACTGCAGAAAAGTTTCAGCCACAAGACTGTTAGATAGAAAGGGATAAAACGGGTTGCATGGGTACCCTATGTCTTATGCAAAAACAATGTAAATCAGCGAGTAACCGTGCTATATAAAAATGAAAAAAATTCAACCCAAATTGAAACCTTTCAAAGCGTTGAGATAGTTCAAAGCTATAAGAATGTCTACTTGCAATATTAACCAAATGTCTTCATGACCATCTCCAGAGAGGCGCTGGAGGCCATCAAAGTCTGCCGTAGAGGAGACCCCGGTACAAGATAGAAAGAAGGAAAGGGGCAAAACGGGGTGCTTGGGTACTGTATGTCATATGCGAAAACAATATAAATCAGTGAGTGACAATGTATGCATCCTTGTTGTATAAAAAAAATAAGTAATCTAAATTGTAACTTTTCAAAACTTTGAGATAGTTTTAAGTTAAGGGAATATGTATTTGTAATGTTAACCAACTGTCTTCATAGCCATCTCCATAGAGGCGTTTGATGCCATCCAAATCTGCCGCAGAAAAGACCTAGACGCAAGACTGTTTGATAGAAAGATATAAAGGGGCCAAACGGGGTGCGTGGGTACGGTATGTTATTTAAGAAAACGATATAAATCAGCGAGTGACCATGTTTGCATCTTGGATCGTCACCGCGGATAGGCAACCTAAGTTGTTTAAAAGTTTAACAGACGTATTATTTGTGTGAGCATCAGTAATTGAATTGAACAAAACAGTTAATGATTGCGAGTGCGCGGGAAGTCAGACTACAATCAACCGCTGAGGAGTTGTGACGTTTTGACAAATGTGTCGCGGCAGGATCTTCAAAAAGGTGCCTTCAAATTTGCATCAACCCCGTTGTAAATTCCACACGCGTGGTCACGCATCTATAAAAGAATCGCCGCTGAATAAGCAACGCAAAAGAAGTCCATTCAAGTAAATGTTGCCAGATGTTGTTATCACTTAACCTGATACTTTCATTCATTTCCATTTAAATTATACCGGCCTCCGCGGTAGTATAAAGGTCAATTGTTGTAACCAAAAGCTTAATATTTCCCTACAATCCACTATCTATTCCATCCCACCATATCGTTCCACATCTTGATATATAATAATGAAAATACTTAAACTAAATTACAATCTTTTAAAACGTTGAGATAATTCAAAGTTATAAGGATGTCTATTTGCAAAATTAAACAAATGTCCTCGTGGCGATTTCCAAAGATGCGCTTGAAGCCACCCAAATATGCAGCAGAAGAGACCCAGGTACAAGATAATCAGACAGAAAGAAATGAGTTCGCTTCTGCACATCTTGTACGTCAAGGTACCGTGTAAAGTGACCATTTCACTACCAGGAACCTCGTGAGAACAATACTACATTCCCACTCGCACCAAACAGTCAGTTCTCATTGGTCCACGATCAGCAAGCGACCGATGATAGCCACTTGCACAATTTCCAACAAGAAGTCACGTAATGTTCAGAAAAGGACGCTTAATTTAAACTTAAACTAATAATGAAGCTACATACAAACATTAAGTACTAAAAAAAATTTGATACGCGTCAAAATAACACGTAGCAATCTTTGCTCAGTTGTAACTGGTTGACTCGTTTACAACAGTAGCAGTCGTATACTAAATTTATACTTATGAAGATAAACCAACGTCCATGTCCATCCACAATAGATACTGTATACTACGAATTGCTTCCCAGACATGTAACCATCGCAACTGACATATATTTCCAACACCCCGAACGTCTCGCAGACGCAATTGAAGAAACACAACCGAAAGGGTTCTATGATGTAACGCTTCTATACTCTCGCACGCTTGTACCCTGACAAAGAAATCATTCAGGTATTTGATTACAAGATCTTTCCGGCCCCTTTCATTCTCCTGATGCTGAGCTCTGCTATCATCTTTTAGCTCTCTATTCAACAGTCTTCAAGGTAACCTCTTTGAACACGAAATAGCTCTTCAAATTTTGACGTGACGATATTTTAACTTCAAAGCAGTAGATTTCCACAGCCGTGAAATCGAAAAACTACCCCAGTGTTAGCAAATTATCGTCGATAATGGAGAAGTCATACATGTCATTTTGACGCGCATCAAATTTCTTTTAGTGTTTAACTTTTGTATGCAACTTCATTATTAGTTTAAGTTTAAATTAAACGCCTTTTGCTGAACATTAATATAATATCTTGATAATTGTTTTGACTGTTAACGGTCTCCTGATGATCGTCGGTCAAGGAGAACTGACTGTTTGGCGTAAGTAGCGCGCGATATGGTTCCCAAGAGTTTTCCAGTTTTGAACTGGACACTTTTTACCAGTACCCTGAAGTGCGTGGTGTGAAGTAGAGGACATCTATTTGCTTCCTTATTTCTGCAGCAGAATTTGATAGACACACGAGCAACCTCACCCCCAGATGGTCATGAAGGCGTTTGATTATTATTGTAAGTAGACAATATTTAAAATTTTGTATATAGTTTTGTATGTACCAGTTCACTCAATTATGTAAATAAAAATATATGAAAAACGTACTGACACATGCATAAACAAATTACAACTCATATAATGAGCTGAAATACTTTGTAAAGTGCGTTTAATTGCCTATAAGGTTTCAATTCCGCTTTTCATGGGATAAGGTAGTATAAAATGGTGTGCTATCTCTGCGGAAACCTGCAAAACAGTAATGACACACTGTAGATCACTTGAGAGGTAAATGTATAAACCCAAACCCATTAATATGTCAGTTTTGTAATCACTTCTGTTAGTAATTACAATATATGGACTTATGCATTGATTTATTCTGTAAAAGACCATTATACTGATGCCCAAAGCAAATAGATAAGAAGTGAGTAATGGAAAATATTTATCTGTACTTGATTTGCGAAAAAGTAGGTTCGTGTTGTATTCAATTAATTTTTATAATACATTCATTCGTTTGCTTAACTGGGGTCACGAAATATAGAATATTGATTTTCAATTTAGCAACAGAAAGAACTTTGTCGTAATAGAACCGTAATTGTTTTGAATGATCTTCTTCCAAAGCCATTACTGTTCCGTGCTTTTAAGTTCTGTAACAAAAGCTTTTTTTAATTAAATTTAAATCAAAGAACGGAAAAAGTAATACTCGCACACCCATTATATTTTTGATGATAAAGCAAAATTGCGAAGTTTATACTGTAGGTATTTTCCTTGTACATTTCTGTATCAGAAGGCGAAAAACTCTAAATAGCTTTATATTTCGTCAGCATACATTACTGTGTATATTTATAATAATTAAAAAGTCCAGTCTGGATGCTCATTTGGTGACGAAGAACCATCACGCGATTTTGCAAACGTAAAACGATCAATAATGTCGCACACAGCGCGGAATTTTTGTGCTTTGTGCGCGGTTCAGTGAGAGTTTGTTGATGGTGCGATAACTGCCTGTGTGCCTATTATGACTAACTCTGACAATGATCAAATTCTTCTCCTGCATGCCGTACAAAATAAAAAAGAAAAATCCTACATTTTGAGCATATGTGCAATTATAATACTGATCTAATGTTTGTTAGTTTAGACAAAATGAGAGAACAAAATGGCATTTTCTATATTTATGTTTTTTAAATGTCAACAAAGGAAATAGTTGTAAAACAAATTATACTACCAGTCTTATTCTGGGTCTTCATAAAATCGATCGTCCTCTAGAGTAGTATTTCCCAAGCTTACTATGCCTCAATAGGCATAGTAAGCTTGGATCAATTCCTATCTTACAGGAAAAACTTGACCAAGGACTCCCAAGGCAAAAACTACAAAAAACTATCATCGTTAAGTCGTCAGTCCTGGAACTCGTTAGACACGTACCTCTATTGTATTTTATTCTGGGTTAACCTACACACTTCCTTAAAATTTCTATAGTCTGCATCTTTCACTATCTGCGCCACATAACTATATATAGGAAAATTCCTATGGTATCTTGAATGGCGTCGTTACATTTCATAACCAAATCGTTAGAAATAAAAAGTTTTTAACCCCCCTTTATTTCTTTAATGTTTAACATTTTTTCAAAGTTTATATGATGTGAATTATTTTCAAATCTTCCACTCGGTACAAAACCAAATTTAAAATTAGTAGCTGCATAAGTAATAGTTGTACGTATTTATAAATTTGGCAGATTTTCTTGCACACCTCCTGTAGAAAAGACTTAAGAACAGTCAGAAAAATACAAAAAGGAAACGAGGAGGTACAGATCTTTCTTTGCAGCACAGAAGCACGGCCACCTACTTCAAAGCACAGGTATAAGGTTCTACTTCACTTCTGGAAAATCTATTGTATACTCAACAAACTCACAGTAAAAACTTAATTCTCATTATTTTACAACGGCCGCCTGCTAGCTGATAGCCAATCATAACATTTCCAACAAAAAGTCAAGTAAATGCTAAAAAAAAAGACGCTTAATTCAAAAATGAAGTTATGATTAAACAAAAATGAGCCAAGAGAGAGTCGAGCTCGCTCTATTAGGGTTTCGTACCAATACTGCAGTAAGCAATCAATAAACCAAATAAATCTGTTTTTATTTTTTATGTATATTTAAATCTTATACAAATTTGATTGTGATAACTGAAAAATGAATATATTGTCCCACATTGCACTGGTACATTATTAGTAAATACGTTGTTTATTACTGTGTTTAAAAAAATTTTCTCAGCAACTACTACACTGCAGTTTTCCGACAATCTATGACTCAATAGCTACTATCCCGATTAAAATCAATATCTTAGCTTTGGAAATGTAGGAAAACAGGGGGGAACAGTTATTTTTAGCACATTTTAAGCTACATCATGAAGACGCTAGACCAAAAATTATAAAAAAAATATTTTTAGAAGCCTTTTAGAATCCTCTTTCAAATGATACCTTATACGATATATTTATTAAAACTTTTTTCTTTTGACCGAATTTACCCCCGCCATTTTAATCTAAAAATATTTTTTTCTATTTTTTGACTGTCGATATATGTGCGCGCTTTAAAGACCTAGCATTGTGCCAAATTTCAAATTCCTACGTTACATAGTTTTTGAGAAAAACTTCTGTGACAGACGGACGGACGGACACGAGAGTGATCTTATAAAGGTTAGGTTATACCGTATAAGGTACGGAACCCTAAAAATTAAATACTAAAGAGGATTTGATGCGTATCAAAATGTCAAACAGTTTCCAAGATGTTAGTAAATTTATTATCAGGTTTCAATAGACTGACTTATTAGCTAAAATATCAAAAACATGTAACTAAACAGACTTCATAATAAAAATACTATACATAGTTTATCAAAATTTCACCCATGATGTTGGAGACACAATTGATATATTCTTGTCACCCGTTGCTAGTATTCTGTATGAAATTAGGCCGTATTTCGAGGCAAGTGCCAATGATCAAGTTTGCTATGGAAAACAAAAGACAATAAAAATTTTAATAAATAACATTTATGAACTTATTTTGCATGGTTACGATTTTTGCCGTGATTCTTATATAAAAATGTGTAAATAGACGTGCTTCAAGTATTATGTTTATGTCGTACAAATAAACAGCGAATAAACAGTAGGCACTACAGTGAACGGTACCAAGTTAGAGAATTTCCAAATCGTCCTTAGTTTAGGAGGCCTCAAGAAAATTTCAAGAATTTTACGCTTAAAAAACACGAGTCAATTTAATAATACATGATACTTGATGTTATTCTTAGGATGTCTACACTAGAAGTCCCAAGGAATACTGGACGATCTCACACAAGAGTGCATCAAATACCAAAAAAGTTTCATTTAAAACATATGTATCACAAAGAGGACAATTGTCATTAAAAGAAAACAGTTTCTTGTTACCAGCGCTTAAATATGGCACAACAGGATCCAGCTTTTCATACCAAAATTCCTTAGTGAAATGAATATAATTTCGGAAACAATGACACTTACAAGATGCGTGTCAAAGTAAACAGATCTTTTTCAAAATAAGAACAAAGATTTTTTTGTTGACAAAACTCATTTATTTCATTGAGACTATACAGGGATTTGCACAATAAGAAGCACGTCATCTGTAGAGATGTCCTTGAGAATGTCGGTGCAGGCCTTTTGGATAGCATTCATTCGGCATAGCGCTTTCCTTTCATCGACAAATGCATTCTTCCGCATAGGTGGAAAACTCACGGTGCTAAATCATGCGAACACGGCGAGTGATTGAAGGATATAATGCAACTATTAGTCAAAAGCTCAAAAAATCAGCCACCGCATTATCATGTAAAAACCCTTCACCTTCATTCTTCACGATATTCACAGATGACTGGCTTAGTGGATCGTATTTCTTGCCCTTCAAATCGTAGAAACAAATCAGCATTGTTTTTACTTTTAACTACACCAAATGACTTTTTTCAAACTAAGCTCATCTGGATACTTCCACTCTACACTTTGGCGTTTGGTATCTGGACCATATTGAAAGCATATCAGTCAGAATATTGTCCTTTTTTGACTCCTCAATAAAGTCCTTCTAATGTTGAATAGTGTGTTATTTTTGATCATCAGTCAATTTATGCGAAACAAAGCGTAAATTCAGTTTTCGGAAGCCCCAATGTCCAGCCAAATGCTTATCGCATTGATATTTCAGAGAAATTCAACTCAATTTCCATTAATTTCAATGAAGATATCGGTTGATCTTTGATAAATTCACGCGCAGTTTTGGTGGTATCTTTGGTTATCACAAATATTGACTGTCCAACATGTTGTCATCATTTATGCCTTCGAAATCACCATAAAGCGCGTATACCAACCGTTACCACTGCTACGGAATAAACACTCATCATCATAAACTTGTATAATGAACTGAAGAGTTTTAATAATAATTTTACTAAGTTAAAAGCTGTTCAGATTAATGTGTGTTGCAGGCAAATACTTCTTAATTAGCAGATTACATTTTAAAGCTACAACTGGTATTCAAACAAAATATAGCATTAAAACATTTGTTCTCGCAGTAAAAATTCGATGCATATTCTTGACTTTTGAGATAAAATTTCGTGCGAATTGTATTTGCAGTTATTCAAAAAAATCTTCAACAACCGAGTAGTAATTTGTACAATTGTTTCAAGATACTGCATTTTCATTTCATTAATTTCATTATAGTAATAAGCATCCATTCCTGCTACGCAAAAGGACACGTTTCTGTAATAGTCCTAGAGGCAGTATCACCGAAACGTCGGTAATTTCATCATTGCTTTATTTTTTATACACTATTGGTTGGCTAAAACAAAAAGATTGCTGTAAGTCTGCCGGTCTAGTAGTGGTCGAGACTAGGGTAATGGGCACCATGATTGTAGTAAAATCAATTTTTATAAGTGATTTTATCATGTGGTAGACATTTCATTTTTCAAGTGATTTCATCAAATGGTAGACTAAGTTCAAATGAAAGGTAATTATGCACAATTTATTAGGAAGTTAGTCTAACACTCTTTAGATGGTGGCTAAGTTCGAAACATACTAAAAATTAAACAATGGACAGCCAGCTAGTATGACTGGAGAAGCGCATTGTCATACTTTAGAATTCATACTTTATGAAGTTTTATCATAAAGGTACTGTAGTAATAATCAAAGGATTTGTGAGTTCAAATAAATTTTTTTGTCCTACTTTAGGCGTAATTAACATTTGCATCACTAAAACACGCTTGTGTAAGTTGAATTTACTAGGATGGATGGTTGTTAAGCGGGGCGTAAATTTTTATTTATTTCTTTAGGAAAGTAAACGATTGATTGCTAATCAAAAACCATAGTTACGGACCCACGATAACGTGTCTAAGTCTACATTAAATAATTTTTTCGCTTTCCTAATCTGTAAATCCAAATTACCGCCTTCATATTAGGTTGGTAAATTAGATTTACTCACAATCGGTTAGTAATATGTGCATTTATACCCTTCAATACAGGCGGGAAGCGACTCATTACTTACTTCACTTTCCTGGCCAGCCGGGAAAGTACTTTCCTGGCTAGCAAGTGTCACTTTATTATTGCATTAAATCATGATTTTTAAAGTTAATTAACAACGAACAACAAACAACTTTGTACTTATTTAATATAAAAGCAAAATCTATTTGGAATTGTATATATTAATTGTTACATTAGAATTATGAGTATTGTTCGTTGTTAAAGTAAGTCCATGCTGATGCTGAAAATTACATTGTTGAGTTTCAGAAGTCGATAAAGTAGCCGACGTTCCTGGATTTTCTGCATGCGACAACATATTAGCAATTTTTACTTGTCCATGTAATGAGTTCTCTACATAGCCTTCGGCTACAGTGCTGGATTTCAAACCCCCTAATTTTTTCAACTGTAGAATATCTCCACCTGTATTTGCTAGTAATGTCGCTGACGTACGTCTAAAATCTGTAAATCTAATAACATTTTTCATTTCAAATAGGTTGCTATTTTTTTTGGGAAATTTCCGATAGCATTATACCCAAAAATTGCCGTGTTATTTTGCCAACCCTTATTTGCCAAAAAAACTTTCAGATTCAATGTTATTACGAAGATCATAGTATTGGTTTATTATTTTTATCCATTCCGGTTTTGTAATTACAAATGTACAGGATCAGTAAGTTTTCGTTACAGGAATCACTATTATAATTCGATTTTCCAAAATATCTAGATCACTTATTTTCATTTTTAGAAGTTCATCGCACCTGCAGGCTCCAGAAATGCCAATAATCAAAGCAACCTAAAAGAAATATGAATTAAACATATAATTAATATGCACTGAAGAAATTAAAATGTATACCTTTTGAGGAAGATATTCTATCGGAGCATCATCTAGAAATTTATAGATGTCTGCTTCTGATAATACGTTTGACTTTTTAGCTTTGTAACCCACATTCTGCCTTTTAAGTATGCTCGCAACTTGACATAATTACTGATATCAACATTACACCTAATATTTAATACTGCTCGCAACATCGAGTATCTTGACCATAACGTGGAGACTTTATTTTGTTTAGCTAATTCAGAAAAATACGCAAGGAGTACCGTTTCAGAAGTATGCTGCACACCTTTAGTTATAATCTAAATCATGAAAGAATGAATTCACGTCATAGGTTGCTGAATTAAAAAACGACATACTTTCAAATCTTATGCATTAAGTATATTCCGAAAGATCCTTTAAAAGTATGTCGTTTTTTAATTCAGAAATCTATGACGTGAATTCATTCTTTCATGATTTAGACTATACGCACCATTTACTATATATTTCGTAAGTGCTTTCGTATCTCGCCCTGCTTTTTTCTGGAATCATGCCTTCAGTAGCCTTTTCTGCAGCATCCTGCAGCTCGGGTGGAGTACAATCAATGTCACTATCGGACATATTTTGTGTCAAAGTACAAATACA
This sequence comes from Platerodrilus igneus, assembly GCA_036346225.1. Taxonomy (NCBI): domain Eukaryota; kingdom Metazoa; phylum Arthropoda; class Insecta; order Coleoptera; family Lycidae; genus Platerodrilus; species Platerodrilus igneus. The sequence continues at coordinate 3,196,190 of JARFIW010000195.1, read as the reverse complement.
ACCTTTGACAATGCGGTATATACGTAACTCATACAATATTATGTCATAATCAACAAACATAATGTACCCTAGCAACGGTCTCACAGATGTCTTTGTTAAAATAATTTATCAAATTATATAAAAATTTAAATGATTTGACACTTATTTATATTTACTACCGATTGTGAGTAAAATAGTATACATACCTCGCGGGAAGGATCATTACAGCCTCGTGCCTATAGCTACCCTCGTTGCTGCGCGCCTCGGGCATCTAACCAGCACTCGGCTGTAATGATCTACTTCCCTGCTCGGTATGTAATATACTATTACCGCCCATTGGCGGTAAATGTTTTTCTTTGTTCTGTATTTCTTTAAGCAAATATAAAAAATAATGATTTAGCTGTTTTTTAGTTGCTACTTTATTGCATAACTTTTCTTCAAATGCTCTGCAATCAGACTCGTCCAAATTGCCATTAATAATCGATGACTAAGGCGCTCGGGCATTAGTAAGCAAAATGGAAATTTGGTATTGTCAGATTGACATGCATCACATTCTAGATAAATTGATCACTATTTATCAAGGTCTTATGATATTACCTATGACAATGTCGACTATACTTTTTTATCCAAATAGTGTTGGATGTGCCAAACACAAATTTTAAAATAACAGGGGGAAGAGGCTATGCGAAAAACAGCCGTAAGCACCACGAAGGTACACATTGAAGTTCTTCTTTGTCAGCCGCCCTCGTTTCATTCGGGCGGCTAACATAGGCGGGTTTCAAAGTGCAATACGATTTTTGATGACAGATGTAAATAAAATAATGTACATACAATTAAAAACTCTCTTTCGATTCTTCGTAAAGTGGGTGTTTATTTATACATCGTACATACTGTTTTATATATTAAATTTGCTAAAAGCAATTATTTTAATATCATTCCTATATACAGGGCGTCCCAAAAGTAATGGTCCAAATTGAAGGGTTTGATAGTTGAGATTAATACCTATTCAAATAACTATATATGTTGTTATCCAATTGTTGATGGTTTCAAAGTTATAACAACTTTTGCGTTTTGTGTCAAAATCGTGCGGAGCTTCGAATATTAATTTGCAATAAAAGAAATACTGACCTTTTGAAGGTAGTTCGTTTTCTGTTGTATGCGTGAATGTTGCGTGTTTAATAAATGTGGACTTCCTCAAACATTTACTTATCATCGCAAGAGAAAATCATAATTTTTCCATAATTTTGGTTCTATGAAAAATTGTGCGTACTTTTCAAACTAAAATTACTCCAAAAAAGTATTACCATCGAAAAGTGCACACCTATCCAATAAACTTTATTAATCTTATGCACTTTGTTTAAAGGTATAACAAGTAGGTCTAAGATTAAATGCATAGAAAATTTTTGGGTAATTTGTAGGTACAATCCCAAGAACATCACTTTTATTAAAGAATTCGTAAGTGATTGAAGTGATGAGGGGTCTCGAGAGGTTATTGGTCATTGAAACCCTAATTCTAAAAATAAATCCCAGCAAAATATAATAGAATTCGGAAAAAATGGAATTTTCCGTAAATTCATGGTTACGTCCTGTATAATACAAGCGTACCTTTATTTATTGATTTACAATGCAAAAACGCAAATTGTGCCTGTATAGATAACCACCCTGTATTATATAAGCGTATTGTAAATAGATAGCAAGTAACGTAAGTTGTAAAAATTAGTTAATTGTAAGATACCGTTAACGCATTAAATACGAACATAAAAATCAATCGTTTTAAGATAAATACAAAGTCATTTGCTTTACTTATTAATTATCAATAATTTTTGATAAAAATGCATTTGATTTTTGGTAAATAGAACTAGCTTTACGCTTTTAGTTTAAGAAACTACAGTCAACGTGTATATAAAACTCCTTTTGCATTAAGAAAACAAATAAAGTTTGAATTAATTACCCCGTGGATTATAGCAATTTGTATGTTTGTTGTGGTTTCTTTAGCATTTTTCTTAATCTTCGTTGGGAATTTAGCTACTCATAATTTTTAAAATCATCTTTATTTACGTTTCGATCCATGACCTAGGATCGTTGTCAAAATAAAGATGATTTTAAAAACTATGAGTGGTTTAATTTCCAACGAAGATTAAAAAAAATTATAGCAATTTGTTCTAAACATAGAGAATCTTCTAGAACCTAAAAGGATGAGTCATCGGTATTTTAGAAAAACCTAAATATCATTAATGGATAAATATTTTATTCTTAGAAGCGGCTAAAACAAAAAAAACCTGCAAAATCCCTGGAAAAATCCAAGAAAGTAATTATCTTTAGCATTAGTATGCGATGCCACCACAATAGTATATGTGTTAAACAAGAAGAGATAACACACGTTACGGATAACTGGAACGAAAATTAGATCATAAAACTTCACGATTTTAGACGCTAATTGGGTTTTCCCAAAAATCTTACATCATATTGCTCCACATTTTTCTAGTAAGCTTCTGGAAACAGATAAATTTGTATATAAAGAAGCACTTATCAAACAAGGATTCATTCGTTCATTGAGTAGATTCAACGTCATTTGATTCTGAAATTAGACTCAAAATGTTATTTTAAAGCGCAGGCTGTTGCTATGCGGAAATAGTTGCAATCAATAAACAAGCGATGTTTTAAACGTAACAAATAAAGAAAAATGGAATTTATTAATTACGATGAAGAAGCAAAATTTCTCGATATAAAGCTATTTAAAAAAAATAATCGAAAGAAAGATTTAACCAAAAATGTACTTGGGTAATTGCTGTTTGCAATGAGAAATTTTTTATGGAGGATCTTGTAAGCTGATTTGACGTCAATTTAAAATAGGAAGACTTTTTATTACGAGGAACATTTTGTGGATTCTGCAAGTATCACTTTTAGATTTATTTTTAACTGATTTATAGTTAATGTAAGGTATAATGATAATGATTTTTAATCATATAATATTTTTTATGTAAAAGGGTTTTACCAGGAGAATTTGTGATCAGGGTTCGAAATACTCTGACCTTTTAATAGATTATCTGTCAAGGATTTTCTCTGGCCAAAACAAATCGTACAAGCTTGGAAATAACTATAACCAGGTAAACCATTCTCAAAAGAAAAAAATTAATTTTGTGAATTTAAAATAAGGTAAGGACCATATTTTTTATATCCTTAGAAATTATTTTTGTTTGAAAGAAACAATGCTGTAAAGGTTCTAAATGCTTCTGTATGAGAGAAAATATTTAATACTGTATAAGTGCTTTGTGCTATTGTTGTGTTTGATTTCATTTTGAAAAAAAACTCCGTCAGTTCCGTTGAGCTAGCCAGGCAAAGTTAAAAAAAAGGGAGGTAAGTGAACAAGTTCAAATTTTACCGGTCTAGGACAAGTCGCCGCCATCGACTCGCCGCCGTCATCTCGTCCCGGGATAACTCGCCGCTTTGATGTACGTGAAAATCTAAACGTATAAAAGATGCATGCCGAATAAAATCCAACAGGTTGAAGATAAGCACATAACTGCAACGCCTTTGCCATGGTCTAATTACAAGACAGCGAACAGTCAACCAATACGAGCACGTGGAACGAATTTGTCTATAAAACCGATCGGAGCAGATAAGTAAGGGCATTTCACATTCGACACGCAAACTGTAATAGTTGAAACCAAATTATTACATAAATTTAAATTTAGTCAAAGTGACAAATAATAGAAATTAAAATTACAGGGGAAGTAAATAATAAAAGTGCGCGTTGAAACATGAGTGTAAAACTCTGCCGTTAATATAAAACCTAAGTCTAGATTTAATTGATATAAACAAAATCTTTACAATTAATTTAGGGCTCTAAGTATGGGCAATTAAAATCGACTCTAAGTAAGGACACAACTATAAATCGACTCTACGTAAGGGTACAACTAAATAGAAGCTAAATCGACTCTAAGTACGGAAAACTATGTAATGACGTTCAACTAAATCGAGATTAAATCAACTCTAAATATGGGAAACGAAAATCGAGACTAAATCGACTCGAAGTACAGGGTTAATACTTCAAAAACAACTCCAAGTTGCTGATAGCATTTTTGAAGTATTGGGAGCACGTCAAGCCGAGGGTTAACCACTGAACAAGCAACCGATTTGGATCAAGAAACTCCAGTGAGAAGTTACAGCAGGAGGAGTATCAGGTCAGAATTATCTTTTAAATTTATAGTATGTTACTTTTATATTTCAAATATTTGATGAGCTTAAAAATTGTATGTAATTTAAATATTTGTGTAAAAGATCAACAAAAGTTGGGTTGGTACGCAAAGGTACTTTTTAAAAAGGGAATAGTTCTATGAACGTTGAACGAAACATTCATGGAAAATTACAGTTCTTTTTTGCTGGCCTTAATTGACATAAAAAGGCGTAAAAAGGGTTATGATCTTTGTAATGAATAAATTTGATAAGAATATTTATTTTGATTTAAAAGTTCTGTAAATAGTAAATTGTAACTCTTTTTCGCTTATATGACGAATTGGTGAATTTCGCTTGTATTATTCAAGTATATGGAGTGTTTGAAGCAAGTGGGTAAAAAATTTTCTGTTATATCGTCGTTCACTCTGTGCGAGGTATCACTGAGCTAGTCGAGGCATAAAATTAATTGTGTTAAATTTAAATTATTTTAAAGGCACAAAGAGGTGGCGATCAGCAGGCAATTATCGTTATTCATCTAACGAGAGGCGATATCGTAGTAATATTTATATATATATATATATATATATATATATATATATATATCAAATCTTTTGTATTTGCTTTGTATAATACACAATTTATATGTATACTGTCATCGAGTAATACAAATTTCGGATAAAATCCCTAATATGTAAATCAGTTCGTTGTATTGAGAGCCATCAGCTTTAAATTGAAGCTTGACATTAACTCTGCCACCATTTACAAAGGTATTTTGATTGATAATTAACAGGCACCGCATGTTATAAGAGAGGCGTAATCTTTCTAAAAGGTTTTTAATTTACTGTAGATAATGCCATGCGTTAGTGTTATAAGAACTGCTATAGAAACGCTGTCGTCTTCTAATTAGAAGCATAACTCTCTTGAGCATAAAAATATCTCAAGAAATCCTGCTGCACAAAAATAGCTTACTTTGCAGGCGTTCTGATAAGCTTTTATATTTTCTTAGTGTTTCAACTTGACAAGTATCTTGCTGGTTATCCCTCCTGTTTAAATTTCTCCAACTCCGGTAGTTGATTCAATTCTGAACTAAACTAAGGTTTTAAGATAGGACAAAGCAAGTTATAAACTTTCAGAAGTTTAATACAAAAGTTGAAAAAGTTCCACTCACTTTTCTGGAAATAAGGCAGGAATGGAATAATGTTACTCGTCAGCGTCAGAATTTACTTTGTCTTGATTGTGATTCTTTAATTTTATAAATTAAAGTTGATTCCAAATGAAGCGTTCTCGATAGCTTTCATTTGCTATTTACAGTGATTGCCAATTCTTCCACTGAAGAACTGTGCTCATTTCATTCTGAAATTGGAATGAATGTCGATGAAGTTTATTATGAAACCAAAGGTTTTAATTTCTGAGACTTAAGTTTATAATAAACCCCAATGCAAAATATATTGAAGAAGTATATTATACTAGACAATTGCTAAAAAATATCAGTAACTAACAAAAAAGACATATACAAATACTAACAAATCTTAAAGACCATGTTTAAAAAAATACATTTAATATGACTTAATTTAAACGTTCGTTGAATACTCTAGAATTTAAAGTATACAAATACGGAGATTATTTTTTTCAAGGTCCGATCGGTCGCGAAATTAAAACTACGATGACGCTGTGCGCAGATGTGTTGTGCAGTCTCTCTAGTATGCCTGTCGACCAAATCATATTATGTTGCAGTTGTCAGCTTTGAGCGCGCAGTAAGTAGGTAAACGTGTTAGCACAATAAACTCGTCCGATAAGTGTGAAGTGCGTGTTGTCATTCGATTTCTTCATGATGAAAGGTGCAACGCAGCCCAAATTCATCGACAAATGAGTAACCTATACTGTAAGGCTTTCGTGAGCGACTGCAAAGTGCGGTAATGGTGAGCAATTTTGAAGCAGGACGTATACAGATGTTCATGATGCAGACGGTGAGGGAAGGAAGCGAGTATCAATCAACCAATGATCTTCTTACGAGAAAAACGTTGGTTCACAATTTCTGCGTTGGCAGATTCGTAGTAGACCAGGGTAGAGAATTGGCTGAAAGCACATGTGACTACCTTCTATTACGAGAGTATTGGAAAGTTTGTACCACGCTACGAAAAATGTTGAAGTCCGAGCGGTGACTATGTAGAAAAGTAGCTGGAAGGGGTATCTAAATGTTCCAAATAAAATATTTTTTATTTTTACTATTGTTTCAGATGGAAAGAAGTGAACTGTAGTTTCGGGATGAGAGCTGGTGTAAACATTGATAATAATATGCATGATACAAACTCACTCACCAAAACTGCTGCACTGAAGTTCAATCAATTGTGATGTATCACTGGAACATCATACGGAACCGTATCAGTAGCACTAACCTGTGTCTATGAATAGCACTAATTCGAAATCCACAAGGGTGAATAGGTGAGGAGTAAGAGAAATATAAGGAATGCAAGCATATTAATATACAATCTCATTGTGAGAGCGATTGCAAACGTCTGTCGAACTAATAAATACGCTAACCGAGCGATATGATCGCACAACTCCGTGGATATGCGCGCTGAATCGGAAGCGGCGCGAACATACCGCCCACCTGAAATTAAAGAATTTTAAGAATACGGAAAGCGGGGTATTTAAATAACATAAAGGGAAATAATAATAGTTAGGCATTTCTTCCCAACTAAGGGAACAGTTAGCCCGCCGTTTCTAGTGCTTAAAAGAGGGGGCGGAAGTATACACGAAAAATTAAACTACATGAAGCAAATAAAGAAAAAGTAAAAATTAAATTTAATTTAATGAAGGTGAAGAAGGAGAAGTTTATTTACCGGACGAATAAAATCACCGCTGGTGGTCTTAATCGAATTCACGCGAATGATTCCATCACGGCCTAGAAATAATCTACCAACCCGGTCTAAAGGCCAAGCTAAAGGGCTGGTATAGATTCCTATAGTATAACTGAGTCTCCAATTTTTAAATCATTCGAAGGACGATTCCATTTGTTTCGCTGAATGAAAGTATGTAAATACTCTTAGACCAGTCGCCAAAATAACTGAGTAAACTGGTAAAAGACGGTGCCACCGAGAACGCAGGTTAAGAGATTCGTCAAATGTAACTTCGGGAAGGCTTAAAAATGGACCCCCCAATCAAAAAGTGTCCTGGAGTAAGATAGTCGATATCGTCGTTCGGATCAGAGGATTAGAGGCATAAAGATCAACTATTCAGAACAACTTTTATACGGTTGAACATTGCAGTAAATTCTTCAAAACTTTAAGGTGCCTTCCGAGAGTACGTGTTAAGAGTAGTTTAGCTGATTTTACACCAGGCTCCCAAATACCGTTAAAATTTGGGGTATAAGGAAGGTTAAAATCGATCTGCCTTGATGTGAGGCAAGGGTAAACAACAAATCGTCATGATGGTTCCTTAAAAACCGAGCGCTTTCTTCAATTACACGTGATGCACCTAGGAAATTTATGCCACAATCAGAATAAACATAGTGAGGAAGGCCGGAGCGAGAAACAAATCGGAATAAATATGCTATAAAGGAATCAGTGGAAAGTTCTGATACAACTCTAACTGAACGCCTTTAATGCATAAACAAACATAAATATATAGGCAATCTTTGAGAATAGGTGCATTCTGACGAGTAATCGATTTCAGAGGAAAGGGGCCTGCAAAATCAATACCGACATGAGTAAATGTACGGGTAATGCGTACGTGCGAGGAAGGTAAATCAGCCATAATAGGTTAAGGAGGTTTAGCGCTTAAACGAAAGCAAATTAAACATTTATGAATACGGTGCCCTACCAAAGATCTAGCGCCAATGGTCCAATATTGTCTCGAAATGAGAGCTTGTGTAGTAAGAGGGCCAAATACAACGATAAAATGTGACAATGATCACGTGTGGGAAGAGATAAATGAGTCGCCTTGGGCAATAATAAAGGGTGTTTACTTATATAAGACAGCAAGGAATGCCGAAGTGGACCGCCCACCCTAACGCGGCCATGTGGGTCAAGAAACGGGGATAGCTTACGCATGTATGATAGAGGTAAAATCTCGACATTATTAGAAGAAAATAAATCATAATCATTGCCAGGACCATGCCACCATAAGTTACTATGAATTAATTGCGAGGGGGACAGACCAAGAGATGAGATGTCTGCGGGGTTTAAAATACTGGGAATGTGGTTCCATTGTGATAAATTAGTGTGTTCAGGAATGCGGTTGACACGATTTGCTACAAAACTGTTAAGTAAATGCGTAGAGGTTCTTAACCAAGTTAAGACAACTTGAGAGTCTGAGTATAATTTTATCTCTTCTAAAGGATAATTAAATGGGTTGGAAGTACTCGAGTGGATCAACTGAGAAAGCAACAAAGCAGCAGAAAGCTCTAAGCCAGGTATTGTAAGAGATTTTAGAGGTGCAACTTTGTTCTTGGCTTACAATAAATTGCAAAAAATAGAGGTTGCAGAAGTTACATGTAGGTAGACGCACGCACCATATCCTTTTTCGCTGGCTTCATAAAAGCCTAAGAAGTGGTAAGTGCCATTAATCCGTGATAATCTACGCGGAATTTTGATCCGAGACAAAAATAGCAAATTGATTACAGAAGTTATTTCATACACAACCCCAGATATCATCGGGAATTTCATCCCAGTCGAGATACTGTAAGCAAAGCCGTTGCGGAAAATATTTAACTACAAAAATAACAGGCGATTTAGCCTAGCGGTTCAAAAATACGTTCCATGTATAAGAGAACATTTCGTTTAGTAAGAGATCCTTCAGAAGGAGGAGTGTGATAGGTGAAAATATCTAGAGCGGGACCCCATACTAAGCCCAAAATTTTAATACCATTAACATTAGTAGAGAAGAATAATGAGGTTTCTAAATCAATTTTCTCAAAATTCTTTAGAGCTTCAGTCGAGTTGCTTTACCATTTACGAAGTCGAAATTGCCCGAGCGATAAGAGTTTTTTAATTCAGTTTGGAGTTGTTTGGCGGCGTCAATAGAATCTGCGCCAGAAATTATGTCGTCCATATATGTATTATTTTAGTAGGGCACGGAATGCCATAGGGTAACAGGACCCTTTATCTGTAACCAACTGCTGGAGAACACGCTGAGCAATGAAAGACGAGGGTGAAAGACCATAAATGAGGGTTTTGAGTTCATACTCGCGCACAGACGTCTTGGAAGGAGGACGCCAACATATGTGTTGAAATTTGCAATTCCATTGATCTACCAAAATTTGACGGTACATCATACAAATATCAGCACATACCGCAATAGCATGTGAACGAAATGCGAATATTATTTCATCCTTTTGCAATTTAAAGCCCGTATACAAACTTTCATTCAAGGAGATCCCAGAATCATAAGGGGCGGATCTGTTAAATACAACACGGAGGTTAGTTGTGCTGCTCGTGAGTTTGTGAACAGTATGATGAGGTAACAAATATGGTGAGGCTGTTTCAGCAATATTCGTATGTCCTAAAGACAAATATTGCTGAAGGAAGCTGTTGTATACGATTTTCTAATTAGGAATGCGGTTCAAACGAGATTCTAAATTGAGATAATTCTTAAAAGCCACACTGCGATTACTACCGAGAGAGGTAGCATTTTGAATAAATGGTAGTGAAATTATATAACGACCTATTTCATCGCGCTTAACGATGTCTAGAAAATGTTATTCGCTATAAACATCTTCAAGACTAGAATTGGCGGGATATTGAATTTCTTTAATTTCCCAAATAGTCGGAACTTGACCCACGAGCAAATAGCCGAAATTGGTGGAAACTGCAAGAGGTTTTCCAGGAATAATTTTGCAATTATTACTAAATAAAATTTGTGAGCATGTATCTGCGCCTAATAAAACATCTGCTGATGCATATCGATAGAAATTACAATCAACGAGAGCTAAATTACAAAATATCTCGTAAATTGATTGAGGTACGGAACAACCTGGAATATTTCCAGTAATTCTTGGAAATATCGAATTTTGAAAACGAAGTTGCGTAGGAGAATTTGTAGACTGAATTATACAGTGTTCCAAACCTTTAGAGCCGATGGGAACATCAGACAGACCTAAAATTTGTCTGGAATCCCGACTACGTTGAAGTCCGCGCATAAAACGAATATAGCATTTATTTGAGATCCTATGTCTGAGACACAACGCGCGGACTGTATGTTACCATGGGCGTCTAATATTTTAACTTGTAGGGTACCCAGTAGTATCACATGGTTACAGAGAGTATGAGAAACATTACATGTAGATACGACTTCTTGAGAGTTTGCGACTTCAGGAGCAATAACAATTGTGATTTGGTGTGATTGAGTGGTCACATTTCTATTGTGAGGTTTATGTAGTAAAGAATGATGCCAACTAGATGAACACGTGTTACATTTGCCTTGAGATTTACATCCTCGAGTATGATTTCCCAAGCACTTTACACAACGAAATAATTTCTTAGTAATTAAATAACGTTCGTCGACACTTAAATTTTTGAAAGATGTGCAGCCGTAAATTTTTGATTTCCGTTACAATGGGGACAAGAATTATTGGTGTAGTCTCTAACTGCAGCGTTGGAGTTTTAAACCAAAAAGGATTTGTGCGGATTCGACTTGAAACGAGAAACTGAAGTTTCAATTTTTTCTGTTTTTACATCAGAATGAAGTTCTAGCGTTTGGCTTTGCAATGTTAAAAATTCAAACCATTTAAAGCATGTAGGAATTTTAGATCCAACCTGCATATCGAACGCATTTTGGCTTTTAAAATCTAAATTGCGATAACTGAGCAAAAATAACAGAAAATCAACCATGTTGTAAACTTTTGAGATAGTTTTCAACGTACTCACTGTACTGAAATGGAGGGTTATAAGGTGAGTGAGAGAACCGGTATGCTTACATTGCAAAATTTTATTTAGCTAGTAAGCCTGCGAGGTGAGTCGTAACGGGTTTACAGTTTGTCAAATGCTTGTTTGTATAAATCAGGTTCGATAGAAAGATCAGCTATAGGAGCCAGTGCTTTGCCCTTCACATAGGAGCGGAGGTACAAATATTTGTGAGCAACAGGTACGGTTTCATTAGTATGAACCAAAATACGATAGAGGGTAATGAATGGAACCCAGTCTTCTATGCGCTCTGAAATTGAACTGATATCCAGGGGTTTTAAATAATGCGAAACCGTGGACACGGTTGCCGGGCCGGCTGTGGCAGCAGCTAGCTCCGGTGTTAAATTTCCTTTTATTTCAATATAACGGGTGCGAATAAAAACTATTATTTCGGCAAATGTCTAAGTGTTGGGGGATCTTGGCAGCCACAGGTTGCTTAACCCCCTTGAATAAATCTCTGTGAAATAGGGCACAATATTAGAAAACAATATAAGGGGAACCGAGCTGTATTACTGTGTGAGAATTTCAGGGAACCATGTAGGTTAGTTTAGAAAAGAAATAAGTGCAAGTACATGTCCAACCAGTTTTGAGACGGGAAACCCAATGACGAAAAAATAAGCGCTGACAAATCTGATGATTATTATAAACAACTAGTTGTTTGTTGTGAAATATCTACAACTAATGTTGACTGTGCGAAAAGACATATTGGAAAAAATATTAAATCAGTAAATGTTCAAGTGCTGGGGGAACTTGGCAGCCACAGGCTGCTTACCCTCTTTCGCAACCACTGAATGTCGGAGAAATAGGGTATATAATTGTAAAACAATAGAAGGTGACCGAACTGCATCTAACAAGAAAGAACGGTGCCTATGAAAGTCAACAAACATAGAACAAAAAGTTGTTGAAAGCGTATGTGTGGAGCACAGCACAGACAATATGCCTACGAAATACGAGCAGTCTGAAAAGCAGACAGAAGAACAGTAGCGGCCTTTGAAATGCCGTGCTTCAGATGTTTGAGGATGGACAGACAAAGGTATTAACAAATAGGTTATAGAAACAGTAAGGGAACAAGGATATCTTTGGGAAAAAATATGAGAAATAGAAAGGCATAATACGTTCTAAGGCATTTTTGGGGAATAGTATGGGATATATGACAAGCAGAGATAGGAAAAAAGAGGCGGATGTAGACCTAGATCAGATAGTGATAGATGTAGACTGTGCAAATTTCGGGGAAATCTGTAGGTTAGTTCAGAATAGGAAACAATGATGGTACGCGTCTAGCCAGTTTCAGGACTGAAGACCCAATGATGATGATGATGATGGGTGCGAATAACATCAATCACATCGTTGAATGAAGATTGAAAATCTTGAACCTTTTTTTCAGGTTCTTTAACCTTAAAGTTGAATTCAAAAACTTAATTTTGAAGCTCATCAAATTTAGTTTCGATGGCCTCTATCAGTTGCAATTTTGCTTGAAAAGCGGGCAAACGCGCTAATGTAGCAGTTTTAGCAAAGTTTGCTATTTAGGTGAGTTGCGAGTACAAATTTTGCAATTTGCTTTCAAATAATAAAATAGTTTTGGCCATAATAATATAGCGTATTTGAGGTTTCGACATTTTATTATAATTAATCACCATGTGTTCGTTCCATTTAAAGTATTGTTGTGCAAGTTAAATTGATAAGTACGTCGTAACTTGCGTAACCGTACATAAAATAATGTAGTAAAATCGTAAGGGTGGCTAATTAGTAACCGGGTGGTTAGGACCAAAAACTGTTTCAGAGGGAAAGGAGTGGACTGTAGTTTAAGGGTGAGAGGTAGAGGTGTAAACATTGGTAATAATATGTACGATAAAAAGTCGCTCGCCAAAACTGCTGTACTGAAGTTTAATCAATTGTGATGTATCATACGGAACTATTTATGTGTAGCACTAACCTGTGTCTATGAATAGCACTAACCCGAGATCCACAAGGATGGATAGGTGAGAAGTAGGAGGAAAATAATTAGGAATGCAGCATAATAATATACAACCTCATTGTGAGAGCGATCGCGAACGTCTGTCGAACTAATAAATACGCTAACCGAGCAATATGATCGGACAACTCCGTGGATATGCACACTGAACTGGGAGCGGCGCGAACAACTGTGATTTTTATTTCGCGATCGATCACAGCTTGAAGAAAAAATCGCCTTTGTTATGTAGAGACACTAATGTTGGGATGGAAGCAAATCCTTAGTGACCAAGCTGCAAAAAACAAGAGAAAACCGCCTACCGCTATATGGGAGAACGTGAAAGATATGTAAGGTTAAGACATAAGACCCGAAGTTCAGGTATCCTAGGCAAGAATAGATGATGTTCCTCAAAGGAAGCCAATAAGTTTTATTTAATTTAAGTTCATTATGCTTATTTTGGAAGCATTTAATTTTAAATCGATTTTTCAACTTATAGAAATTTGTTGATTGGTCAACGCCTCCGTTTTCATACCATATTCTTCTCATTTTAGTTGTGTATATTTATATTGCGCGGTGACATGACTCGGCGACGACGCTTGTCAGTCTTCACCTGTCGCTCGTGTAAGAGCAGGAATTTGAGGTTTGGAATATTGTAGGGCGGCAACTATTGGCGTTTAAAGCGCCCCCAAAAATTTTCGTAAAAGGTGGAAGTCCATTTAAATATAAGATGATGCTTTTCCAGAGTTTGAACAGCATGTGTGTGATCTGCAGTCGTTGTATGAACTGTTGTCTACTATCACTTGGTTTCAATAGGTTCAAGTTTATAAGTTTAAGGATTATGGTATTTATTTAAATTAAGTTCAGTACTTGGATTCTATTTAGTTATGTGGTCGTCAAGTGACATTCTCTATATCATCTGCATATAATTTTTATTACTCTTATTCTAAATAATTCTAACCAAAACTAATTTTTGATTAATGATTTGCCATATTTACCACACTGCATGATTAGATGATTTCTTACAAATGTTTTAACATTTCACAACTTAAACTACATAGTTTATACGATCAAACCTAAAAAGAAATAGAAAATAAATTATTTATGTACAACGGGAAGAGTTCTCCACTTTATTTTACTTGCACTGTAAAGCCATGCTAAATTATAGTTTAAAACTTTATTATTTAGTTAATCAGAATGTAGAGGCTACTCTGTATGATTATTTGTTCTCTTTCTTCTGTTAAATTTTTGATACCTATAAAAAGAGGAAGAAGGATCTTTACTGGAGATCAATTTATTTTACTTACCAACACTCTGTTCCGTTTCATTTAAATGGTTATGTCTAGTGATAGTACCATATCAGTAAATCTTTTGGTGAATTAAAGAGGCACTGCGTTAAAACATTAAAATTGCGAAATCTGTTATATTATTGTCAGTGCTCAAACACAAAGTGTCTAGTCACTAGATTTTCATTTGTTGTATTCTAATTTCAGGTACAGCTTCGAATCTTTAAAGTGTCAAAGTGAAAGCATCGGGTAATCAGCGCCTGATCTCTGTTTCATTCAGTTAGTGCGGGATTGCTTTCGTGATGTTCCTTTTGATAATACTTATTTTATTATAGTCTTCCGGCATATTTTTTTCTATGGGTTGCTACACTCTCTCACAGGAACTTTCCTTCCGGTTGTCCATTATTAGGATGTTTATAGATTTTTTAGAGTTTCCTTTATCAATTAACCGTTCGACACTTACTTTTATCCTGGGCTATTATTTTTAATCGACATGAACAAACATTGATCTTTTTTAATGTAATCACCTAGCCCATAATATAATTTTGTAATAATTGTATATAATAGTAATTAAATGTGTACGTATTCTAAGAGCAAGTCGGTCTAATTTATTAAAATATATACCTTTTGATGCTTGTAAATGCTTTTAAATCTAAGATAAACAACCAGCAAATACATATACTAATTCCGACCATTAGTAACAAAATTTACCCAAAGCTTCTACCAATTTCGGCATACAGTTCAAATACGTAGCGCAAACTGCACTGCAAGACTTCTAGTACAAACTTTTACATCGAAACGACTTGTGGTAAAGGCATAAGTTCAATTACCTTGGTAGTGCCGGCATATCCTGCGTGTTTTAATAGTTTATGTTATATATAAATTACAGAAGCATTTAGTAATTCAGACTTAGGATCGGGCACCTTCTGAGAGATACGCAACTTTTCCAAGTCCATCTATATATGTATAAATAAACACATAACTAAAACAAAATTGATTTGAAGGTTAAAAATTTGGAAATTAGAATTGTACTACCACTAACGTTGATCAGACGCCGTTCAAAAACTTAACAATTATGGTAAGTTCAATCACGTTACGAGTGCGGACTCATCGAGCATATTTTAATTATTTATATTACACTTAAATCACAGGAATATTTATTAATCTAGGCTAAGATCAGGCTCCTACTGACAGATGCATAACTTTTTTAAATCTATTGTATAAAACACATAGTCAAAGCAAAATCGATTTGGAGGCTAAGAATTTGGAAATTAAAATTATACTACTACTAACGTTGATCGGACATCGCTCAAAAACTTAACAACTACGGTCAGTCACCCAACTTCCAGAGGACGTTATTTGATTAGTTAAAATGCGTCTTCGACTAATTTAGTTGGTTGACATCCAGCATTCAATGTTTTCTGATCTCACTAAAACCAACGTAACTTATAAATCAGATTCAATCGTCCAATGGACTTTCTGGTATAAGCTGCAAGTAAATTAGTAGGGTTCCGATGTTATATTAAAGTCGTATGGAAGTTACGTTCATACTTCAGTGCATAGGGTATAGATCAACCACAATGTGTAGCGATAACGAAGTCAAAGCAAGTAAAACAGTATTTAGTAGTCGGTAAAATGTTACTTGCATTATCAATCAGCACGAGAACCCACCAGTAAGCTGCCCCTAATCGAAATTCAGCATCCTCCAATTTTTATGAAAGGTAGTAGCAAGAAGCTTTATCATCAGTAGTAATCCCGATAGTTTTTGTCACCACCAGCAGATATATAATAGAATATTCCTGCAAGACCATACACTACTAACTATTTTAGAAATAATCGTGTAGTGCAGCTGATTCACCCTGATCGTGCGTAGCTGTCACTAATAAGTGGTGCTATATTTTCAGTATCTCGTGGCATTTAATTTAAAAAATCATCCCGAATATATTTCAATGAGACAGACAATAATCTCCCCACTAAAGAAAGACTCTCTAGATATACTGACGAATATGAGCTACATAAGATAGACAGAAAACAAGCGTCTTCCTTACGAAGAAGTCAATCTTGCTCACTAATCACTTTACAGAAATCCAAACTGTACTGAATACCGTAATTATTCGTTGCTGTTAGCCAAACAGCAGGAAAGTCCCTAAAATGGCGTGAATCTAATTGGGAAGTCCCTAATTCGTCTGATCTCAGATAACGGGGAAGTTCATTATTCGTGTGATACTACCGGGAAATCTCTACAATTTCATACAAGTGATTTTGTCTATAAGGTAACACTAGGGGTCCAATAGTAGTACCCGATGGAAAATTTATATTTTAAAAACCATAGTTGCAAGAAATTAATATAATCAAAAAATTACACGAGGCACGTAAATAAACAAAATCAAGCATCTACAGGGTTCAAAAGCATTAGACAGTGATATGAGAACACAATAAAAATCTCATTCGTGTCTATTAAACCAGCTCAGTCGACAAAGCGTTAAATGAGCTGTAATGGAAGTTTTGAAATTCGGATTTGTAGTGAAACAAATCCCAAACGTAAAAGTAATCGCAAATTCGAGAAAATTACCCTTACATGTGAAAGTGTTTTAGGAGTGAATACTTTCCGTCAACGATGGTTGGATTAATGGACTACCGGCAGTCACATTTCAGTCCTACACCAGAGTCTTATATCCGATCATAGAATTTTTGTTTTCTGTCTGCTATATATTCTGCTAATGTATATTTTATTGGTTATAAAAAATGTACTGGTATTAAGATTTTTACAGTAATACACATTTAGTTAGTACCGTAATGTAACAGGAAGTTCTAATAGAGACAAGCACACCGATTGTATTTGTAGAAATTCATATGTACCAGTTAAATTGGTTGGACAAATATAATTAAATAAATTTAAGATGTTCTTTTCCTGATAGATACACGAATAGTTGGCTAATTACGGATAAAGCTTAGTTTATTTGTTTTGTTTGTTAAATAATGTGATATTCATGTTTGGATAAAATAGGTTAGGTGGACGTCTTTGAGGTTTATTATTCTTTGTGTTTATTTTAAACTAGTAGGAGAGAAAAAGTGTACACCAGGTCTCCATCAATCTATGTGACAAAAAGAAAGAAACAAACCATTTAAATCGTCTCCTAGACACCCATCGTCTAGGGAGGCTAAAATCAGATGGGTTGGCGCTCAACAACTTTTATTGGATAGAAAGTTCAAAAAACTTTTCAAGTAGGTGCAAGTGTTGAAGTTTGTATATCCCCACAAGATTTGGATTTGATTTAAAGAAGTCGCCTCTCACCACTGCAATCTAGCTGGTGCATTGTTTATTGACAGGGTAAATTTAATTCAGGTAACTAACGTCAATTTAGCATGTCTGTTAGTATTTTTCCAAAATAAACGATTGTTTATTTTAAGAATGGAAACCAGTTTCAGTTCTTTATTTTATATTCCTTTTTATATCAATTAAATTCCTTTCCAAAACCTACCTCAAAAACATGTTTATTCTGTTATTCTTCTAACGAAAAGTGCACGGCGGAGATGGTCGTTCTCTTTACAACCCGTTTTTCCTTTTCGCATATCAGTTGAAAGTAACATATGCATTAATATCTAAACAGTAATCTAAAAATAAATCTGCATAACAGCATGATGTAAATTGTTGTTTCCCTGAAAAGAAATCCCAAAACCTCCTACGCATCTGTGTAAAATAAATGTTCACGCTTTTATGACAGTGTAAATCCAAAGAAATAAAGCGTCATTTAAAAGCGAACGCTGACAGTAAAGCCACACTTATTTTTAAAACCTACAGATTTGGAAATTAAAAAAGGAAAACTAAGATAAAGCACCTACTGACGACTAATACAATTTCAGCCCCAGTTTATTGTCTGCAGAATGAATTGAGCTCCTCCAACTCTGTAGTATTAAACTCAAAGTTTGTTAAACTTTTCCCGTTCTCCTTATCTTAAACCTCACAAATAGGGAATGTTTAGAATGTAGTTGAATAAACTGTGCAAAGTGGAGAGCTTTAATCAGACGGGTTAAGTGCCATATGATAAACCGAATGACAAAAGGAAATAATGGATATAGCTTAACTTAGCAAAGCTGCTAAACGAATTTGGTAGAACCAAAGAAGGTTAAAGATTTCTATCTACCTTGGAATTTATAGTAAGTTTTTCGCCGTATTGGTCCAATTTATATGCTAGTAACTATCCTCGCTTAAACAGCGCTGTAGATTGTGAAACTAGTCTTCAAGTTTAGCTTAAAATAGATGAGTCCTGGATGAGCAGAACGGAAACTACTTTGAACCTTTAATGTTTGTACAGCGGAGGACGTGAAACCAGAAGGTTGCTAAAGCAGATTGATAAATTTGGAAACATTTGTTAAATAGCTTGAGAGAGTAAAGTGGAATTTAGTCTAGTTCACAGAAAGACAATACGTAAACCACGTATATGGAACGAATATTTTACCGTACATAAATTGGCGGGATAAATTTCATTAAGATTGAAGTTAAAAAACAGTTCTCAATTTGTGGTCATTTTCCAGGTATATTAAATTTAGCTCATTCTGTTCTTATTCTTGTAACTAATTATTATTGGGTTGTGGAAACAGTCATTTTTTATAATTCCAATTAATAAAGAATTTGTTCGAACCAGCATAATGGATTTTTTTAGTAACACATTAACCGCATTGTTCTATAATCATTCTTTGTCTACCAGATAATCTAAAGATTCCAACCTTTTTTTTTGTGAATAAAAGTGTTGAAGTAACATTTTGCAATTATCCAAAAAAGTAAATATTTTCTATTGAGGGAGTTATGAAAGAAATTGCGTGCTAAATTGGGGTTACATTAATTTTTATACTTTTACTCTAAAGCGGTGTGACGACGTAACAGTTTAAACAGTGCATCGGCTAACTTACAGTGGTGCAGCATCATGTGAGAAACAAATAATCTTCTTAGGGGTATACAATTTTCAAAACTGCTCTATCAAATTCCAATTGATTTACCTTATAAATGGTAATCATGTAAACATGTTAGAGTTCTTTAACAACCATCAGGTTGCTAATATCTATGTAGAGCCAGGTGAATAGGAAAATTATAGAAGGATATAGGAAGACCTAGACCAAGCTATATTAGTCAAATTATTAGAAATTTAGGCTGTGAATGGTATGTAGAGCTTTTTAGATTAGCACAGAATAGAAAAGAAGTTAGAGCTACGCCAAACCGACCTTAAGTAAGGTCGAAAACAAAATGATGATGATACCTTGAAAGGCATTTTAAACTTTGCCATGCGTAATTAAAACTTTCGGCGTCATCTCACCTTACTGTAAACAATGTCCACTCAGCAGGTGGGTCAGATTCTCGTCGCTACTTAGTGCTTCTGAAGTTGACGGAGTCACTCCAACAACATTCTCATCTTAGTTATAAATAAAAGCTCTATCTCTGCGACACTAACCTATATTAAACAAAATAATTAAAACATAGTCAATTTAAAACTTACATAACTATAGATTGAACATATATACAGAAGCCTTCGGCGGTCTTCGGAACTCTTCGGAAAGCTTCGTGACTTACTTGTGGGACAAAGTGAGAATGTAAAGAATTACGGTATGGATGGCTGGGCGACAGGAGCTTCCTGCCTATACGTGGTTAACGGTAGGGAACTATAGCGATATGCCCCAGGTGCGGCGGCGAGCGGCCAGACCTTGGATAGCATTACTGGCAGAAAATAAGCAGGCTATGGAGAGCACTGCTGAAGTGTAAGCAGGCTCTGGTGAGCACTGCTAGTTGAGTTTCTTAGGATGTGGCGAGCACTAAGTGTACTGATTTTTGCTGGATTTGCAATTGTACTTATATACTTCCATTTCCTATGCCGGCTGTGTTGAAAAATGTTAATGATGTGTTTAACCAATAGAATTGTGTGGTTCAGCTTTCGTATGTGAAGGATGTACACGTACTGTTGACCAATAGGTTTGCTAGTTTTAGTGTAGCACAAAACATGAGTAGGAGATTTTGGTTTTACATTAGTTTGTTCTGTGTTTAGCACGTGTACTTTTATATACGGTAACAAGGCCAGGTGCGTCTGGTTGTGTCGGTGCAGGTGAATAAAGATCCAACTGGGTTGTTGAGTGGGCTCCTTTGCCGCTCTCGATTTTCGGATACACTAGGCCGGTACTTGTCACTAATTCTGCGTTCCCGTTTGACTACCATAAGCGGATTTCGATTTAAAGAACCGCGTTGCCTCTCTTGTTACCTTTCTCAAAGTACTTTGCTCATGACCGAGATATTCGAGCATGAATTCGAATTCACCTCTCGTCTACACTCAACCGTTTTTATAAGCGTCGCCCCCCTTTGAATGTGGGTTATATAGGCTTGCTACACCCCCTTATTTTAAGTTCGCACGTACATTTTTAACGTACAACAATATTCTATGTAAAAGCATCAACCGTTCCTCATTTCTTAAAAATACTCGCCTAACCGCCTCTATATTATCGTGAAAAGCTCCAACGGCTCTTCGTTTCCCTGAATTACTACAACAAACACGTTAAAATACTCGGTAAAATATTTACAACGGCCAACCGTCCCTGCTATTTGGCGAAAACTAGCCTCAACCGAAAATCAATTCCCATTACGTTCACAATTCAAACTAAAACAAACAACTTCCATCTCCCTTGTTCATATAGTCCCTTTTCACACATATGTTTCCACCAGCTAGATATTTGCCCTACCTAGTACAAAACTGTTGCGCATATGCCAGTAGCGTCCAATCATCTCGCACAATTTCTCTCCCTTGCTTTCAATCGATCCAGGTCTGCTTATAATATTCCTAGAAATTATTGATTTTGTTGCCCTCTCCAAAATAAGTTTGTTCAGCGTCTCCCTGCTATACTATATCTATAATTAAATCCCAAAATATTCTGTTTCTCACTGTGTTCATGCGTTTCTGCTCCGTCCTTGTTCCTCCATGACAGTTTGTTTTAGCTTCCCTCCTATACTACCTTTATAATTAAAATCGATATCTTATACAAACATACTGCGTCTTCGTCATACTTATATGTGCTCTGTTCTGTCCTTGTTGTATATTGACTATACTAACTTCCAACGGTCCCTTTCTTTCTTGTAACACATTAATTTTTATAGGCTTGTTTATTGTAATCTGTTATCATAAAATATTTCCCCCTTTTAGTTTGTACACTGTACCATGCCACTTTATTGGTCTTAGTGTCATGCTACAGCTTCGTAGTCTCTAAAAATGTACTCTCTATAATTGCTTACTTTCAAAAACATAGTTTAGTTCTTGCAAGGTAATGCGTAGTTACGTATCTTCAGTTCTTTGCTGTTTGTTAAGTTGCCTATATTTCTAAATGTTCAAGCAGATACAAGTTTTAATAACTCCTTTAATTTTGTATAATAAATTGTTTAAGAGTCTTTAACAATTTTATTGTATAGCGTTCGGTTCCTCTTTGTATTTAAAAGATTGAGAAACATCAAATGTTTAAATAAATTCTAATTAGCTGGAATAATATCTTCATATATAACACAAGTGGATTTGAATACCACATATAAATACAAATTCAAGTTTCCCCAATAAAACCGGTTAAGTTATAAAGAGAACATCTGTTTTCTATCTGGTCTGACACGATGGAAAACAAGATCTTCCTTTCTCAATTTACCTTCGTGTTGAATAGGCGTTTCGTAAGTATTATAAAGCGAATTACTTTGATGCTGAAATAAAATAATATTTTAGGAACCTTATAAAATGTTAGGTGAACGCTATCTTCATAATTTGTCCATCGTATTTATAACTGATGGTAAGACTTTTGTGCAACAATAATCATGTTCTTTGAAACATGCCAGCCATGTTGAGGCTAATAATAATTTATTTTAGAACCTACCGACATGTTACTTAACTAGTACATATCTAGAAGATATGGTTTCTTCATCAGGAAACTCAACTAAATATTAACATACCGAACCTATAGTATTTAGGAAACTCGCAATTCAACTTTAGTTCCTGTTTTAATTTCAAGTATGCATCACACAGCAGTTCCTGACGTAGTAACTAAAAACCCTTAAACTTCAAGAGGTTTCATATTCGACACTGTTTCAACACAGTAAAAAGTCCACTCGCACACCTGGAACAAGCTTACATCTTTGCAAGTTCTACGTGGAACATCTCATAATGTCAAGGTAATGAAAATAAACTGTTTACCAGCAGCAGGTATGAGATTTTATAAATTTTTAATGTCTGTGAGCATATGATGTCCCTAGTCGATTTGATACTGTCAAAGGCTACATTTTACATTACAAGAAAAATCCATACTTTAACAATTCATATCTTAGCTTTAAATTAAATTAAATACTGCTTTGTTTCCAAGCATAGATTTAAATGATAATTACCTGTTTATTAGAAACTTATTATTAAAGAAAAGGCCCAGGGTTTCATGAAACTTAGAGTCTAAACATTTAAATTGTCATGTTATTAAATGCCTTTAAAATTACATGCTTATGTTTTATATCAATTTTATAGTTTACAACCAGTGAACAAGATATAACTCAGAAATGTTTCAAATTGTTTCTTACTACTAAAACTGATATTATATTTTAATTAGATTAAACTACAGGAATTCTATTCAATTGTCTCAGGTGTTTATTTTCAACTTTCACCCCATGAGATTTCAAGTCTTATGCAGCCTATGCGACCTTTAACGGTTGATGCTAGCTGTGCCAGAGTATGCCTCCTTATCCTGTCGTGTACCTACGCCTTTTATCACACCTAAAAAGGGGTAGGGTGCACGTGGCGCCCACCTTATTTTTTTATTTCTCTTATTACATTTATCACTGGGTCACCACTCACGTGATGCATACTACACGTTTGACAATGTAACGTTCAATTTTCTGTTCTTTTGTTTCAAGCTTAAAGTACACAAAAAGGAGTAGGGTGCAACACTATGCTTTAAAACGATCCTGGTTTTACCCTTCAAAATAATAATCCTACTCTAACGAATATGAAAAGCTTTTATGTTTTCGTATACTACCTTAAATTAATTAAAAGTGGTTTCTAACCCTATTGTCCTATCCTACAATAAATATTATGTTACGTCCTTTCTAAATAAATACAACTAAAATTAAACTAACCCTAAATTATCATACGTTGACTAAGCTCTAAAATAATTATTTAAAATACCTAATTATCTAAAATGCCTAATTAACTTTCTGGTAAGTTATTACTCTACCCCCGAGTTTGATTTATGACCTTATATATTTACAATTAGCTACAAATTACACGACAATATATATATATATATATATATATATATATATATATATAATAGTTATTAAGATGAAATGAAAACCCAACTTTGTATTTAAAGTTGAATTACCATTTCAAATCGAACTAGTAATTGAAAACCACTAAAAGAACGGCTACAGCAGTGGTTTTCAATTACTAGTTCGATTTGAAACGGTAATTCAACTTTAAATACAAAGTTGAGTTTCATTCATCTTAATAACTATTAATATATATTAAGCATTCATTTGCACTCCAAATGTGGATTATTTTTTATATATATATATATATATATATATATATATATATATATATATATTTCTGTTGATTTATGGGTTATAATGGATGTTAGATAAGGCAGATAATTATTTATGGCAGGGTACCCTGTGACTATACAAGTCAATTAAAATTTAAGACGTTTTCAAACGATAGTATAGGAATTTACAATTTACAATAAACTTTAGGGTTAATTTTGCGTCGTTGTAACATAACTGTAAATATTAATTACAAATATGAGGTAGGAAATGTAGGTCCGAAAAGTGTAGTGTAAAGACTTGTATCTTAAAGAAGTAGCATGTAGGTTTATTAAACCGAAAGTTTTCAGATTCAGTATATAGTGAAAATCAATAATTTAAGACGATGAATTGTTTAATTGCATAAAGTAACTGATATTCAAAGTGTACATATTCTTTGTGAACATAATTTAGCATAGTTTAGTATAAAACGTTAACATTGGTTAACCTTGCAAAGTGTTGTCGATAAACAAGTTATAACGGCTAAAGGGTTCAAAGGAAGACCGTGCAAACAAACAAAATATTTCTAGTAGAAATTGAACGTTGAAAATATGTTCGCGATATTAATTTAAAAGATGGAAGATAATTATCAAGGATTTCTACGTATAGGATCCTTATAAACGAACAAGTATATTTGAGGTAGAGCGTTGAAGGTTAAATACGAATATGGATCGATATTAGATAGCGAGGCCTTGTTTTAGCATGTATTAAAATGAGAAAAAATTTATGTGTCTGTTGACTTTAAAGCTACTAGGGGAGACAAACAAAAATAGAAGGGAGATGCAGCGTGTTAGGTTTAAAGTGTAGAGTGGTTGACTTCTACAAGCACTAATAATAATGGGAATATGAGAAACAGAGATAGTTAGTTGGACTCCACATATAGAAAAGGGATAGACGATACTCAAGAGAGGGTAGATGTTGTTAAGATATTATCGTACTTGTAAACGGGGAACATAAAAGAAGAGATATAAAATACCGGTTAGACAAGAATACAATAAACTGGTAACAGACATAGAAAACATAGGAAGGGTACAAAATACAAGACAGAACATTTTTGTATGTAAGCTACAGCGAGGTGACCGTATGTTTGCGTATTCAAGAGGAGTATTTTAGATGCTTGTGTTTGTGTCAGTTGACAAGACACTTCAACGAATTTGATAGCCGTGATAAGTTTTAATTAAATTTTCGAAGTAAAGCGTTTATTTTGTGTTCAAAATTCTTAGATTTTCTAGACGGTTGGCATACGACTGCCAATTTTTCAATGAATTGCTGAAGGTTAACGGTGAGATTTTTAGAATCGACGACAGTTGAGTGTCGTTTGTGCATATTGTTTTTGAAATGGTGTTGACCGTTGTACAAATTTACAAAGAAAGCTTGTTTGTGGTGATGCGTTTTAGGAAGTGAAACTAGTCGGGGGGGTGAGGCATTTTTTTGTCTATTTAAACCACCGGGAGGCGGTGAGAAGCTCTCTCTTATAATTTTCTTCCAAGCTTCGAACAACATTAGTAAATGAGTTAAGCGACAAGTGAGTTTGATATTGTAATTGAAATCAATTAAACATGCACAAGTTGATGTAATGTTGAAATAGCAGTTTTAAATTTTATAAAATATTTTTTAAAAAAGCGAAGCATGCTGAACTGTAAGTAGAGACTACTTTGTTATTTTGGTTGTTGGGGCTTGTTGAGCACTTAAATGAAGTAGTGGATGTTGTTGGAACTTAGCCGATGTATGGAGGATTGGAATTACCGTAGATTGGATGAATAGAAATTTGGGTAGATGATTGCTGTCCCAGATGGTGAGTCAACTTGAGGTGATTCCTGTACGTGCAGTCGTTAATGAGGGCTGCGTCAGCGATGGTTTAATGGCAGATACCTGTTTGTGCTACATTCCAGGTAACTAATTTTTATAAAAACATTTGTCTTTTGTAATTATTTGGTGTTATGAACTTCTGTGCTTTTTGGGCTGTATTTTGTTGAATTCTCTGGATAAAAGAATTGATTATTTAATATTTATAATGAATTATTTGAAAATATGTTGCTGTAGAAATTTGTATTATAAAATAATTGTGTAATATCTGCTTATGTAGAAAGTAAACGGGTTATAGGTGATTTTTAGTGCGAAAATTAGCACCCATGTACAAAAAGGTTTACTATGAGCTCTTATTAGACAAGGGATTTAAAGTAAGGTTTATGGTTAAGCCCAGTTACTTTCAATAGTTATTGATGAACATAGGTAAATTTAAAATGAATTATTTCAAAGTGAGGATGGTTGTTATGTAATCTATGTGTGACTCAATAATAATAAGACGAAGATTTTGGATATTAGATTTTCTGTTAGAATAAATTGTGGTAAAATTTTATAGTCGAGTTTTCTTTGGTAGAAAATAGGGTAATATTTTTAGGTATAAGTAGCCGAGCAGCCGTGGCGAACTTCACTGAAGAAGATGCCTTATTAGACCAGGAAGGTAGGAAATCCAACACTTGTTTGCAGGTTAACTTCGCAGCATTTATAGCAGCCCAAGCGAGGGGCTTCACTCCAGCATAGCTACAGAGTAATAATGACGCCCAAAGTGTGGGGCACGAATTTACCAACTGGTTTTAACCTCGCATATATATATATATATATATATATATATATATATATATATATATATTGCTGTGAATCCTCTCATATCTGCAGGAACTGGCCCTTTCAAAAAAAAACATTCGAGCCCCACAGATTGGGCGTCAAGAATGCTGTGAAACCTCAAAAATTAACTGGTCCGTTGACTTTCTTCTGTTAATCGCCTCTTTACTCTTTTCCGCCTCGGCTGCTCACCTAGTTAAAACTTTCATCCTCATTCATAAAAAAAAATTACATTCCTACCACAAACATCAACGTTAACTCTATTTACATCAATATTCATAATACATTAAAATTTCAAAATTAAATTTCAGCATAAATTTCAGTATCAGAAAACTTCAAGATTAAATTTATTATCATTTTAATGTGCATCCAGAATTAAAGTCCTTGTAGGATGCCTACTAATTAATATAACAATATATGCAGACCTGAGTCTGAGTACAAAAGGAGCATCTCCCACCCCTTTACGTTAATTAACCAGGTTCGTCTAATTGAGCTCAAAGACATACCCAAATTTTCATCATAATCCAGAACATAAATACTAAATACCCCTTTCTACTTAAACAAGAAAATTACACTTTAAAATTAAAAATTTGTTGTTAGTACAATTTCACTACTGTCCATTTTAAGTAAATACATTATAAAGTTATTCAACACACACCAAAACATCAAAATCGAACAACAAAGCATAAGTTACCTGAAGGTTAATGCACTCGTGGCTCCAATGTACATCGTCCTCTGTTAATCACACCATTCCAACTGGGTTATGTTTAGGTCCTCGGATTACTGGTCGTCTTTAAAATTTTCTACACCACCATTCATCTAAAGTTGTTTCAGTGCTTTTCCGGAACTCATCTGTATATATCTGTATCTTGTTTTGTGGATCTAGTCACGTTTACGAATCATTTAATTATTAACACCCCCGAAAATAGCAAAGAAATTCATACTTCTTTCACGCTATACGCCAAAACTGCCTACTTTTGTGTATTCATTTGTCGTTGCAAATTTGAATAATTGGTACAGTGATACTAAACTTTATTACCTTGCATCTTCTTTTCTAAGTGCACTAAATTACTTTCATCGTAAAGAGCAAACTGTTTTAAAGTATTAAATAATCACCAAAATATACGAGCAAACTGTTTAAATTATTCAATCAAAATCGGAAAACTAAGAGCACTGTTTAAAACATCGAATACTCAAAAATCTAAGAGAGAGAAACTCATATTAACCCGGGTATATATACTGGTTAGCCTGTCTGTCGGTTTTGTCCCCAAAACGGCCAGTTTCTAGAATTTCGCATACTATGTTCCCATCTCGACCGCCCGTGCGTCGGTTCTTATTAAATTTGCACTCGCACCAGTTAAATCTCAGAAATTTCGACACGGCTCGCAACGTCTGGGAATAACTAATTAATTTTTATACAGAAATGTTATTTTTACCTCTCATGTTTGCCTCTTATTTTCAACCAATCGCAACTCAGTGACGTTGCTCAACTCACGCCTTTTACTATATGTGTTTCTGTCTTGCGCATATTATCCGTCTCTATCTACCCTGTTCTGAGTGGTACTAATCGATATTCTTTAGTATCGGTTATTTTCAATCCATGTGGACTGTGAAATAACCCACCTTATTAGCATTTCCCGTAAATATTAAGCGACGGTTTCTCCAACATTCTCTGTAACCATTTGTTATCTGCCAAATTTACGCAGAACGTGTCTTTTAAAAATACGCAGGTGTTCAAACATAATACTTCTAAATAACACTTCTACGATTTGAATATTATTGGGTTTTTACAAGCTTTTATGCATATTATATGTTACTAATGGTTCAATTAACTCCAATTAAAATAATACCCTTTAATTTTTAGTGAATCCTAATCAAATATTCAATTATTATCTGTACATTTTGTTTAATACTCGTTACCCAAACTTGAATCAATTAATATAAATTTTGCACGTAATTTCCATTTGTTTCTTTACTTGGAATAATTAAACTACACGTTGAGCATTTTAATACTGCTTCTTTTTATAGAAAGCGTCTTGTAAATAATTTAAATCTCTTATTTTTAATGAAACGAATGAATTTTTATTCTCCACGGTTTTTTAATAAAGCGTATTATCTAATAAAATTCCTTATACACGGTGATTAAAATTATTTGATGTAATTAATTAATTTTCTACCCTGGTCTAAATATGAGTAATATATATATATATATATATATATATATATATATATATATATATATATATATAGAGCGTTGTCGGTGTACCAATTGGCGTATATAGTGTATGTCTGTAAAATATTGTAAGGTTAAAAACATGGAATATTTGATACTTAAAAAAGTTAAAATACGCCTCCTAGACCTATGATTTAATGAATAAGCCGTTTTAATGAACATTCAACAAACATGTATTTGCAATTCTTACAACTACTCAATATGCTGCAAAGCCTAGATTACACAAACCAATTTAAGTTTTCAACACCCAAGGTAATGCATCCATTCTGAACAACAAACTGCCTATGCTGAATTTTGTAATTTAGGGTACAGCAAATGCCGTTAAATGTTATACGTTAAAGCACGGTAATCTTCTGGTTTCACAAGCACCACTTTATAGACAACATACGTACGAAAACAGTTTCCGTTCTACGAGATAAGACTCATCCGTTTTAAGCTCAACTTGGAGATTAGCTAGCACCATCTGCAGCGCTACTTTAATTGATTCTTAATTAGACGCATATAAACAAGAAGGATATTTGAAAATAGTTTCTACCATGTTAAAATTGAAGTATATCGTTAAGTTCTATACAATTATTTTTAATAATAAAGTTGTGTATGTACAACTGTCTTAGAATTATACCTAGTAAATTCACTCGGCAGTTCTGTTTGTATCCATTAGTTCCCCTGTCATTCTGATTCCCGTTAATCTTACGATGCTTAATTCGTTATATTAAAATTCTTGAATTTGAGTAGTTTATTTAACTGCATTTTAAACATTCATTTCTGAAGTTGAGAACAACGGAAAAAGTTTATCAAGCTTTGAATTTAATATTCTAGAGCCATCATATTTTATTCGTCGAGTAATAAACTAGGGTTGAAATTATATAAGTCATCAGTGGATGGTTTATCTTAGCTTGCCCATTTTTAATTTGCAGAGGTGTAGCAGGCTTTTAAATTAAGTTTAATTCCAGAAGGGTGACTTTACTGCGCCAGCTGTATAACCCATTGTTTCTTTAGATTTATTGTTCTAAAAACGTAAAAATATGTTTTATCTTTTTGGGTTTCCTTGTTTATAAATTTTCCTGCTTTAGATTACATGGAGTGACAATCTGCACGATTTTATAAACCGGATTTTTTTATGTGGTTTCTGTATACAGTTTACAAAATAGAATAAGCGAATAATTTCGGATTTGAAATATCTAAAACGAATCATCATAAAATCGTTAAGCGATGGCTTAAATAAAAGTGAAAGTAAAGTGTACTGGCAACGATTTTTGATTAGTCGACTAATTGAATAATCGAAACTCGTTCGTGGTTTGTTTACAGTTAAATAAATGGACATTCAAATATTCGATTAAACGAATAGTATGTGCAGTTGAACAATCGATTGATCGACTAATCGATGAACTGCTACTAAAGGAACATTCGAAAAAATTTATTATTCGAATAATCGCGAATATTTTTATTCTTTCGAGTTTCTTGTATATTTTGGTGGACTTTATTTATAGACTTTGAGGAGTTTCAATGACCTCTCGTGACCTCCTAGTCACGTCAATAATATATATATATATATATATATATATATATATATACATATATATATATATATATATATATATATATATATATATATATAACATATATATATATATATATATATATATATATATATATATATTGCCGTGGAACACCTATAAGACCTCTCCAGTGTAAAGAAAAACCTTAGAGAATTTATTAATTTATCGAAATCGAAATTTCACAAAGTAGAAAAATTTTCAAAAAAAAATTTCTTACCCAGATTCCTGCTTCATCACTTTAATTGATTTCTTCAACAGCTCCCCTGGCTAGCTCAGTTGGGCCTCCTCTTGGATACCTAGATTTACTATCATACTCTTTACCGTTCACGCACACTCTCAATAAAACCACAAAATAATACAACAATCATACAATATTTATTTACCACTATTTACAAATAATAATCCAAGATTATTTACATTTCGGTGCTCAAGTTACACCTCAATAAATTCTATCTTTGTAAAATCCAGGATTTTAAATTGAAATATCAAACACATTGAATGTAACAGGAGTAAATGGGCCCTTAATAATACCTTTTTTTAATTTATAATTATTTTTATTTAGTACACCCTGGAGTATGGTGAGCTCATGATAACCCAGTTTATTTTATTAATGTATGCTTTTTACTTTGCATACTCTTACTACAAAGACAAAAAAAAAACCCATGTACTCTTAACAATAAAATTTTAAATTCATGAGGAATGTTAACAAGTTTTATATACACCTTTAGATTTATATTCAAATACCATAATAAACGTTAGTTATACGTAGTCTTTTCAATACGCAAAATAAAGCAAAATACCATCAAAGTTCACTCTCACACATCACAATAATTTCTATAGTTTATAAAAAAAACAGCAAATTCTAATGCGTTACCTGGAATTTCTTAAAAATTCCTACTCCGTTGACGATGAAGTTAAGTTCCTCCACCCTCGGTCTCGTGGCTCTGCTCTGCTTGTCGCCTCCAGCTATTTATAGATGAACACCATCTAAGTTGTGCTGCATGCTATTCATTCAAGATCCATCTAAATCCAAATCCAAGTATATTACACTTTTTTATTATTGCATAATTTAATTTACGTTACTTTACTTTACTTTACTTCACGAACTTGTTAAAATATCTGTTGCACCTCAGTTAAAATTAAACTCGACACTATCCGCGTTTCAAACTATGAGACCAACAATTTAACACTGTACTATTTAACTTAAAAATTTTAATACTAACAAGCTCGTTAGTAGATTTCTGTACGTAGTAAGCGATGCAAATTAACGAAGTCAAAGAGAGACTTAATAACTCTTCTCTCGTATTTATACGATTCTAAATGTAACCTCTGCAAACCCTCCTAACGCGAAATATTTAATTAAACTAACTCATTCCTCAAATTTTGGTATAACCGTTTTCAAAATCTTTGAAATTTAGCTCGTTGATGCGATATTTTCCGAAAAACCCGCATTCAATTTTCTCGTGCTTGTCTGTTTTACAACTAACTATTTAGACCAATGATACTTTCAGTGGTGTCTTGAAACCCCGCCTGTATTAACTCTATTCCTCTCTTATGCATATTATATGTTTCCTTCTAACCTTGTTTGAGTGGTAGAAAATCGATATTACTGTCCGCGTGCTATCTAACCCACGTGGACTGAATACGTGCGTTTCGAAGTGAAATGCTATTATGCCTGTCTCATTCCGAAGCATATCATTGATTGTCCATCCCTTCTGCGCTTTAACGAAACTTTTGGTTAGCATTTATGCAAAACATCCGACCGTTTGCACGATATACCTCGAATCTTGTCTTTTATCTACACAAATAACGGGAAGTTGACCTTTCCAAAACATGCAGGTGTTCAATTAACGATTGTTTTAAAATAACATTTCTAGGAGTTTGTGTTTCAAGGTATTTCATATATTCGACGTGTTTGTTTGTTAGTAAAGCGTTTCGCCTTGGAATTATCGATTTTTCACGCTCTTATGCGTTTTATACGTTATATCCCTTTGACTCAAACTCAATTAAATTAATTAATAACTTCCATTGGCTTACACAATTTATTTTCTTTACGAACCTAACTAAATTTTAATCACTAATTGTAAAATTATGGTAATACTTGTTACTTTAAATTAACTAAATAAAGTAAATTTCGCACGTAAATTATGGTTGTTTCCTCTATACAGAGTGTTTGAAATTGCCTTGTTCATACCTAAATGTAACCCTACAATGTAACACTTCAATTCTTGAACGTAAATCAATAGCTAAAAACAAAGGTTGGTGAACTCTTGGGATACACTCGTTCAAAATTAATTAGACATATGTCAGATCGTAATTTTATTCGACGTTTCGGCGACAAATTCTGTGCCTTCTTCAAAGACTAAAACATCATACAGAGGTAAGTCACAAAATATAAAAAGTACAAACAAGGTTACTTACATAACTACTAAGACATACATAGGCGGAAATATCTACTAAGATTAGGCCACATTTAATATTCAATAAGCATTTAAGTTAAAAATAAAAATAAAAAACACACAATCCTATACCCAAAAGGGGTTATAAAAGATCCGAGTCAAACTAAATACTAGTAATAGAATGGAGCACATACAATACAAACTACAATCATTCAACTTAACGTTTATCTGCTAAAATTAATTTAAAAATTGAATTAACACTTGGTGAACGTACATAAAACCGGTACGTATTTAAATATATAGTGATAACAAGCAAATGCTGGATAATTGTAACTTGAAAAATATATTACAGTTAAAATAAACATTATGATTTTACTGTATTTGCCTTATACCACGTTCAATTTATATACGTTTCTGAAATCTATACAGCCCTGAATAAACAGTACTCAAATCTTTTACATCTAACTAACGTATAATGTGGCATCTTTTTTATCTCGTATCTTGAGTAAGGCGTCCCCCTTAGAAGATTGTAATGTCAAGGATTCATTTTCTTTTGTGGATAGATACAGGCATTTTCAGTTACCGGATGACCATATTCTCATTTATTTTGACGTTTGCTCATTGTTTAGCAACATTCCTATTGGTTTAGTTGTGGAAATTATTACGAAGAAATGGGAGTGTATCCATCCTCATTGTAATTTTGATTTGGATTCCTTTATTGCCACTATAAAATTGGTCTTTAACAACACTTACTTTACTTTCGACTCTGGGTTTTATTTTCATGTCTTTGGCACCCCCACGGGGTCGCCGTTGTCCCCGGTTATTGCCCAGATAGTGATGGATTCACTTGTGGACTATGTTATCAATTCTCTCCCATTTGATGTTCCATTTATGGTTAAGTACGTGGATGACATTTTATGTTCTGTCCCTGACCATTTAGTAGAGTATACGTTGTATATTTTTAATAGCTTTAATTCCAACTTGGTTTTTACATGTGAGAAGGAAGTAGACTCCCGTATTCCCTTTCTGGATACGTTGGTTCTTAGGTCTTTGACTAATCAATTGAGGTTTGACATCTATAAAAAACCTACAGATTCGGGTAGGTATGTTAATTTTTTGTCTAATCATTCATTCCGGCATAAGTTAAATACAATCGTCTGTCTAAAACAGCGTATTCTCAGCATATGTGAACCGGAATTTCGTCATAAGAATTTTAAACAATTGGAGTGTACGTTGGTGAATAATTCATTTCCCAGAGGTCTGGTAAAGAGAGTTCTTTTTTCTAATATGTTGCAGAACCATTCTCGAATGGTTTCGGATACCACTAAATTTAGGAAACTTCCCTATATTCAGCAGTTAACCCCTGGAATCGCTAGAATACTTAAACAACCTGATATTTTTATAGCGTGCACTTATGACAATACAATTGGGAGGCTATTTACTAAATTAAAGGATAAGACGGACAAATCGTTGTGTAGCATTGTAATTTACCAAGTACAGTGCAGTTGTAAAAAAAGTTACGTGGGTCAGACGAAGCAGTGGGTCAAGAACCGGGTAATACAACATAAGAGCGATGCTAGGATCGGGAAGTCCTCGTGCGCCTTGTCTTCTCATCTTTATGTCACCAATCATATAGCGGATTTAGATGGAACAAAAATTTTAGATTTTGAAGAGAATTACCACAAGAGATTATTCCTAGAATCATTTTATATTCTCCAACAACGGGACCCATTAAATAACAAGTTAGATGTAAAAAATTTGAGTACTGTTTATTCAGGGCTGTATAGATTTCACAAACGTATATAAATTGAACATGGTATAAGGCAAATACAGTAAAATCATAATGTTTATTTTAACTGTAATATATTTTTCAAGTTGTCAATTATCCAGCATTTGCTTGTTATCACTATATATTTAAATACGTACCGGTTTTATGTACGTTCACCAAGTGTTAATTCAATTTTTAAATTAATGTTAGCAGATAAACATTGACTAGAATGATTGTAGTTCGTATTGTATGTGCTCCATTCTATTACTAGTATTTAGTTTGACTCGGATCTTTTATAACCCCTTTTGGGTATAGGATTGTGTTTTTTATTTTTATTTTTAACTTAAATGCTTATTGAATATTAAATGTGGCCTAATCTTAGTAGATATTTCCGCCTATGTATGTCTTAGTAGTTATGTAAGTAATCTTGTTTGTACTTTTTATATTTTGTGACTTACGTCTGTATGATGTTTTAGTCTTTGAAGAAGGCACAGAATTTGTCGCCGAAACGTCGAACAAAATTACGATCTGACATATAAGTCTAATTAATTTTGAACGAGTGTATCCCAAGAGTTCACCAACCTTTGTGTTTAGCTATATATATATATTTATATATTTATAACCCATGCGCCGATTGTGCTATTTTGAAAAAAATTAATTAGGTTAATAGAAATAATAACAAATATTATGATGTAAGGTTTCTCAGAATAACCAATTAGCATATAAAATTTCGACATTTTATTACCTTTGTATCTGCTCTAGTTATCCGTGACGCATTCTTTGTCCTTGTTTCACATATACTATAATTTGCGGCGTCGCATGCTATTACAAAAGATAATCGATTATGCCAGGGATTTTGCAGATATTTTCGATGTTCAAGCCGCTTCTTAAAATATTACTGTATATTTAATGAGTTTATACGTAGTTTTAAATACCGATGACTTATATTCTAGAAAGTTCTTTATTTAGAATCAATTGTTACAATCTACGGGTTAATTAATTTAAATTTTGATTGCGTTTTAATGCAAAAGAGTTTGCGTTTTATAGTAAATACACAAAATTATTTATATTTATGCTAAATGTGTACAGCTCTTTCTATGCTATTTTCAGCAAATTTTATCAAAAGTGTATAGATTTGCATTCGCATTTAAATGCGTTTTACGGCATCTTACAACCAATTACTGTTTTACGTATACGACTAATGCCTTTTGCCATTTATTTACAATATGCTCATACAGGGTGATTATTTATACACGAGCAATTTGGATTTTGCATGGTACATCATTGAATAGAGGTAGGCGTATTATACAGGGCGTAACCATGAATTTACGGAAAATTCCATTTTTTCCGCATTCTATTCTATTTTAGTAGGATTTATTTTTAGAATTAGGGTTTCAATGATCTCTCGTGATCCCTTATCACGTCAATATATATATATTTATATATATATATATATATATATATATATATATCTATATATATATACATATAATAAAAGGTTGTTGGTTATTTTTGGGATGTTATTTGTTAAAAACATACAAAGTTACTCGATCATTCGTTTTAATAATTGACGTTTCGGTTGAACTTTCCAACCTTAATCATAATTCTGAAACATGCCACATGTAAACAGTCAATTACATACACATTGCATACATACTTAAAACTTGATCTTGTCTAGTATCATAAAATAGTTGAAACATGGAGCACATTTAAAAATAACAAACACAAATTTACATATTAAAAATTTAAAATAACATGGTACGAGCACATTGTAATGAAGTTGTTATATTACTAATCAAGTCGTTATGATTAAAAATAAAAGAACAAACTCAGCATGAAGTCAACAAATTGCATTAATAATTCTAGGTGAGTGTTTAAACAAATATATAGCAAATTAGTGATCTAATCGCATTAAGGCGGTGTTTGTATGTTGTTGAGGAACAATATAGAAATATGTAAAGTTCCTCACTTACTACTAAACTGTGTTGAGAGGATTGTAAATGTATAAGTAAGAATAAACTATGTTAAGGTTCTTAATATCCTGTTTGCTGTTAATACAATTTTCTTCTTTTTGTATGTGATACGATTCTAGAAAAAGCCTTTTCGGTAATTGTCCTCTATATATATATATATATATATATATATATATATATATATATATATATATATATAAAATATTTAAAAATGGCGCCTGAAATTAGTATCATCCAGCGCCGCTGAACAATCGCCAGCCCGCCTCTGTTAATATCATTTATCATATGCTATTGATGTTTACATTATAGACCGTTTTAATATTACTATATATGTAGTGAGTTTTTGAAACAAACTTATTCATTATAACTGAAATTTGAAAAAGGAAGAACAAAAAATATCTACTCAATATTTTATATAGCGATAATATCAGCACCTAACTAATATTTCCTTGTGTATGTTATTTACAGAAATTACATATTTATCTTGTATGGGATAAAACTTATGAAATACGATCTAACAAAATAAATGTTTCCGCGTGTAACAAAGGGATCTTTTATATTATTCCCAACGGATCAGGGCAAGCTGGAAATCTACGGCGCAATGGAGCAAGAAAAGAACGGACGTAAATGCAGAAAGGGCAACCGTACATTATTCAGTCTTGAATAAATCATACGTAATATCGGCAAGAGAAGTTCCCTGTGTTACGAATTATTTCAGCAAAAGCTCTCATGGGAACTTCCAGACACAATGTGAAGAGGTTCAAGCTTTAAGGGCGCGCGTAATTTTCATCACAACGGTTATACAAACATTTATTATTGCGGTTTAGTAATAAAACACGACCAATTTTTTGTATTTCGGCGTAAGCTTGTGATACAGCCCACTCTTGAGATCTGTAAAGAAATGCTTAGATGATAATGCAACAACAGAAAATTCCAATGCGTATTTTAAAAAAAATAGCATGAACGACCGTAGTATGATCAACGCCACAAAAATTTCAATGTGTGATTAAAAAAAAGTAGCATGAAGAACCACAATATATTCTTCAACAGAAAACTGTGGAAGCTCTATGACATAGAAGTTGCTGCATTTAACATGGAATAAATAATATAAAATAATGTTCGTGTCTACATTTCTTTTACAACTGCTAGGTAGCTAATATCTACTTCCTACTATGGTGTTGTCAGAAACATGACAATATTTTGATTTTCATTTTGTGCATTAGTTAATGCAGCTGAATGAGATGAACCTACATCATATATCGCACCACATTTTTAGTCAAAATCTTAACTTTTTATTTCTAGAGAAAACCGATTGTTCGAGATTCGTTTAAAGAGTTTTACTATGCATTCCATTTCTATTTGAATATTTCCTCTAAGGCCAACCCTACATCTTCGAAAGTCAATAACTTTTCCGAGAAGTTCTAAGCATGAGGCGTACCAGTTCTCAAAATTTAAAGGTCTACATTTTATTTATCTGGGATTAATCCCTCTAATATTGAAAACCACTTTCGCGAAAATTTCTGGGCAGGAAACATACCATTTCTCGAAGACCAAATACCTAGTTTTTCTTTCTAATGGAATAGTTGTCAAGAATGTGCAAGTTGCTAGTGCCAACTGTTAGTGCATATAAATTCTACATTCCCGCTTATAAGTATATCTGAACGTTATCGATAATCAAGTTGCATGCGCAAGGCTGTTTTCAAAATAAAAGTATGTAAAGGATAGGCTACGTAGTACAGTATGTGTTAATCACTTGGAAGCATTTATCCTTACGACAAATGAACGTGACATTTTATATTTTCTTGAGTCAGATGTTTCTTTTACTAACGGAAGGGGGAGTTGGAGAGTCGCTTTGCAGAAATCTTTGTGGCATGGGATATCAGAGCTAAAATAACTTCTAAATATTGAAATTGAAAATTTTTTAAATGTAACGTTTAGTCCATAAAGAAAATTGATAGGTGGTCTTTGCATTTCTTTCAAAAAAATCCATCAAAAGAGAGGTTACACCGTATTGTATATGCATTTCTACAAGTGAATCCTATAAAAACCCAAAAGTATTAGACAAAATTGCATTTTGCGATGATTTGAAAAACAACAAGTAACAGGTTCGGGAGATTTTGTGTAATCAAATCCAAAATGGCGCTAATACTAGCTAGAAAATAATTAGTGTGGGTATAAAACAGTATAAAAAGTATAAAAAAAATAAAATAAATAGTTAAAGTAAAATGCCAGTGTCATAGTTAATAGTTATTTGTTTAAAATTTTTTTTATTTTTAACGGTAAAAGGTTTGTGTATTTATGTTTGTGTGAGGGTTTTAGTAGGGAATTCTACGGTGTCCGTGTGTTATCAACGGTGAGCGGATCAAAAATATTACCAAAGGTCTGTTCATTTTTTGTGTTTAACAGATATCTAAAAATGGCACTTAGGTAATCAATATCAGTTTTTTGGAATTTTATTAATTCATTTAGATGCTAAATCGTTTGGAAAATTCCCATTATCATACAGTTTAACTGATTTATATTCATTCAATATTTCTCTAGCTGGATACGAGGTTTTACCACAATGCATAGCGTGAAAGGCATCGAGCTATTCTCGGTTTTTGATGTTACAGAAATTAAAAATCTTACTCAATTGATAAATTTCCTATAAACTTATCTTTGTTTATAGATAAATAAATTGAGCCAAAAATAAAATTTATTTATTGGACATAATACATTAAAAAATAACTGGGTTTGTTAGTGACAAAAAGTAGGTAATAGATTAATAAATAGAAATATGTAAATAAATTTTAAACAAAGCTTATTTAACCTACAAAGATAAGAAGTTACTATGCCCAATTTCAAAATAATAATGAAAAAATAAGCCTTAGAAAGGATTTTAATCTTTAACCTCTCGTTTTGTAAGTTATTAGCAATTGAATACATCGTGTTCCTAAATATCATGTACATACGGAAGGGTGTAATTATTAGGCTTATTTCATGATAAAAAATTCTTATAAACATAGGTCCACAAACACTTAGTTACTGATCTACAGATAATTAAAACTTCAAGATTTTTTAGTTCTTTCTTTATAGCGCCTGCAGTTTTTAAAATACTTAGATCAAATTTGGAATATATGTTACACTGTAGAGCATTGGGCACGTTAAATGGTTATGAAAATCTACAGGGTGATACTGTCCAGGGATCATGTTCCCCTTTCTCCCTCTGAACTTTTTATAGCGGGAGATTTTAAAACACAAAATAAATTTTCTCGCTTTGTTTAAAAACTTTTTGGTCTCTTCCATTTTTGGTACCTGCAACCATTATCGATACAGGTACAACACGTACTGTTAAAACACCAAAGATCGAAGAAGCTGTTCTAACCTAAATACAAGAACCTTCAGAAAATAGTATCAGAAAAATTGGTGAACACCAAGTTGCTTGACGAATATACTGCATGATTCTCTATCATATACCCATACCCATACCACGTTCAAAGGCTGCAAGCGCTCCTTCCTCGAGATTTACTTTTAAGGATTCATTTCTGCCAGTGGTACCACAATAGGCTAGCAGTAAAACCCACCTTTGATTGTAAAATCCATTTTGCTGGCGAAGCTAACTTTCAAGGAATTGCATTATAAATTTCCGCAACAACCACATATAGCCTGAAGAAACACCACACGATATTGTAGATACAAATATTTTCAAGAGCAGTTCTCATTAAACGTATGAGATGGTATAATTGAGGATAATTTGGTTGGTCCTTTCATTTTGCCTGGTCGAGTTACTGGTTGGTCACTCATACAAGCATTAATTGCAACACAAATTGCCTTTAATGCTTGAAAACTTGCCTATTTTGATGAGAAATCAAATGTGGTATATGTACGATGACGCCGCAGCATATTTTTCTATTTTGGCTTCAGAGTATAAGTAGATAGGACAGGGTAAACAGTCATAACCCCCTAGATCCAGTGACCTAAATAGCCAAAAATTTTTTCTATGGGGCATCTCAAATCTTTAGTATATTTAGCACCAGAGAATACGCTTGATGACTTACGAAATCGAATGAGAGATGCATTTGAAACTGTAAGATTCGGATTACGGGCACCAATGAGAAGAACAGTGGGTCCATGTATAAGAGATGAAGAAGATCATTTTCAATAGTTGCTGCAACGTTTTTTCTTTCAACACTCTGTGGATTGGTAAAAAAGCGTTTGCGGATCTATACATTATTCTTAGTCATGAAATAAGCTAAAGAATTACACCCTTCCGTTTGTGTATAATATGTAAAAAATCCTATATATCATATGACTCGATTCATTTGAATAATATACCATAGTTAATGTATATAACGTATACAACTAAAAATTTAATTAAATTTTGTCTAACGTTTACTTATACTAAAAATTCATGAAATTATATTTTTTTGAAAATATGATAATTCGCTGACAACATAATATAATTGAAGTTTGACAATGTTACATAATTGAAGTTAGACGTAGTCACACTAGCATCAATAAAAATTAGCTATTTCATCGCTCTTTTACTTACCGACATATAAAACCTTGAACTAAAGTAAACATAAACGACAATTTTCGTTTTTACAAATCAATTGTACTTGAAATACAAGTTTTAAGAATAAAATAAATAAATAAATTTTTA
Organism: Platerodrilus igneus; assembly: GCA_036346225.1. Taxonomy (NCBI): domain Eukaryota; kingdom Metazoa; phylum Arthropoda; class Insecta; order Coleoptera; family Lycidae; genus Platerodrilus; species Platerodrilus igneus. Next base: position 3,155,126 of record JARFIW010000195.1, on the reverse strand, counting down.
CTAACTGTTGTATGAAATTGCAAGAAAATATTAAATACGTACACACAAAAAAATTTGCTGTTTGACAGTCAAAATTTGAAACGCCAGTTCTACGGTGCAAAGCAAGAATAGACTTTCATGTGAGATTTAACAGTCACTCAAGACTATAATAATTGTCGAACGCCCATTATTTGCGTTGTATCTCTAAACGTAAGACTTGTTTTATATCTTTAGGCTAACCTAAGTCAAATAGTATGACAACCTGTCCCGATAAAGGGGTAAATTGACAAAAGTTGCACATCTTACGAGTTATTGTTCTATTTAAACGTTTTAAAATGTACAGATCTCAAATTTAAAGGAATTATTAAAAAACGTTCGTGTTACATTATTTTCGAAGTTACACTTTTAAGTGTAGCAGTTTTGTATTTTTATCAATGACAGTACAAATTAACAGTCCTTTTCAGTATACGTTTAATTTTCGGTGCTTTTAGCACTGTCAGTACCAGTTTGCTTATCGTTACTTTACACAATTAAACAGTGCCTTTTAATACTCGCTTTAATTGTGAGTGTGGAGTGTTAATTAAAAAATGCATTTGCCGAATTTAGTGCTTTCTACAAGTTTAACGATGGATCCACGCATCACAGAAAAAGAAGTATACAACGTGTTGCATCAGATGATGCAGCTTCACGGCAAAATACCAAAGCACCTACGCACCCAGAACGCGTTCGTTCTAGCCACCGCAATCGCTAGATGAAACGACCAACCACATCACAACACCCTCACGGATATTCCGTCAAAATCATCAGAAGACGAAGGCAACCTAGAGAGAATCTCTTTTAGAGATAGCGTTCTGTAACACAAGCGAACACCTAGCGAAGAAATTTTAGCTCCAAGAATTTCAAAACAATATAACTGGAACATAGGGATGGTCAACAAAACACAACTGCGAAAAGCCGACACCGCTGAAACAGCAAACTACGTTTGTTACATGACTAACAGGCAAGTCCAAAGAGGAACAGGCAATGTCATTTGCATCAAAACTAGAAACGACCACTACAGAGTTAACGTCGAACTCCAGATCTTGAGGCCTGCACGGTGGAAGTCAGAATCGCTTCTGTAGGTACGTTGCGTTTTGTTGCAGGTTACAATCCGCCAGTCTGATCCATTCAACGAACGGAACCGGTCACCGTTCTACAAACAAAACAGCAAAGCTATTGGCGAGAGACTCCAATGCGAATTACCCGGACGAACAATCGAGCAACGAACCAGAACAAAAAAGATTTCTGTACATCTTCGCAGATAACAAGCAAGCGGCAATCGTAGAACCACTAGGATTAACCCATTAAATTTCAAATGTGCGAGACCCGTCCTGGATTTTGTTATCAACAAGGACAATGAGCTGCCAGTCCAGTTGCACGTAGTCAAGGATTTGGATTGCAATCACAACCCTGTGCCGGCGAGTGTAGGTGAAGACCTCACCACGGAGAAAAAGATACCAAGAAAGACAACCTGTGGGACGGCACCGAAGCTTCCAAACCACGGGAAGCATCAAATCGTCTACACCAAAGAGGAGAAGACATAAGAGTTTACAAACCGCATGGAACGGCGGTTCACCTTAAACTATGCCGAAGCAAATCTTGACTTCGTGGAGGACGTCAATAGAGCAATTAGACTAGTGGACGAGAGCGACGAGTACTGCATGTGACTCAGCACGAGCAAAAGAAACTCATCAGAAGAACGTAGACAGGAAGGCACCGAGCCCTAACGGCATCTCCAACAAGGTGCGTAGAGGAAATTGTATTACATAACTTGTGCAGTCTGCAACATTCCCGCAGAACTACTGAGTCATCAGCCTTGACAATATAGCCGTTGACTCTTACTCAGACGGCTTCACAACGAAGGGATATCTCCAACGAACGGTTTGCTTTCAGAGTAGGACGTTTGTAGGATTCGCCACGGATGCGTTCAACAGGAAGGCTAGGATCATATTCCAGGGTGCATTTAAGGCGTTCGACAGGCGTTCAAGATACTGAATATGGATATCGCTTAGGCTTGATGAAAGTCATCTCGTCGTTCTTGGAACGGTGAAAAATGCCAACCTTCGTTCATCAGCTTATCAGATGGCAGTCAGTGCGCAAGAAGGGGCGCTCGTATCGCCGCTGCTCGACTGACTGTTCACACGCAACCTACCGAACACTGAACGCACTCCTCTCTCTCAAAGATAAAATTTGAACAACGACCAGGTCACTAACCGCCCTGGCTGGTGACAAGAAGATTAGGAAACTACCATCGACTTAGAAGAAATTTTCTGACTACAGCTGATCAGCGTCAACGCGAAGACGAGCAGACGGCCAGACAAGGACAACATGTTCTTCAACAAGACCACTCCATTGAAGACATAGGCCAGGTACCTGAGAGTTACAATCGACAAATGCTGACGTATAAAACTTAACTACTGTACCGCTCGAACCAAGGAAGAAATGACAAGTCTGTGCACTTGTTGAACAGGAAAAGCCCGCTCGACGTCGCAAACAAGGTTCGTATTCACGCATCGGTACCGTAATCTTCAAGTTCCACATTAAAAAGCTGCAAGTGGTCCAATCGCGAAACATGCCAATGGCATTCGATGCACTTTGTTGCATGAGAAACGACCAGATCCATTCCAACGTAACATACCAACGTTGGAGGAATTCATCAAGACAGCTGCAAGAACGTCCTACAATAGAATGGCTCTACAAAACAACCCTCTCATAAGGTCAGTAGTCAATCGACTACAACCAAGATACGTCCATGAAGCACCGAAGACCAAAGACTGTGTGTCTAGAAGTTAGGTTAATCTTGTATGTACAATATTTATTCTCACTAGGACTGCCCCATAACTCGTTTCTCTTTTACAGTTGGATTAGTAATTAAACATCTTTCATCTTGAGAATTTTGTCATTACCATTTAGAATAAGAGTAGAAATTATTAAATCGGTACTCAATAAAAAAATATGTCAAAATAAAAAATGTTCGTGGTATCTTACGCTGGAACTGATTTCAACACAACTAATAATAATTTCAAAGAAAAACAAACTTGCAAACTATGACGATCAACTAGTGTTAGGCGTAAAGTTTATACTATTAATGTATCTCAAAATTGACAGCTTAATTTAAGGACGTACTAGACTGCATTTTGAACGCAAAATTGCATCCTATGCATCACTCCTTACTGGGGGTTTTAAGTTCCTAGGGCTGTTTAGTTAAATGCTTAGGAAACTTCCGACAGCAAGCCTTGAAATTTGTATACATCTAAAGTTTTCTGTTTTTTTGTGGCTTTTTATGTAGCTTTTCAGTTTTTAAATTTTTCGAATGTTATTAGTACTAAAACAACGCGAAGCAGAATGGTCTTAAAAATTAACGTACCTGATACTTGATTTCACTGAAGGTTAACAGAGACTCGTTCAGCAAGCTGTGAATTTTATTTGCTTTTACATTAAACTTGATGAAGATCGCGTGCATTTAATAATTTCAAAACGTAACGTAGGGAACCTGTATAAAGTCTTACCCAGGTGAACTAAAATATTTTGTGGTTTTATTTGAATATACACGATGAGCCACGACCACCCAGTTTTCTCATGAATATTTAATTAAAGGGTAATGTGTGTTTAAGCTAGAACCCTTTATCGCAGTCGCGCATGCAGACGTAATGTTTGTGTATAGTATAAAACCAGTTCTCTATAAAAATAAAGAAATGCTCTTGACGTTTAGAAGAGTTGTTATAAACCTATGTAAATGGAGCTTTATCTGTACGTTATTTTTTATGGCGTGGGTTCTAAAAGTCGTTCTTATATGGTTTCTTTCATTAAATTGTAAACTGAAGGTAACTTACGAGTGTGCTTTTATTTAAGTGCACGGTCCAATAAATAAAAATATGTAATAAACGTGTATAGTAATTGCATTGGTGTATGAGGTGATTTTTTGGTGCATTTCAGTTTTGTATGCATTTTTACCTAAAAATTAATAAAAAAATATCCACAATAAATAATAAAAACTAATAAACAATGTTTATTTATTTATTTATTTAAGAAATTAACAGGGCTGCGCCCTAGTTACAAATTTCTACATATAACTAAATATAAAGAAGTATTAAAGTCAACATAAAAATCTATATAAAAAAAAACAAAGAAATATAATATTTAAATTCAATATACTGTAAATTAGTGTGCAGGCGTGAGTGTGTGCACGGATGTGGGTGTGGGTGTGTGTGCGCGCGTATGGGTGTGTGCATGTGTGTTCGTATATTACTGTAGCGGCATTATAGGTGTAGTATGCGTTGTTATACTTCTTGCTTTCGAAGGTGTTACGTTCCCAAAGTGTTGTAGTCGTTATTTTATTGGTTTTGTTTGGACAAAGGTAACTTGTTTTTAGGTTACTCAATACATGTCAATTCAACCGTTTATTATTTTATACTGCATATTGTATAATATGCACATTTTTGTAATCGGTGATATACGGTTCGGCATGATATGCATCGAAGAGACAGGCCCACTCGAATAATACGGCACATGTAACTTAACCCATTACTTCCCAAGAGTAGTAATTTTATAATATTCAAAATGATACTCTATATTATGAACAAAAATACATGTTAATAGAAGATTATAGTAAAAAAATTAAAAATATTAGACAGAAATAGCACAACAAAACGTTGCGTTTACGCAACTTTGGGAATACCAAAGTATAAATACATTAATTTAAGGCGTATGAAAGTTATTGAAGCAGTCGGGATGGACATGCACTTGACACTTTTTACACATGTATATAGTGGTACTTTTGCATTCTCGGCATCTTCTTCTTGCTTTATTATCTTGCTCAATATTGTCAAATCTTACCTCTGTAGGCAGTGATCTTTTCGACGGGCGTCCATAATTAGGTTTTAGAAAAATAGCATGTATACTCGAACCTGCCATTTCTATGTTTTCCTCCATTTTCATCTCTTCTGTTTTTATAAGAGCAACAGTTACATAAGATTTGAACTCCAGTTGAGTGATTTTTTTTTATTTCCCATATTATATATCTTCCAAGCATTTACAATTACACTGTCTATCAAATTTATAAACAGAAGCCACCACCATTTCTTTCCTCTAACCCTAATTCTATAATTTGCAATTCTATTATCATGGAGGTCAACCACGCCCATGTGCCGATTGTACTTGGCAATAACATTTGGTTGAGGAACACCCACCATTTTTTTTCTTCTCTGTTGTACCTTTTAGCAGATACTAGAGGATCAATGGTGCAATTATTCGTAGCAATGGTCACGACAGAATTATCGTTCCACCTTATCAACAGTATTTCATGTTCTTTATTAAAAGAAAAATCATAATAGCCTCTTTCTTTTTTCTTCACACTCTTTACTGTTTCCAAAGTATTGTTGCAAGTACTTGAACCCAAACCTCACCGGCTTTCCTTTTATAAGCATTTTACGGGAATGGCGACCAAAATAAGGCACAATTTCTTCATCAACGGACAAGTTATGAGAAAATATTCCAAATTGTAGATTTTTCTCATTCATTATATCAAAAATAGGTCTCACTTTTGAATATTAATCATTTATATCTAACTCGTCATTAACCGACAAATGTATATTTTGCGTGATAGAATCAAATCTATTTCTACTCATGCAATTTCTAACTAACGGCACACCTTTATCCTCATCTTTTGACCAGTACATTTTTGTAGCTGGTAAGCTTTGGTAACCAGTAAACATCAGTATGCCACAAAAACGTTTTATGATAGCAAGGCTCAGTTGAAAATTATGTCGGTTATGATCATTTGCATATTTTTTTGAATAACCAACCATTTTTTCCCACACATCGTCACTAAAATACAAAGAAAACACGCCATACTGAGTTTTCCTACTAATCTTGTTTTCAGTTTCCTCAAACATACTCGATTTTCTTCTTGAGGAATTTGTGTGTAGGCAGGATTTTCTTTCCTCCACGTGGAAAGAACTTTCTTTGATTTATCCTTTTTACGTTTTTTTAGCAGAAACTTCCACCATTTTGAAATTTGACTCTAAAGGCAGTTGTTCTCCAATTTCTTGAACATCATCGGGTACACTTGCATGATCCTCGTAAGTTCCAGCTACGTGCGGTAACTCATTTTTGTTCTCACACATATCATCACTAATATTTTCCTCATCTGTAAGCACATCAACTGACGGTGGAATGTAGACTGCGTCAATATTATCCGCTCTCTGCACATGCTCATCTTCTTCTAAAAATGCCAATAACTCGGCAGTTGACAAAGATCTTTTGTCTTGTTACCATTGTGCATAAGACATACCTAATAATCACACAACGTTAGGAAATGGACAATGGGAATGGGTATATATAATTTCTTACTTCAATTATTATTACTTGCAGCAATGTGACCACGGTACACAGTTTACTAAATATGTATAAAAGCTTGCTAAGAACCAGCTACCTCACAACAATAGCAGAAATACACTGAGCAATTCAAAAGTAGCCAGTGAAATTGCAAGAACAGACTTGTCTGGCTGATTCATTGAATTCATGCATTCAAAGTACAAGTGTAAAGTAATCCCAATGTAACGTAAACGCAACATTATGGTTAATGATATATTGTGCAAAAACTAAATAAATTTTAACTATAGGGATGATAAGGTATATTAAATAAAACAAATATAAGATTATTTTTATAAATATGCTCGTCATTCGATGTGTTTTGATATATATTATTCATCTGTCAAATTTCAAATGTATAGGTGGGTTCTTTGGTTATACTTTGAATACAAATCAAAATCAGAGTTTTATTTTATATAACTCATTTGTTACTTCAAAACACAAATGAGGTTTCATTCTAGGATACAGAGTGCTTAAAATTGTATTTTTAAATTGATAGTAATTATTTTACTATTTTCTAAAATGTTGCGTTTACGGCAACGTTGGGTATTAATGGGTTAAGAGGCGATAGTAGGTAAGCATTTATTAGTTGGTTGTTAAATAATTTCTACAGTATTACCAATAGAGACAAGTCTCTACTATATTTTAAGCGGGAAATTTTTAATTTTTGCTTGTAGGGTTCATATGAGCCAAATGGAGGGTATCTACTGTATTTTTTATAGTGGAGAAAGGATATAAACTTATTTTACACACTTTCTATTTTGCGAATAAGCACAGCTGTATCTAGCATCTACATGCAAGCGAAGAACTCTAATTTGGACCAAATTAGTGAGTAATATAATATTTTTATTGCATAAATGTCTTGCGTTTAAGAAAGCCCAGATTACGAAGACTATTATTGACGGTGTTATCTATATGTGCGTTAATTTTAAAATTGGATTCAAAAGTTACGCCCAAATCTTGTTCTTGTATAGAGTAGTCAAATTTAATAGGAATTGCTCTCCGAGAATAACTTACTATATCATCATCATTAGGTCTTCAATCCTGGAACTGGTTAGACGCGTACCATTGTTTCCTATTCTGAACTAACCAACACATTTCGCTGAAATTTACACAGTCTGCATCTATCACTATCCGATCTAGGTCGACATCTACCATCTTTTTTCCTATCTCTACTTGTAATATATATCCCATACTATTCCCCACAAATGCCTTAGAACATATTCTGCCCTTCTATTTCTCTAAAGATATCCTTGTTCCCCTACATTTCTATAACCTATTTGTTATTATCTTTGTCTGTCCATGCTATCGTCCTCACTAGTTGTTTATAATAATCATCAGATTTATCTGCGCTTATTTTTTCGTCATTAGGTTTTCCGTCTCAAAACTGGTTGAACATGTACCTGCACTTATTTCTTTTCTAAACTAACCTACATAGTTCCCTGAAATTCTCACACAGCAATACAGCTCGGTTCCCCTTATATTGTTTTCTAATATTATGCCCTATTTCACTGAGATTTATTGAAGGGGGTTAAGCAACCTGTGGCTGCCAAGATCCCCCAACACTTAGACATTTGCCGAAATAATAGTTTTCCAGTAAATGCTTTCACGCAATTACCATAATTCGAGAATATTGCCCATCCAATGCTTGTAGTTGCTTATAATAAATATCATGTTTCTTCTATTGTTTTCTAATATTATGCCCTTTTTCACTGAGATTTATTGAAGAGGGTTAAGCAACCTGTGGCTGCCAAGATCCCCCAACACTTAGACATTTGCCGAAATAATAGTTTTCCAGTAAATGCTTTCATGCAATTACCATTATTCGAGAATATTGCCCCTCCAATGCTTGTATTTGCTTATAATAAATATCATGTTTAAGTTATTTAAGTTCTTTCTTCGTCATTAATTTATCCATCTTGGGACTGATTGGATGCGTACCTCCATTGATTTCTCTTCTGAGCTAGCCTACACATTTCGTTGAAAATCCTACAGCCTACATCTTCCACTATCTGTGTGCAGTAGTCTAACCTAGGTCTACCTCTTTTTCTCTTTATTCCTATCTCTGCTTCTAGTATATTCCGCACTATTCCCTCATGCCGTAGTATGTGGCCTATCATCCTATCTCTCCTATTTTTTACCGTATTCCACATATTTCTTTCTTCCCCTACCATTTTTAGTACCTCTTCGTTCTTAAGTTTGTCTGTCCATGATATCTTCATCATACGTCTGTAGCACCACATTTCAAAAGCTTCTACCTTTCTCTTGTCCGCTTCTCCCACTGTCCAGGCTTCACAGCCATACAATGCTGTGCTCCACACATATGTTTAGAGCAATCTTTTCCTTGTTTCTATGTTTGTGGTTTTTGAGCACAGTAGTTGCTTTTTCTTATTAAATGTAGCACGACCTTGTGCTAATCTTTGTTTTATATCTTTTGTGCTTTTCCCATCTTGCGTTATTTATACAGATGGTTAGAAAATTTAATTTGAACTCGTTTCTGGAAAATGTTGAATCTAATCTTAATCAATACCCAAACTCCACTTGAAGTTCACAAATACGTCCACAAAAGCCTACTTAAGTTAACTTTTCATCTGGTAGACATAATGTATACGTCAATATTTTCAAGTGCCCTGAAATATCTTTTTAACTATATTTAGGCAGCTTCAAGATTTAAAAACAATGTTCGCATCCTCTTTGTGTACAAAACGCGTAAACTCCAGAACAATATAAAAATTTAGAATTCGATAGAATGCAGAATCAATTCAAAAAAGCTTCGATATAAATAGCACTTGCTTCCACCTGCAAGATACCGTATTGTCATTTCCGTGAGGTTATTGCTAGCAACGGCTAGTGACCGCCATGGTCAGTTAAGTAATAAAATTTTATAGGTGCATTTTATTGATATTGATGTTAATACAGACATACTTTAAGAATATCAAGTTGCTTCAACTACTGCAAATATCAACACAAAAATAGGAAGTCAATACCAGTTTATACAAAATGGAATAAGAAAGTTTATAAAAGCAGTATTTGACGTTCGATATTCCGGCGTTGAAGAAAAACTTATTATTCAGTATCAGTATAAAAAAATTTAATTTATTCAAACAAAAACATTCAAAACAAATTGTAGCACGCCGACTATGGGAACGACAAACCAAAGAAAAATTCACAAATTAGGGAAATAGTCCCGAAGAAGGTCGAGCCAAAATTAATAATCAAGGCGTGATAGAACCGGTCGGAGTGAGAGACTGTCTGACTCCGAATAGATCTTATAGGTGCCGAAAGTAGGTGCTTCGTTAGTGCTCTTTAGGCTTTATTAAAGAAAATCCCCGAATAAATGTCGCTCCGAAAATGGCGAAGCTTGACACTTAGCCGGGGTTTTCTTCAATTAAAAAACGTCTTACAGTCGAAAGTTAGTGCTACGTTCGTACATTTTAGTGCTTCATATCTCAGCGACATGTCTACTAATAAAAAAGTTGCGGCCACTTACTTTATTGCGGCTAACCTTACAACTGGCCGCGGTTAGTGCTTTGGTAGTGCTCTTTAGTGCTTTATATCTCAGTAACGTACGACTACCAATAAGAAAGTTGTGGCCACATACATTTTTGCGGTTAACTTCAGAACTGGTCGTGGTTTGTTTCAAATTCAAAAATTCATTTCAGCCGAAAGTTAGTGCTTCGTTAGTGCTCTTTAGTGCTTCATATTTCAGTAGCGCACAATCTCTAATAAAAGAGTTGTGGCCACTTATATTTTTCGTTCTAGCCGCGTTTTGTTTCAATTTCAAAAACTTTTGCAGCCGAAAGTTAATGCTTCGTTAGTGATCTTTAATGCTACATATTTCAGTGGCTTACCACTACTAATAAAAAAAATTGTGGCCTCTTACATTTTAGCGGCTAACTTCACAACTGGCCGGGGCTTGTTTCAAATTCAAAAATTTGTTTCAGCCGAAAGTTAGTGTTTCGTTAGTGGTCCTTAGTGCTTCATACTTCAACGGCGTGCAACTTCTAATAAAAACGTTATGGTCACTTATATTTTTAAGTCTAGCCGCGGTCTGTTTCAATTTCAAAAACTTTTGCAGCCGAAAGTTAGTGCTTCGTTAGTGCTCTGTAGTGCTTCGTGTTTCAGCGACGTGCGACTTCTAATAAAAAGTTATGGCCACTTATATTTTTAATTCTAGTCGCGGTTTGTTTCAATTCCAAAAAGTTTTAGCAGCCGAAAAGCAGTGCTTTGTTAGTGCTCTTTAGTGCTTCATATTTCAATGTAGTTCCACTTTTAATAAAAAAGTTATTGCCACTTATATTTTTAATTCTGGCGGTTTGTTTCAATTTCAAAAAACTTTTGCAGCCAAAAGTTAGAGCTTCGTTGGTGCTCTTTAGTGCTTCATATTTCAGTAGCGTACGACTTCTAATAAAAAAGTTATGGCTACTTATATTTTTAATTCTTGCCGTGGGTTGTTTCAATTTCAAAAACCTTTTGCGGCCGAAAGTTAGAGCATCGTTGGTGCCCTTTAGTGATTTATATTTCAGAAGCGTACGACTTCTAATAAAAAAGTTATGGCTACTTATATTTTTAATTCTTGCCGTGGGTTGTTTCAATTTCAAAAAACTTTTGCAGCTGGAAGTTAGAGCTTCGTAGGTGATTTTTAGTGCTTCATATTTCAGTAGCGTACCACTTCTAATAAAATGGTTTTGCTCACTTATATTTTCAATTTTAACAGCGGTTTGTTTCAATTTCAAAAACTTTTGCAGCCGAAAGTTAGTGCTTCGTTAGTGCTTTTTAGTGCTTCATATTTTAGTGGTGTACGGCTGCAAATAAATAAGTTACGACCACTTACATTTTTATAGTTGCCGCGGTTTGTTTCAGTTTCAAAAATTTGGTACCTCCGTAAGATAGCGCTTCATTAATGTCCTTTAGTGCTTCATATCTCAGTGGGGTACGGCTACTAACAAATCAGCTGCTCCACTTACAGCTGGCCGTGGTTTGTTTCAACTACAAAGATTTTTTACAGTCGAAAGATAGTGTTTTGCACTCTCGAGTCCTCTATATTTCAGTGGCACGCAGATATAGGTACCAGAAGCATGGGAAAATTTTCAGATTTCAAATTAATTTGATTAATTTTATACGAAAATAGTGCTCCTAAACTTCAGACGAATGCTTAATGCATACATAGCTTAATTTCGAATATACCTCATTTTTAGCATCACAGCTTATTAAGTTGCAAAGTAAGAATTTATTTCAGAAAGTGATATGCGTATTTTAAATTCCAGATAATGTATTACATGAACAGCTAACGTTAAAATTTGCCCTATATTTACGACTAGTGTGCAAACTTACTTTTTTCGCAACTTCTTAATATAATTTTTTAAATAATATTTTTCACGGATAGCAAACAATTTTTTTCGGAAACTTTATTCACTTGATTAAAACAAATTATTAATAATTTGGAATTTATTGCCTTATATACCTATAGGAAGTGTTGCTGTATCATCGAGATTTTTTTATTAAATCGCAACTGTATAAGAGCGCCTAGAAAAATAAAATCACGATATTCTGTTCCAATTCTAACTCAGTAAATAGCATTTGTCTGAAGTTTAGGGGTACTATTTTTGTATAAAATTAATCAAATTAATTGTATCCTGAAAATTTTCCCATTTCTCTGGTACCTATATTTGCATGCCACTAAAATATAGAACACTCGAGAGTACAAAACACTATCTTTCGGCTGTAAAAAAAAATCTTTGTAGTTGAAACAAACCGCGACCAGTTGTAAGTGGCGCAGCTGTTTTGTTAGTAGTCGTACGCCACTGAGATATGAAACACTAAAAAGCATTTTACGACGGTACCAAATTTTTGAAACTAAAACAAACCGCGGCCAGCTGTATAAATGTATGTGGTTGTTACTTTTTATTTGCAGCCGAAACCACTGAAATATGAAGCACTAAAGAGCACTAACTAAGCACTAACTTCCGACTACAAAAGTTTTATGAAAATGAAACAAACCGCGGCTAGAATTAAAAATATAAGTGGCCATAACTTTTTTATTAGAATTTGCACGCCGCTGAAATAAGAAGTACTAAGGAGCACTAACAAAGCACTAACTTTCGGCTGAAACGAATTTTTTAATTTGGAACAAGCCGCGGCCAGTTGTGAAGTTAGCCGCAATAAAGTAAGTGACCACACCTTTTTTATTAGTTGTCATACGCCTCTGAGATATGAAGCACTAAAGAGCACTAAAGAAGCACTAACTTTCGGCTGTAAGAAGTTTATTTAATTGAAGAAAACCCCGACGAAGTGTGAAGTTTCCCCAAAAAATTATGAATTGCCATTTACGGAGAGACGTATATTCGGCGATTTTCTTTTATAAAGCACTAAAGAGCATTAACGAAGCACTATCTATCGGCGCCTATAAGAACATTAGTGCTTATAAAGTTGCGGCTAACTTCACGCACCTCGAAGTGGAGTGGCGTGGGCAGAAAAACAATAAACAATAAAACTAATTACTATGAAGACGTCAAGGATTATCACAGAAGTAGTCCGCTATCCCACTACCAAGCATGATTACCTTACCTATCGCCTGAAAAAATACAAAAAAAAAAGAAAAAAAGGAACACAGCGGTAGCAACTCAGAATGGACTGGCCTCTGCAGCAAAGTACGCTACTTGTCGTAACATAATACATTCCAGAACAAAAAAAATCTTCATGTATTAACACTAATAAACAAAATTAAGTAAAATATTAAAGTTAAACATGCGCGCAAGATTCAATAATTATTTTTGTCATAAAAATTGCAAAATTAATAACTAGGAGACGGTTCAGTTAGGTTAAGAGGCGGTTGTCTATTGAAGTATGCGGTTGAGCTCAACAGGCTATTTTGGAAGTATAACTTGAGCCACGCATTAGTGTTTTATGTAGTATGTAGTTGCTTTAAGTGCTTATTAATTCCTATAATGATTTTAAATAATATTTCGGAATAATATAAGAACACAGAAAACAAAAGAAAATACGCACTTAATGTGGCGAGCTGCAGTTTTGTAACATACTAAAATTCCTGCCCAAATTTTTGTATATAATCATCATACAGCTACTTTAAATTATGCAGATTTGGTTTCACAGTTCATCTTAAATATTAGACAGTGAATATAAATACTAATATTATCGTGATATGCTTCATTGTTGTGTATTTCCTAGTTAATAATCTGTCCTTTGCTATTGGCAGTTATTTCTTTTGCGTGTCAAGTCAGGTGGGTTTCAAATGATGCATCTAAATTGTAACTTTCTAGTTGTACTTCGTATAAGTTAGCGCCCGCGCACGGAGTGAGGATCAATTTATAAAATGATGATTTGGTTCTTTGAGGATTACCCATTTTGACTTCAATGCGGTGATAATTAAAAGTGATGATAAAAATGTTGGCCCATTTTGTGCCAGTTGGTGTTTGAGAATCCCTATTTACTTACGATGGTCTTAAAGTTTGGTCGTTCAAAGGTGCCGGGTTTATTAAAAGAAAATATAATGTCCGTATAATCTCCCCGGGTTTTGCAGTTACGACTAAAATTTTTTACAACGTAATTATGGAATTGCAGTACTCATCAACGCACTTTTTAATTATACGTAGAAAATTTATACATGAAGAAATAATAAAAGAGCACACATGGTATTTATTCTATTTGGATTGAATACGTCACGGTGTCAACTGTTTCATTTAGAAGTTCGATGAAAGGAATGTTGCTGTCAAGCTGTCAAACTTACCACTTCTGCTTTGCAATGGTTGTTGTAGAAAAAGAAGTTTTTGCTTGTACAGAAACCAGGTATTTTAGAAACCCATGTTATTACCGGGATTGATATCGGTGAGTGTTTGACTTTCTTTATATTGCTTACAGTTGAAATTTTTATTATTTCGCGTATAAACACACTAAAAACCTATCACAATTATTGAAATTATACTAAGTTAGAGTATGAACTTTATAATTTACCTTCAGTTTAAAAATCATAAATATGAAAATCTTATGAAAATGCTGTGTAAAATAATTTTCATATCAAATTTAAAATTTAAAGTGTGGTACAAAACATAAACATCTAGTTCGTTGAGTGTAGATCAAAGTTCATTTGTTAAACATGTGTAAAAATTGTGATCCAAACACGCCAGTTTGTCCGATTAGAGTCCAAGATAACTTCTTTGTAAATACTCCCTGTATGTTTGTTGTGGTTTGTTTAGTATTCTTCTTAATCTTCTTTGGGAATTAAACCACTCATAGTTTTTAAAATCAACTTTATTTACGTTTCGATCCTTGACCTAGGATCGTTGTCAAAATAATAAAAACTTCAAGTTTGACATTTATGACATAAATTGAAGGTGACTTTGATTTATTGATGTTCGAAATATATTGAAGGCAATCATTCTTTTAAACTTTAAAAATTTTTGCTTAGTGTACTCAAACCAAATATTTCGAACAACAATAAATCAAAGTCACCCTCAATTTATGTCATAAATGTCAAACAGTTTTATTATTTGACAACGATCTAGGTCATGGATCGAAACGTAAATAAAGTTGATTTTAAAAACTATGAGTGGTTTAATTCCCAAAGAAGATTAAGAAAAATTCTTTGTAAATACCTTAAAGGACTTTTGATCTTTAAACTTGTTTGTACTCTAGTGAACATTATATCTTTGACTTCAGACACTAATTTTTTTATCCACTTGACAGATTTTTAAAAGTACAGATACACATTTATTGTGAGGACCCAAATGGTGTTTCCCTCTGTGATATCTTAATTGTTTTATGTTTCAGGTTTAATTTGATATGACATTGCATGTACTCAAGTCGTGGATCCATGGATGATGTAGGTTATTAATAAAAAAATTTTTGTCATGCCAGAATGTTTTTGCGTTTCCCTTGTGGTTTTTCCTTTGTTGATATTTTCATAAACGCAGTGGTGCCTAAATTTTTTTTTGGTCAACAAAATCGCTCATGACCCTAGCTCATGTCTCTCCGCATAAGGTAATTTTTAAGTTTAGCTCACAAGTAACAAGTGTTCTTATAATTTTTGTAGCCACCCTTTAACTCTTCTTATTTAGGTTCATCTCTGATTGTTAAGAACGCCAAGTGTCTGTATTAGCGTTTGACGCCTTGGAACAAAGCTTGTAACAGTTTTAACGTCACTTCGATGTGTCTCAATAAACAAGAAGTGCAACTCCAAAAACAACATATCTCAATCGTCATCATAAGGATAAAGCCAAATCGATCCGTAAATAATACAATATTAATAATATACATCATCTTGCATAAAGATAATCGTCTCTGTCAAGCTACAAAGTTAAGGCACTAAAAAAACATTAAAACATCCTATTTCGACAAATTACGCTAACACCGATTCACCGCTACCAATCAAATCTACAGATAAGAACGTATTTAAGCTAGAGGGTTTGCAGCTCTAGATTGATCAGCACTATTTAAATGCTTTTGTTCGGAGATTAGCGAAAGAATCATCTCTAAACAATAACAGCGATCACCAGCAAGTAACTACAAATGTGAAAGGAACGGGTGTGTGCGTGTGTATGCGTGTGTGCGTGTGTGCGTGTTGTTGGTAATTATAAAAGTGACTTTTGTTATCAGTCGGTAAGTTACTACGTACCTAGACGTAAGCGGAAGAGACAAGGAAGGAATGAACGGGCTCAATCGGCGAGTAGGGGGGTTTTATCAGACCGAAAGTAAAGAAATTGCCTGAACAAAAAAAATTAAAGGTGCAGTACAACCTGCAATACATGTCTAAAATAGGTTATATCAATTTTTTTTTCTGGTAACATTTTAGAACCTTCTAATATTTAGAACTTATTTATGCTACAATCTGGGTGAAATATCTACATTCGCACAAGTAGTGTGATAGTGTGAGTTCAAACTTCAACCGAAATCTAAGCTTCATATTTTAATACTTTTTGGTATATTTATGTAAAGAGGCGCTAACTGATGTTTCTTGTTATTTATTTAACCCTATGTTTTATTTCAGGTATAGAGTTTGTACCAATTTAAGGTCAAGCCTTCGTGGTTTAAAACATAATTTGTTCATTGAAGTTTCTACACTTTTATTTGACCATATTTGCTAGTTGTTTGTTTTTTATAAGCGTAGTGGCGCCTGGGCTTATCCGTTATTTATTAGACTTATTCCGCTGTAGTATAGTTCAGAGACAGTCCGAAAGTCTTCTAAAAGTCAGTTACCATCTACGGATACAAATTTCATCTTATGTTTGACTTTCGTGAGAAGTTGCCATAGTGTTAGGTACCTCTTTTTTATACTACCAATCAAATGTTTTAAGCCCTCCCGGTTAGTGGAGTTAGGAAAACGGTTTCCTATTATTTGGTTTTTCTACATTCTCCATTATGGATGGAACTTGGTATACTTGAGAGTTTAGAGACTAGTTTTAAGTTCGTGTAAGATATATTTTGGGCCTCTGAGAGCGACTTTTTAAAAAGGCTTCTCCCAAAAACTCTTCTATCAATTTTTATTAAAACAGAAGTTACAATTGAATCTAACAAGTGGATGCGTCATATTCATTAACGTTTAACACTCAAAGTTACTTTCACTAATTAAATTAATTAAAATAAATTGAGTAGTTTGAACAACCAACAATGTTAAAGTTGTGAAGCTCTAGACGGACTGGCCATCTTGGGCTCCTAAGGCTATTTATGCAATCCCTGCCCTTCACATTGCTTGTGGGAACTGTAGAGCTCATGTCTACTATTTTCCTTATACAATACAAAGTATTACTTCTTAGTAATCTTAATTCTAACAATAAGTTTCTTACAATCCATTGTGACCTGCACCTGCAGTGTCATGTTACGTCTGGAATACAAAGTATTGACATCCGTTCTCATGTTTGGTTTATGAACTTCCATTAACCTTTTGTAATATGTCCTTCAATTATACATTGTTGCATCTAACTTAAGTTTTAATGATTCTATTTAATTATACATATATATAGATTTGGAGTATATGTAACTCGTGGTTTTAAGAAACTGCCATCCCCTAAGGTATTTGAATGGCATGTTTCACCTTTTAGTGTAAAATTGAAGAACTTTCTAGGTTTTTGTGGTATAATTTACTCAATCTTGACCAGAAAATGTTGTTAGGTTCTTCAAAATAAAAAAAAACCCTCAAGTACCAGAAAAAATATAAAAATCGATTTTTGAAAATGTACCAATAAAATTATTAATCCTTCCTTCGACTAGCGATTTAGATGTCACTTGTAAAACAATAATAATATTTTGTTTGTTGATTGTAGTGGAGCGAAACGGGAGTGGAACTTAGTACGACCCCAAACTGTTACTTGCATCTGAAAACGTCTATCATGCCAAAATTGTAGCAAATTTAATGGAATAGCATCGTATTTGTAAGAAAATTTGTGTTTACCTAAGAGCAAATAATTGCATTACATCAAATTGAATTAGATGCAAACACTTTTCCTGGAAACATATATTTTACTTGTAATTACAGAAATTGCATAGAATTAAAAATACATTAGGTCTTAAAGTATTAAACCTGTGTTATTTTACAGTAGGTAATATAATAAAAAGGGAAATGCTATAGTTTTTGACACACAAAGTTTTTAATGTTTTCAATTACATGAAAAAGTTGAACACATTCTCATATGCAATTAAAATACAGTAATAAATATTTTAATAATAAAATATCCGAAAAATGTATCGTTTTATATTAATCCTTCAATAATAATTTGAAGTGTTTCAATATATAACCCGACAGAAAAAGTTATGTTCTAAATGTTTTACAGGGCCTCCTCTAGATGAGGTGCTCCCTAAATCGTTACATATCATTTTGGTACGTATTAATTAATCCCTTTCAATATTTAACTTTTATATATAATTTCATCACAACTTTATATATAAATTAAGCGCCTTTTCTAAATATTTACATCACTTTGTGCGAGAATTGTATAGTTGTATAATTAGCGAACGCGTGACAGTTGTAAGCCAATGAGAATTCACTCTTTACCATGAGTGCGTATACAATAGTTTTTCTCGTGAGTGAAGTGCATTTTTACTGGTATCTTGAAGTGATGAAGTAGCTCGTAGCTGCAACGAATACTGTAGAACAAGACCTCTACCTTATACCTGATCCCATGTGTGTTGCATATGTCTCTTCTACAGAAGACGTGAACTGAAATTTGCTGATAGATATGAATCCAAGCCTGACGATTATCTTGAAGAAGCTTTTGGTTTTATAATTGTATCGCGTGGCGGTATCGTACGCTTTAATTATCCCTTTAATGGGATACGATGTTAAGTAGTAGTCATTTTACATTTGTCTGATTTTATTTTAAACGTTGTACAATGTTGCAAAATTTATAACCGTTTAATTCCACCTTTAAAGTGTAACAAGTGATTTAAATATTAACCTTCAAAATATAACTAAATACGACATCCCCGTGTAATGCATAAACTTTTACTGTGCCTCTGGTTAGACAGAAAAGGTAAATTAGATTTCGAGGTCTTAATTTACTTTCTTTTTGGTTCCTAACTTTGTATTTCCATCTTGTATAATTTATTCATTCTCTAATTAAAACCAATTTTAACGCCAAGACAGCTTTATGTACTTGCATTTAACTATTTCAATTTCCTGCATCTAATAAAGTGCTCGGATAAAATCTTATATAACTTAACCACACATTTTCTAACCGCTGCCAGTAATAATTTTATTGGAATGGGAATACGATAACAGTAGATGGTAGCAAGTGCTATTAATGTCGACCCTTCGGCTGAATTTATTTTACTTTCCATCAAATTTTACATTTTTAAACAGTTTGTAATGCTCTTCAGTTGACATATTTTATCGAAGTGGACAGGTATATTGTTTTTAAATTTTCAAGCTGTCTAAAAGTACTTGAAACAAGTTATTTGAAGTGCTCTTTAAAATACTGAAGAATCTATTATGTCTATCGGATGACACTAAGCTATAAGATAAGTGGACTTTTGTAGACTTAGTAGGTAAGAGTTATTCACACGTAAGCTGGGTCGTCGATTTCAAAGAAATTTATGAATTGATTAACACTGTCTAAAGAGTATGCTTTAAACCTGATTAAACTATTGGAAAGAAAAATGAAAAATGTAAACTATTGTAATGAAATCCCTTTTGCAATAACAACAGTTTTTTAGCTTTTTAACTACTCCTAGCTACCGTGAAATTCTAAAGCATTCACGACAATTTATTTCCAGGTAATCGCTAACAGTACAAGTTGATGTTAGAAACTGAACTTTTGGGACATCCTGTATACACAGGCAGTATCTTAAATTGATACTTTATTTTCAACTGATTATAGAACGCGTTAAAATAAACAAATTTTTCAAATAACTTTGTAGGCTAAAATAAGCGAGATGGGAGTCTTTGTTGTGCTATAAGTTGTAAGTCCAACCGCGCATATTAAAAATTACATGCAAATGTCACCACTATAACAAAAGCTCAAAGTTTTTTGCCGTTACTATCAACATAAACCTGTGCGCGACGTATCCACGATTCAGTAACAGCACTTAATAGTGTAACACGTTTACCTTTAATTGTTGCTGCAGCTATCTCTTTTCGTGCAACCAAATCCTCTCGAGAGTTTACTCGGGTTTTATAAACTAAGCTCTTCATAAAATTCCACAAAAAGAAATCACACGAATTGAAGACTGATGACCTCGGTAGCCATGAACCAGGTTCACCTGTTGGAAATGCTATTATCTAAAAGCACTCATACTGGCTGGCTATAATGACGTGCATTGTTTTGCAAAATCCACATGCTTTGGCGAATATTTAACGGCACTAATAGGAGCATGGTTTGCAGGAAGTCTTGATAGCATTCGCTTGTCAAACGTTCACGCAGAATGTAAGGTCTTACCACTATCCCATTTACAATTGGTCCCCAAACATTGACCTAAAATCGGTGTTCAATATTTGATTGTCGGTCACAAGGTGGATTTTCAGCGGCCCAAATATAAGGATTCCGAGAATTGTTGATCCCATTTCAATAAACAACGTTTTGTCCATAAATAAAATGTTTCTGCAAAAATTAAAATCGTTTGCTTGCGATTCGCAGAATTGCACTCTCTGGGAATGGTCTCCAGGTTGTAGTGCTTGCACGCATTGCGCTAAACATGAAAAGCACGTAAAGTTGTCTACACTTTCATGTGACCTACTTCGACCTGATCTGCAATTTCTCTTTTGCTTGCTGTTGGATATTGAAAATATTTTCGTCATTATGCACATTTCCGTATCGTATTGGATGCCCTACGTGCCCATCACGATGTTACCTATCTTGCCCTCTGAATCAAATTAATAAGCGACCGGGATGTGGAGTGTACTCTTAAAGGTAAGCGATTTGCGAATAACCGCGCTGAAGCAGCCGCATTTTGTCGACATTCACCATACAGTTATATCATATCCAGTGCTGGCTCTAGGATTTTGGCGTCCCAACACAGAACAGTAATTGACGCGCCTCAAATAAGCATTAGAAAAAAATTGATTTTATAATTTTATTGATTGATTTTACACACAGATACAACATGATTAGTATTACAAACAACAAAATGAAATAATTATTTATTTATATCTTACTTATTTCAATAGATTTCAGAATTATTGCACTAAATGACTATTCCTGATAACTACATTTATTTCCAGTATTAAAATACAATTTTTCTTACTTTTTGACACAAATTCCTCAAGAATTTGGCTTGCAGCAATATTGTCACATATTTCGCTTTCAATTGAAATTAGTGATAAACCAACAAATCTTTCTTGAAATATCGTTGAACTCAAATAAGGTTTCATTAACTTCAATTTCGAAAAGGAGCGTTCACTACTAGTTACGGAAACAGGAAGTGTAAGTAAAATATTTATAGCATAGTCAAATTTGGAAAAGCAGAATATAAATTATAATATTATCAAATATAAATTAAAGAATATTTTAAAGAATCTTCTTCACGGCAAATATGCAAATTTATGTTCCTAAAAATCCTAATTTCATCAAACAATTCTGAGAAATATCCATTTCTTCTTCGTTGTTTAAGGAAAATTGCAAATCATTGCAATACTCTTTTAAAGTGGCGCCATCTGTACTACAAATAATATTAAAGTTTGATGAAAAATTGAATTTTTCCGCATGTTAGGATAATAAATTAAACCTTCCTATTATGGAATTAATGACTGTATCTAAAATTCTAAAAACGAATGAAATTTTTAATTTGATTTCTGGATCATTTGGCGTCTCATCTATTGCTTCATAATCAAATATTCTTTTTTTCGTCTTCGAATGGTTTTTCCTTAAATTCAGGGGAAATGTGTAATAATTCAGTTAAATCTTTTGCTGTTATTAAAATATTTTTAAAATTGTCATCTGATCTGTAGTTTTGATAATAAGTGATTAAATTATCAAGTGCTTTTGTTACGTCATTTAAATGTTTACTTGGATTTTGGAGCATTTTACTAAAGACGTTTATCCGGGTTAGTATATCGTACCAAATTATTATGGAGCAAACAAATTCAAAAATTTTAATTTTGAAGTTAGCGATTGGGCTTCGCATTTGACGTTATTATCAAAATTATTACTCTCAAATATGTCAATAAATGCATCCAAAATTTTCAATGCCAAACCGTATGGGTTTTAGTGCTTCAACTTTAGACTCCCATCTAGTATCAGATAAATTTTTAAGTGTTGTATTGGTATGTTTTAATAAAACATTCCAACGTTTAACTGATGGGCTAAAAAAGTTGTAAATTTATTGAACAGTAGCGAAAAAGTTGAAACTTTCTATATTTACCTTTGCTGCATCATAAATCAATAAATTGAAAGTATGTGCTGAGCAAGAAACGAAAAATGCTCTGGGATTTACATTTAATATGTTTCTGAACCCCACTGATTTTCCCTCGCATGTTTGCGCCATTGTCGTACCCCTGACCGCGTAGATTTTGACATTTAACTTATGTTTTGTAAAAAAATCAATTAGATAATTTGATAGACCTTTTCCTGTAGAATCTTCTACCTCTGAAAACGCGAGGAAATGTTCGTGAACACTTATTTTATTATCTTTGTCTTTATGTACAAATCTGATAACTACTGATAATTGTTCAGTGTGACTAATATCTGGGGTGCATTCCAATATAGCGGAAAAATACTTTGCGTTATTTATCATTTGTACAATATTTCTAATAATTTGACTGAAAATCAGACTTATAATTTCATTTTGTACGTTTTTGCCTAAATAATGGGCAGATTGTACTTCTTTATTTTGAATCTTGGCTAAATGATTTACCATAACAATGTCAAATTTCGATAATAATTCGACCAGTTTTAGAAAATTTCCATTATTCTTTTCATATATTACATCTTTAAACATTGCTTAGTAGGATATTTAATAATTTCATAAATTTTTTCGAAAACCGCACGCCAATGTTTTTTCCTATTTCATAAATTTTTTCAATTTCGTTATCTAGGGTTGTTTGAATTTTCAGTTGTTTTTCATTGGAAATATTTCATAAAACATTCTAAATGTAGTGAACTTTTTCATGAGAAGTCAATGTTTTCCACAAATTTTGCCAGTTACAAAAACTGTCAGTAATTAATTGAAGATTTTTGGTTTTCGAAAATAGTTGAAACATATGCAAGAAACACAATTAGTAGATTCTGAATATGCAAGCCATATTCTAGGAACAGTGTTGTTATTAATTATAGTTCGGTTATAATGTGAATTGTTGAAACAACGACCGGATTCATCGCGCGGAAAATTATTATTTTTTATTTGAATGATATTGGCTTCAACAATTAATTTTCAAATTTTATCGTTAATAATTATAGGCCAACTTGCAGGATCCTCTTTACTTTAAAAGTTACTTGATGCTCAGATGACGGTGATTCCCATTTCATTGTTGTTGTAGGTGTAGTTGACGAATGTGCTTCTGGATATTCCATTGTCGTTGTCGAATTCGGATTATCATCAATGCCTCTTATTGAAGCTGGAGTTGAAGGCTACGGTTTAGAAGGGGGCATGGTCAGCTGCCGACAAAAATAGAATCATCATATTGAACTATCTTCCTATATTGCAATTTATAAAAGGTCTACTACAAGTCTACAACTATTTTTATTGTTGTTTAAATATTGCGTAAATTATGATGCCCTTATAAGGATGCGTCACGATGCGACGCATCTTTTGCTTACACATTGGGCCGACCCTGATCATATCCAGCAGTTCAATGTTTGCATACATGTGTCCCATTTCACTTATAACAACACTGAAGCATAATCCATCCGATAAAAAATAGCGACCACTAATTATACATAAACTGCAAGACTGTATTTCTAACAAACGTGATCAGAGGCATAACTAGAACATTTTTGTATCTACAGTGGTTATTGGTAGACTAGCAGGTTGGTATTTCTTAAATCTTATGTTCATTGTCTATTTATCACTACTATAACTGTGTATCATATGTCTCTGAAATTTACTAAATAAAAGGTTTTACCAGATAAAATCGGCGCAGTTGAGGTTGTCAAAATTTGAATTTAAATTACTGCTACTTCGTGACAATAATTATGAATTCTCATACATAATTCATAACAACTCAAATAAGCGTGACCGTGACCTAAAGATAACAACCATCTTAGAGAAGTTACCCGAGGACAATGCATAATTATTAATAAGCAAAGGTATTTCAGTAGTTCAGCAATATTGTACTTTACAGGACCGAACTTTGTTTCTGATAAGCTTCTAAACGCAAATAGCTTGGTTGTTTTTGGTTTATGTGGAAAATGTTATTTAAAAATGTTGTTTGTTTGTATGCGTTCTATGCACAGATGTAAATAAAGTATCAACGTAAAATACACCCTGTATGATTATAAGGAGTTTTTGAATATCTAGATTTTCTCCTAAAACCTTTTTTATATCATACACATGGGCGAAGATATTTCGTGCATAAACTTTGAAAATTCAGTACCAAAAAAATATATTTAACAATTATAGTCTATTGCTACTTACCGTATTTGTACGAGTAACAGTAAACGTAATTTTGATTTAAAAAAAATAGAATAGAATAATTGAGGTTATAATGAGTATCTATAGGAAGCGAGAGGGTAAATTTTCTTAAACAGTTATGGCATAATAATTACCAAAAAACTATGTATAACATTTGTTAGGATTAGAAATGCTAAAATTTACTTTCTGCGGCATTTTCGTTTATGTTGAACGAATATCTTAAACCCTAAACATATTTTATTCAATTTTATGTCGACCATACAAATTTGCAATATAAAATTACTATAATATACCATTTTTATTACAGATTATCACTCGAAGCTAAAGAAATGAATAATTTATATCTAGAGCATTCAGGGAATATTAAATGAGACATAACTTGTATAACTGACTCTCCTAATATAGCATGCCATGCCTGATTAGAAATGTGTCATTGAACTTGTCTAGTTAAACCCCATAATAACTTTGTAATCTTGTATAAGCATTTTACTATGTATGTAAATCCTTATTATGCAAGAATATCAGAATAAATTATGCTTTTTTAGTGCTATGGTAGCATCTGGATGATATTTATACTGTACGTGATTTAGATCGTAACTCCCATCTGTTTCATGCTAGTGTAGGGTTCTCCATATTTAAAACATTTGCATAAAATACAATTTCGTATAGGAATATTACACTGCGGGAATTGTTCAATGCTCTGTAGCGGTGCACCATTCAAAAAAAGCTTGGAATTTATAATGTTGATCTAATCTAGCGTCCGTGTAAACTCATAGAGTGCAACAACGATTACTAATTCTTTGTAGCTCCCGGCTTCAGGTGGAAATATTACGCAAAAACAAGTTTTTCGTTGATTTATGGTGTTCTATCAAAATGCAGGAATCGCTTTCGGATTGTAATGACTTAGTATAATTTCAAATCACTCATTTCTGCTATAAGCACTCAGTTACGTAGACCATACGTGACATTCAAACGAGACTGAATAAGTAAAATCTACAGTAAGAGAAATCGTGACCCAAGCTTATTTGCCGTGCTAAATGAACAAACTAGTGTAGGACAGATAGTCATCTGAATTCGCTAAAAAGCTGTGCTGCAGAGCTTATGGACTCACTGTTTTTATATTGTGACAAAAGCGCCGAAAAGTCAAGAGTCGAACGGAACAAAGTCAATAAATCAACAATAGACCGATTGACTGACAACAACAAGGATGCATTCAAAGGTGAAGAATCTAGACGGTTCGAGAACAATTGTATTTAGATGTATATAAAAAGTAGGATACGGCAGAGAGTTCACCTTCACTCAAAGTATGAATTCGCGAGTATGATATTATAAACTATTGGATAAGTCGTTAAAATAAATATAAATTAAGTGCTTATGCAGATAAACTATATAGTCAAATTTAGTAATAACTAAAGCTTAATTGTTTTGTTAATAACTAAATTAGTGCAGAAAGTAATGTTAGTAATTATGATCAATGATATATGTAGCGGATGTCAGTACATTAAGGGTTTTCTGTCTTTGTGAGTAAACGGGTTTATAGCAAACCGAATAAAGAACAGTAAAAAGAAGTTCGTTACATAACGTAAACAACCAGTCCCTAAAAACTAGAATTTTTTCAACATACTGGAAAGTTGCGCGTCTGATACAATTTTTAAATCAGGTTCTAGAAATGGCGTCAGTACTTGGAGATCAGTGTCCATTCTCAATGTCCTGGAATAAAATTTTCGAATCCATTATAAAGGACATTTTATTTTTTCCTATAAATGTGATATCTACATTTCAACATAATTTTTGGCGGGCTACTTGGTAATCACTAGTCCTGTTAAGTATGTTCAGGGTCAATCGAAAATTTTAGACGATACAATTCAGATTGAGCTGTGAATACAGACTTAAGTAAAGGTTTCGTTAAAGGACGCCATCCAACTTGAAAATATTGATATTTCCAACAACTTATTGAATGAATTCATAATTAATTGACAAGACGCAAGCATATACTCTTTGGAGGCTGTAAATGCATGTCACATCCGAGGCACCCCCAGGGTTCCTATATCAGCACACTATTTTTAGGTTTATTTTTTTAAAAAACAAAAAGTTAAAATGTTCATATGGACAAGGTCTACACTTAATAGATGCGCTTGCCTAAGCTCCATGCCAATAAAGTCTTACGAGAAACAATTTTCTAGTACTTACAATGTATGTCGTGTAATATACAGAGTTATTATAATTGATGGACCCATTTTTAAAAATTCGTATTTATTAAAGTACAAATCCAAAATGAACAATCATTATACCAATGAAAAGAGGGATATTCAAAGTTTTTTTAATACATTATAAATGTTCAAATTTGTCCATAAATTATAAATTAATACCCGTTAAATGCAGGAAAAACTTAGAAAAATCATAATACAATTCACACTAAACAAGTGATAATGGAAGCAGATAGCATAGAGTCTTGATAAGAAACGCATCCTTCAAAATAAATATGCTTCGGAAACGCAAAAAGATAAACAGAAATATGTTAATTTACGTCACTTTGTCTACGTGATTTTCTACATGAAGTTAATGCAGATCCCAAAATATTATCTTGACAAACAACGCCATAAGTGAAATTACGTGCCAAAGCGAATTAGAAATTCCTGTAACAACATCAAAAACAGACGCTATTAATTAAATACAAAACAGAACATACAAGTGCGTATGTGACCAACGTAGCTTTTTATAAGGCAATATCGGTGATAAACTTGTAAAAGCTCAAGAATATTCAAAAGAACGGATGGTTGGCCATACACTTTGAACAACAGCTCGGATAAACCAATGAATTTAAAGGAGGCGTAGGCTATTTAAAGCCGGAGGTTTTGATAAGCGGACAGTCTTACTTTAAACCACGTACAAACTGCATCACTGATACTTAAGAATTTACGCGTCAAGTAAATATTCGAATTAAACATTTTGTGAAAAGTGATGTTATAAAATATTTTGAATTAATTATACTGAAAATATATGAAACAAATCCTGACCGTTTGCTAGAAAACGTAAGAAGATATTTATTAATTGATTTAGGTTAAATATTTATAAATCAGGACTCTAAGTAAGGACACTCTAAACAAATTCTAAAGAAACTCTAAAGAAATTCTAAGAACAATTCCAAGTAAATCTAAGTGCATAAATCTAAGAATAAATCTAGGGACATTACGATGTTATGAAAAGTTAAGGCAGATCGCATTCAACGGGGTAGAACTTGGAGAATCAACTAAAAGCAATCTTGGGGTACTGATCCACGGCATACAGCTGAAAGACGCTCAAGGAAAACTACAGGTCAGAACTATCTTGCATAAAACATTATTTACTATTTATTATATTTGAACATTGATCATGTTAAGACATTATTTTCTATTTAGTATTTTTGAAAATATTTTAAACTTGAATAATTTATGTAAGGAGTCAACAAAAATTTATTTTGATACGTGAAAAATTTCGTAAACAAGGAAAATTCTTGAACGTTCAGAGAAATGTGTAGTAGAGTACAAACAACATTTGGCTGGTTTTAAAATAAGGGAGTTTCAATAATTAAAAGAAAAATAATTTAAAATTTATTGTTATTTGATTCAGGGGTTAATTTCATCATACAGTCAAACAGATTAAGCTGTGAAGTGTAAATTATTTTTCTTTTCTCATTATACAAATATTAATCGACTTCGTTTTATCGTTCAAATCAGATAAAGTTTTAAGGAAAAAGGGTAAACTATTTGGTTATCGTAATGTTGTGCACTCTGTGTGTATTAACCTGGGCTAGCCGAGGCTTAAAATACACAGAGCGGTAATGATCAGAAGAAGACTAATTACATCGACGTGCAGCGCTATCATATCAATATATATATATATATATATATATATTGCTGTGATAAAGGGTTGTTTAGGGGCGTATTGTGTTGCAAGGGTCGCGTAGTAACTGTAAATAGCAATGGGAATCAGAAAACTGCATTTATTTAGCAGGAAAATAAATAATTCGCACATTATGTAAATAGCAAGCATTTAACACCCTGTATATAGACCGTAATTAACTTTAATCAATGCCAGTAAACAAATATTTTACAATAGTAGAACGCGTATTCAGCAGAGAAATAATCACATATGTAATTAAACTTCGTTGAGGAGTGTTCAACAAGTTATAAAATAAATACGCAGAAGATAAGATAAAACCTAATAAATCTTCATGCAATTACGCTAGAACAATAAGCGCTTTGATAAGAAAACGCACTTTCAAATATCAGTTTAAGTAAATACATAAACGAAAACAGCAATCGTGTTACATCATTTATTTTGTACAATTCTCTAAAAGCTTCATCTACACAAAACAACAGACGTAAGTTAAAAGTCCGGCCACGATAACAATGGTAAATAACAGCATGATACCGAAATCCAAAATAGTTTCATCAGAAATCAGCTTGAAAATACTGGGAATATTAAAAACAAACGTGGTTGGTTGCAACAATCTGTAAGAGTGCTTGGAAAACCAATCCAAATGTAGTGGGAAAAAGCTATATAACGCCCACATGTGATAAGAAACAGTCAGTCTCAACTTGAAGCACGTCGAATCCACAACACTTTTAACCAAATATTTACGCGTCAGATAAATAAAATTTATGTTATAGTGAAAATAGTGCTGTATAAGGATTACGCGAAAAAGCTTTTGCCGTTTTTGCAGAAAACGTGAGTAGAAATTGGTTAATTAACTTAAATTAAATATTTATAATGATATAGGGCTTCTAATCCGAAGTCTGGAATTCTGGTCCACTTCTGGTCTACTTATAATCCGCGTCTAAAACAATTCTAATCCAAGATACTAAGTCTGGTGTTCAGAAATTCATAATACTTAAGTAACCCACGAATTCAAGAGGTATTTAAGGGAAGAGGCTCAAAGCATATACAGAGAAATATAGAATAAAGCACGAGGTGATTTTGGAAACATGGAGTAACCGTACTGAAATTGGTTCAACGTATGTTAAGGAGTACAAAGCAGAGTATTGGGTTTCGATTGAAGATAATGAGGGGGTGCTAATCCACAACACAAAACAACGTATCAGGAGATCACAGGTCAGACCTACCTAGTTTTAAGGAATCTTTTCTAATTTAAATTTTAACACTGAATTTAATAATTTTCTCACAAGTTTGTAAGGAGTCAACAGGAACATTAAAAACGTTGAAACTTACGTAAAAATCATAAAAAGATCTCGAACGTTCCAGATTTTTTTGTAAAGGTGTCGTTTTTGGTGACGTTAAATTAAGTTAAAAAGGATATAAATTTTGGGATAAATAACCCATATAATATTAATTGATTGAAGGGTCTATTTAAAGAATTACAAAAACTGTGAAGTGTAAATACTATTTCCATTCATTATATGAATGTTGATTGACTTCGTTTTATCAATTCAAACAGGTAATCATAAAGGGGTAAATGAAAATTGATCATCGTAACGTTGAGCACTCTGCGTAAATTAAAAAGGGCTAGCCGTGGCATAATAAAATTAGAAGATTAGAGAGCAACACAGAGCGGTGGCGTTCAGTTGGACGTTTATTACATCGGCGTACGGCGTCATCATATCAATATTTAAATGAAACAACAACGGGGTGGGAGGTGGGAGAATACATAGTAATATATATTCCTTTGAATTTTGTTATCTTCATGATCTGAACTACCACTGTATCCGTAGGTTTAGTACCAAAACTAACTACTAGCATCCTATCACTAATTTGTTAAACTTTTTTGCAGTTTCCTCGGTTATAATAAAATACACTCTAGTATGAACATTGCGTTGACCTGAATCGATGATCTAATTTCTTGACCATAGGTTCTCTTCTCCAAGTTTTAACCTACCCATTTCTTACTTCAAATTCCATAACCTTTCTACCCTTGAAAGATTGCTAACGTTCCATGCTCTGGTGCGTAGAGCATTCTTCTTCTTTGGTGGCTTATTGTTTTTGTTTTCTCTAGTAATATTTATCATTCCACAAAATTCAAACATACCGAAGTAGGGTAGAATTCCGAAGTTTTCTCTACCCATAGGAGGTGCAATTTTCTGTATTAACATTTATCTGTTCACAAAATCCGAGTAGAGTCTTTCAAAGCAGGGTGAGATTCTGAAGCTGTCTGTACTCGCTAGAGGAGTATACGTATTAATCGTCCCGTTGTTTGTTTTTATTTCTTGTAGCGAATAAGATGTAAGCAATTTTAGTATATGAACCGCTGAAGCGAGTACTATAAGATTTAAGCAACCGAATGGCTGCAAAAATACGCTATTGCCGTATCATTCGCACAACATACATTCCTCAAGCTCTTTTTTATAATCGCGTTTACTGAGGAAATAACTCGGTGGTGGTTTTTCCGTTGCCTTCCACCAAAAGAATCAAAGTAACTTTAAAAAGATTCCAGGAACGAGAAAAGGACAGTTGCTCCAGTTATAACAGGTAAGAGAATCCCTAAAACTGATCTTCCCTGGCTCCAAACCTGCCAGAAAATCTATTTCGGAAACATCAAGCGTTCATCGTAGAGACTGTATTCTAAGTTAAAACAAAAACTGGGCAAATCTAAACAAAATAAAGCGCTATGTCTACTGCTGTGCCACTTTAATAATTATACAGTAAAATAAAATCGTTTAATTTAACATTTGTTCAACGCATACAAAATGCTGGTATGTTTGACACAAAATACAAATCCATCATAGCCTTAGGGAAATGAGTACATCATCAATCTTAAAAGACGCCGACATATCGGAAGATCGTTAATACTTGTAAATATGGTCATGGTTTTATTTCATTAAACAGATCTTTACAAAAACTAACTTGCAACGAGCAATACAAAAGCGCGTTATAAGTTTTTAAATTAAAAAGAATGTGAGCGACTCCATACTCCTTCGAGTTGCATTTTCGTTTTAAGAACTTCTCTGACCCGAAAGAAATTCTGCGAAATTTCAATCAATTTTATGCATTCCATATAAAACTGTTGTAATGTGAACTTCAATTTACTGTTACACCCTCGGTCCAATATAAACTTAATTATTCACAATTATTTACAGAGGTTTCTTAATGTACTGAAATGCCGCTACAGTAATCACTAACGATAATTACTAATAATGGTTACTATTACTAAATTCCTTCTTAACATGACGATTACACTAAATTTATTACTAAGTTCGCCAGCGTAATTTATCTACACAAGCATTCACTTTAAATAAACAAACTTATTTATTTTAATAATCTATCCCATAATTTATTTCATAGTACTTGCGGATTCAGCCAAACTGAACTGACCGTCGTACGATTTAAATACCTAACTATAAAGACTCCATAATAACCGAAAATTATGAAGTGATTCTAGATTTATAGCTTTTGTTCGGTTTATGTCGCTTATTTAAGTACACCCACCCCTATAGCTGTCAAGCATACCACTGCTCGCGCAATGGCTTTATCTCGTGCAATTATAAATTACTCGGCGTCATTGTTACATTACACAATATGCATTAATATAGCCCGTGTTATTTGTATATATTACCAACAGCTAGCAAATTATCTAACTTGTTTAACTGAATTCGAAGAAAACTGTATGAGATAACTTAGTATAACTGGTAGTTCCAACTACAGCTCGACATATCTCATTGGAAATGTATCATTAAACTTTACATAAAATTTATCATTGTTTGCAAAATACAAGAACACCCCCGCAGCATGCACTTTTAGTGCTTACGTAGAAATTGGATTACATTATCCTGAACGTGATTTAGATCATTACTCCCATCTGTTTCAAGTTGCAGTAGAAGCTCCCCATATTAGAAGCATTAGCATAAAATACAATTTCACACAGGAATCTTGCATGGCAGGAATGATTTGGTTGCGCTCGTGTTTTCAGATGCGAGAAACACAAACACAGGTTTGGTTGGAAGAAGTTTGAGAAGTAATAAGTCAGTTTGAAATTCCTTTAATTTAAATCTGTGATCTTTTAATCAAAATTTTCTGTAATCAATGCGTTGCTAAACCTTGTAAACTTATTTAAGTGTACGCTTCAGTTTCAGTATTGCTATCTAATGCTTCTTTGAACCTACCATCCCATTTATCCGTAGTGTCTAAAATTGTAGATCTTTTTTAGGTTAATTGACCGAATGTGTATCTACAGCGCTACGTCCATTGTGAATCGAGTGAATTTTCACGTACGGACTGGACTGTGAACATACTTGCATCGATGTACTCTAACGCTGAACAGCAAGAATTCTTCAGATGAAGAAAACTTAGTTTGTAATAACAACGTGTCTGCAGATTTTGCAATGAGGTGTGGATACGCGAATTATATCTGACAGAGGGGAAAAGGATGAATTTCACACAACTTTTATTAGATTAAAAACGATCCTACAAAATTTTTAAATATTTTAGAATGAATTGAAGAATTCGAAGTGTTGCATACTTTGGTAATATGATATGATGAAACAAAATACGAAGTACCGTTTTAGTATTGGACCCAAAACAGGTTTAGCTGTATGCTAAAGGTAGATATCATAGAAAATATTTTAGCATGTTTATTTATCCTTAACTTACCTGAAACATTCAGTTTCACTTCGCATTTTCGGCGTTTATAACCCACTTTATGATTTTTAAACATTATATTATCTGCAATTAATTCATTACCCATAGAAGACTAGCTTATAACTTCTTTCATTTCTCATCCTTAAATTATTTATACTCACCTACTACTTTCGCTCTGTATCTTGACCTACAACATAATTAAAGTCTCCTGTAACTAGTAATTTCTGTCATTTTCTACCGCTTTGATAATGCCTTGAATTTGATTATACCTTCTCAATTTCTTTATCCTCCCTGATCCGATGTGGGTATGTATACCTGATTTTTACTAATGTGTCTCCCTATCATTATCCTATTGAACTTTTTGGATTTTCCTGCTGTTTTCTCATTTATAATAAAACTCTTGTCTGTATGATCACTATCTAAGACAGAGTGGATGCCCGTAGATTTTCCTGACCAGATGTCCCCTTCTAACGACCAGTTGACTTCTCTAGGTAATACCAAATCTAGGTTGTAACCTAGCCCCTTCTAACTTCAAATTTACGAACTTCACTACACTCAAAAGCTCCGAAAGTCCCATGTTCTGATTTGTAGAGCATTCCTTCTCTCTGTTTGGCCTCTTGCTTTTTCTCTCATCTCTATCTCCTCTAGTGATCCTTTATATCCCTTCTCAGAATCCAAATAGACACGCTCTACTGAAGTAGGGTGGACTGGTGATACTGCCTTTAACTACCTGAGGCACATATATGTTAAAAGTAACTGTTGAGTTTGTTTTTATTTCTTATTCTTTATAGAACTGCGTTTCCTGAGAAAATAAATCGTCGATATTTACCGCTGTCTTCCACCGGGAGGAGTATAATGATCTTACAAGATATATTAGGAGTAAAGAAAGAAGGGTCTCACAAATTCATAACAAATATTTTAGCATGTTACATTTTGTTAAAAATATTTTACCGAGCACAAAAACTCTCGGCTTGCTCGGAACGGCAAGCAAACTTCAACAAAGGGTTGATAGAATTATGAGAAATTTGCCATCCCGCTAAAGTACTAGTAATTAAATATAAAAAGTTGTCCAAATAAAAAAATTAATAAGGAAAACGGCTAGAAAATTAACTATTAAAATTTTATGAGGATTTCCGGTGGATATAATGTGAATCTCAGGTAAAGCAACGATGACCGCCAGGCTGAGTGATTATACTCTGTGGGAGCATAAAACAGTCGTGAGATCAGTGAGATTAAAAAAATAAAATGGATATCGTCACCGCATCTAGTTAAATAATTGAACATAGAAAATTATACCAAGGAAATACGCAAAAATCCCTGGAACTCAACGATGTCAACAAGATAAACAATACACAAAGTTAATTTGACATATTTTACTTACCCTAGATCTATGCAACCTCTCTAGTTTGTACCCAACTCTTTTCTAACTTCAAATTTAGCAACTTCATTACCCTCAAAAGTTCCGAACGTTCCATGATTTGTAGAGCATTCCTTCTCTCTGTTTGGCCTCTTCCTTTTTCTCTATCTCTATCTCTATCTCCTCTAGTGACCCTTTATCCCTCCTCAGAATTCAAATAGACACGCTCTACTGATATAGGGTGGACTAGTGATACTGCCTTCAACTACCTGAGATATAAATATGTTAAAAGTAACTGTTGAGTTGATTTTTATTTCTTATTCTTTATAGAACTGCGTTTCCTGAAAAATAAATCGTCGATATTTACCACTGTCTTCCACCGGGAGGAGTATAATGATCGTACAAGATATATTAGGAGTAAAGAAAGAAGTTTTGCCAGTTAATCACTTCGCATAACTGCTGGGCGAGTCCCTACAGTTATCTACTCATCCCAGAAGGGTCTCACAAATTCATAACAAATATTTTAGCATGTTACATTTTGATAAAAATATTTTACCGAGCACAAAAACTCTCGACTTGCTCGGAACGGCAAGCAAACTTCAACAAAGGGTTGATAGTATAATGAGAAATTTGCCATCCCGCTAAAGTACTAGTAATTAAATATAAAAGTTGTCCAAATAAAAAAAATAATAAGGAAAACGGCTAGAAAATTAACTATTAAAATTTTATGAGGATTTCCAGTGGATATAATGAATCCAAGGTAAAGCAACGATGACAGCCAGGCTGAGTGTTTAAACTCCGTGGGAGCATAAAACAGCCGTGAGATTACTGAAATTAAAAAAAAATAAAATGGATATCATCACCGCATCTAGTTAAATAATTGAACATAGAAAATTATCCCAAGGGAATACGCAAAAATCACTGGAACTCAACAATGTCAACAAGATAAACAATACACAAAGTTAATTTGACATATTTTACTTACTCTCTTCTATAACCGCTTATCAGGACTGTATCTGAAAACGTAAGTTCGCAAAATAACATCGTATAAATTGAGGAAACTTTTTGTGCCTCGGCATAAAAAGTATACGTTTTTCACAGAGTATCTGAATTTTGATAATGACCAACATGAACATACTTTGTTTACTCTTAATTAGATGCTATAGCATCAATTAAATTGTACTTTAGCACTTCTAAAATAATGAATAATAGACTCAAGTTACCTTAAACTAAACACATGCAAGTCAAATTAACAATTCTCTTTTATTTTAAAGATTTCAAAATTCAAATATATGTACCATACATGGAAATCGAAATGTATAACCACAAAAAACTAAATGAGTGCAAAAATCAAAAACATTAGAAGGTCTTTTTTTTAATTAAGTAACATTTCAATTCTGATTCTCTAAAATAACATTTTAGTTCGGCTTCTCATAAAATAATATTTTTGTTTCATATTAGGCTATATTGGAAGCCAAATTCTTTAATATTCTTATGCAGATCACTAGTAAATCAAAAAAAAAAAATTGAGAACTGACAAAGTATCTTAAACAACAAACCACATTTAATAGACCGACGCCATGTTCACAAATCAGTACCAATTAGTTTAAACATTAAATTTTATCAGAAATTCATCACCATCATTAGGTCTTCAGTCCTAGAACTAGTTAGACCCATACCCTCATTATTTTCTATTCTGAGCTAGCCTACACATTTCCCTGAAATTTCCACAGTCTGCATCTTTCACTATCTGGGTACAATAGTCTGATCAAGCTCTATCCCTACCTCTTTTTTTTCTATCTCTGCTTATAATATATCCTGCACTATCCCCTTAGCCCACAGCTTTCAGTATCTGCGTTCAATAGTCCAATCTAGGTCTACCTCTACCTCTGGTTTTAATATATGCCGCGCTGTTTCCTCATGCTTTAGTAGTAGACCATTTAGTTGTCGAATCACCACCACATTTCCACCAGCATCCACATTTCCACACATATCTGGACCAAATTTACATGTAAATTCCCATAAGGAGCAAATGAGGGAGATGAATCTCCTCCTGCTCTCTCCCTGTGGAACTCCTTGTGGAATTTTTTACCCCAACCATTTTCATTACGTCACACCCGCATTCTTTCCACCCGCGAGATAAATCTTTCTCCACATTTCCACCCACGAGATAAACATATCTTGTTTGGTATTAATTAACATTAGATTTTTCTCAGCTACCCGAATCTCTAAGAATTTTTCACATAGCATCATCCCCCAGGGAGCTACCCTCATTTTAAGATTTCTTACCTGTAGCGACTTTTGAGCGTTCTTATAATTTTTTTATACATGCGATACATTAAATTAGCTTAGAATTTTACGCAGAATCGAATCTGCAAACAGAATTTGAAATCGGACCACGCCCTGCAAAGTTATACCCCTTTAAAGTCCTGATCTTCTAAATTTTGCTCTTTGCTCTATAAGCAAACCTAGCAAATAGTTTTCTTCGTCTAGCCATTGCATCTTTCGAGATAAACCTATCTTGTTTGGAATTAATTAACATTAGATTTTTCTCAGCTACCCGAATCTCTAGGAATTTTTTAGATTGCGCCATCCCCAATGGAGCTACCCCAATTTTAAGATTTCTTACCTGTAGCGACTTTTGAGCGTTCTTATAAAATTTTTTTAGTCATGCGATACATCTTCTTAGTCTAAAATTTTACGCACACCCCGAATCTGTAAACAGATTTGAAATCGGACCACGCCCTGCAAAGTTACACATATACCCTCTGCGAGATAAATCTTTCTCCACATTTCCACCCACGAGATAAGCCTACCTTGCTTGGTATCAATCAATATTAGAATTTTGTCAGCTACCCAAATCTTTTTAAATTTTTTAGATAGCTCCATCACCCAGAGAGCTACCCCCATTTTAAGATTTTTTTTTTGCTGGTAGCGATTTCTGACGGTCCTTATAAATTTTTTATACATGCAATACATCTTGTTAGTCTAGAATTTTATGTAGAATCCAAATCTGTAAACAGATTTAAAATAGACCACCCTTACCATTTTACACACACCTCTAAATTATAAATTTCCTGCGGCTCATACCTAAAGAAAATCTAAAACAATTCTTAAAACTTTTATTACAAACAATTTTACTAATACAGTTTAAATTTGTAAACCACATTTCTAAATACATATTTACAATTTTTATTCTTAACCTAGAGCTCATATCGGCTTATACTTATTAATATTTATTTCTAAATAGAGCACCTTTTCCAAAGACCAACCGGACCCGCATGTTTCAAATTCCTCTGATTTTGTTCTTATGGTTTCGCTTAAGACCTCGTACATATTTTCCAGATTACTAGAAGACGTTATAACCACATTTTTTGTGTTAAAGGATTTCACATCGGTAGCCTCTTCCCCCATTTTGATGTAAACGCCGTAGAGTTCGCAATAGACTTTTACTGCTGTATGTTGTATTCTTTTTTCATTTATTAATCGAATAAATCGCTCTTTCTGCTTCCAAAGAAACTCGGGCACCCCATCGTCGATACTGGCGTTCTTTATGCGATAGCTAGCCATACGGTTGTTAAACGCAGTGCTAACCATTTCTACACCATCGTCGCTAGTAGCGGTAACTGATGCATTTTATGTCTGTTGCTCCTTAAATGTGCGGCATACGTAGTTTTTCCATTTCGAAATCGCATACTTTACACATAATTCGTGGTTGTTTCGTACAAGACCCTTTAACAGCTGGCGGAGCTGAACGTTTACGGCTTAATGACATGCCGTGCTGTTTTTCCTTGTGTCGCTGTAAGTTGTCCATTCTCGTAAAAGCGAAACCGCAAGACCCACAGTTTAAGTACTTTGCTGCAGACGGATGTATAAGCTTAACCTTGGACGATGTTACACCACAACATTTGTTCTGATGCCGTTTGAGAGCATCCCTTCTGGTAAAGTAGACGTGACACGGCTCGCATTTAAAAACGTTTGCAGGTACCATTTTAGTACAAAACAAAATCCGCACTATAAGACTTGACTTATAAGCGAACTAACTTATAACTAAAGAGTTTACTCTCGCGCAGCGGCTTTATGTATCCTATAGAATGCAAACCGAAGGTTTCCGAAGACACCCGAACGAAGTTGAGGATTCAGCGGGGGACTAAATGAGGTCATAATCCTTGCTGCTCGTCCAATACATTTAGCGCCAATGCATGCACCTGGGTCGCATCGTCGATGGTTCGAATGCCGTTAGTAGAAACATCGGAAACGTCTTCCATGTTATACGGATCGCGTGCATATTAAAAATCCAAAAGGGCGATATAACACGCACACAAACTGTGGGCAAGTCGTGCTGTAGAAAATGCAGTGCTACTATAACCAAAAACTTAATAAAAACACTTTAAACCATTACTAAGGAAATACCAACTTGTTGTCTACAGGATACTTACTAATAAAGCAATTTAATTTTAAATAACTTCTACGTCATATTTTAGGAAATGGTGGGCTTGAATATTTTCTAAATGAATCACCGAGCGAAAGTATATGCTTAGCAGTATTAAAATTAACCATTAATTTCCCATTTTTACGACCATGGTTAATTATAGATTAAAATTTAATTTGTACACGTTCGAGCTTCTCGTAAACTAACATATTTTATAGCAACAATGCGCTGTATAATACATGCATACCCTTCGCCGCGCTACTGCTATTCTTGTAATTGCTAGAAAAGTCACTCTCCTTTTTACTGTTAGGACCGATGCAAAGCACCATTTTTTTTATACTTTCTATAGCACATCGCGCACTTTTTCGTATGATAATTAAATTGTGCTTCTGTAGGCTTTTACACTTTCGCATAGCGGTCAATCGCACGTAATGATTTCTAGAACCGGTAAGTACTTGATATCGTCCAAATAGAGAATTAGATGCTCGATGTCTGTCAACTTCCAATTCCCTCGTAAAGGTAGAAAAACTCAGTCAATCATCCATCTAAAACTTCGACCCGCTCCTGTTCTGATAATTTACAAACATTTTCAAACGACAATGGGCCGAGAATTTTTAAACCTCCGGGGGATCTTTAAGTCGTGATCAATTACACATCCGAGCTACGCGTAAACTAACATATTTTGCAGCAACTGTGCACTGTATAATACATGCATACCCCTTCTCTGCGCTACTGCTATTCTTGTAGTTGCTTGAAAAAGTCAGTCGCCCTTTTTACGGGTAGGGCCGCTAAAAAGCACCATTCCATACTTTCTTTATAAGTGTAGCACATCGCGCACTTTTTGTCGGATAATTAAATTTTGTTTATGTAGGCCTTTACACTTTCGCTTATTTAAAAATCTAATACGATCAATTAACCACTTTCGCTTATTCTAACAGGAACCACCATACATCCCGCCGCACCGTTCTTTTTGAATCCAACGATCCTATGGGCTTCCGCACACTAACACCCGACGTATCTTTTCTACTATTTGTTAAACAAAAACTACCGGCATCGCTATTGTGGGCGTAAACAGATGTTTGTGGATGTGGACGAGTATATGTAACCATATACATTAACCAGTCTAAGCTATTTTATTTAGTCCACGAAAACTACTATTTTTCTAAACCATAATTAATAATCGTCTTTATAGGTTCCACATTTCTACCGTTACCCAATGACTGGTGCTACGTACATGGAAACTTTAATTTCTTATTGGAGAATTTTATTCTCCGCGCACTGCTGCGTAGTTGCATGCCTACCCCTTTTGGAGGTATATGCTCGTTATAGGTTGTAAGACCCTCGGTTTTACTTAACTACAATTCGTGAGACCCTTTAATCTTTTTAATCGTATCTTTCTCGCCTACAAAAGTAGGACTTAACATTACTACCAACAAATTCTAATACTGGATCCCCATTAAATACGTCTTTAATTTTCCTACAACTTTTTGTTGACAAGTGTTATATTGTATTTATTATACCAGGGTAGTCACTCTTTTAAGATAATATATTTTGCTAGGTATCAACTAATATTAAATTTCTAGGGACCCCAAATCTGTAAATAGATTTTAAATAGGACCACCCATACAAAGTTATGCGTTTTAAAGGCCCAAATCACTAATTTTGCTCATCTTTATTTAACACCATTTTAAAACCTTTTCGCTACCCAAACATATGCCTTAGCCAACCATCTCCCGAAAATCTAAAACCGCCGTGCCCCGAATACCACGTGGAGATAACACGTATACTCTGTCAACCAGGATAGAAGCCGGAAGGATTTGGAAGGTGGTAGAAGAACTTAAAAATTATGGAATCTTAAAACTAATATATACAATAGATTTACAAAATCCTTACAAATATAAACAACTATCTTATATCTTTACACCCCCATGCGTAGATTGTTGTACTATTAGGAATGATGTACCTTTTGTCATCTTCCCTCGATAAACTAATTTTATTAATAAATTGCGTATGCAAATCGTATTCTTTACTCCGGTACATACGCAGGCAAGTACTCGATACCAACCAAATAAAGAATTGGATGCTTGGTGACTGTTAACATCCGCTTCCCTCGTGTACGCCCAGACACATCCCAGCCCATGAGCACTCCTGCGCATGTACACCCCTGCCCATGCGCACCCTGCGCGTAACGCCCATGCCGCTGCCCATGCACCCCTCTCTGTGCGAGTGCTATTTCGGGGTAACGTCACAGCCTTTTATAAATAAAGAACAATGTTATATACTATTATAAAATGTTTATTCTGACATTATACATAACAAATTTAAAATATTTAATGCCAAGCATGGAGTCATTTAAACTTAATTTTAATACAAAGTTATACACAGAAGACAGTCCTTTCTTTATGTTTGTTTGCAGTGGTTTTAATTTTATCTAATTTTATTCGCAGCTTAAAATTTAAATCGACACCCAAGTCTTCTATCTCCTTTTCTAACCAATAGTTTGATACATAAAGACCGTCTAGGTTTTCGAATTGTAAAATGTACCGAAGTTTGCCTCTATATTTAAAGTCTTTGATTCCCGACAACCAGATCCATTCCTTCGTGTAATTCTTGCAGCTTGTGACAATCTTTTAATCGCAGCTTTCCACTATATCCTGCATACGTATCTTTTAGCTTAATCGACTTCTTCTTGTCGGTATTGGGAAACCTTTTCTCCCCACACCTTTGTAGTTGCATATCCACCACTTTTGGGAATATATGGTTGTTTAGGTTGTAAGACCCTCGGTTTTAAATGATCCGAAAGGTTCTTTACAAAATATACAATGTTTGGGAACCCCTTTGCGGTGGTGTACGCGTTTCATACTTTACATTTAACAACAAATTGTTTTGTTCTCACATGAGTAATCAGCCTGAAACGATAGGTCGAATATGCCAGAATATCCGACCAGTGATATTGCCGAAATCCGATCGACCAGTTCCGGCCAAGTAGGATGTTTAGTGAAATTGCCCCATAGCTTCACCATCACATGACCATATGACATGACACATGACTATTACGAATGCAAACGACCACAAACCATATGACCCAATTGCTTTTAACCCAACCTATTAATTTTTCCTTTTATCTAACCTAGGTCCACACTTGGTTTTTAATGGAAAACTCATTAAAAGCAATTAGTGTTAATGGGTTTTAATGAAAAACTCATTAAAAAGCAATTAGGTCATATGGTTATGTGGTCATGTGGTTATATGGTCATGTGGTCATATGGTCATGTGGTCATGTGGTCATATGCATGGAGGGTGAAATTGCCCATGGGCAATTTCACCCTAACTTAACATCCTAATATCCGGATATATGTCGATGCGCATCCCTGTCGGCTTAGGTCGGATAACAACATATTCGACTATCTTCGGCAATATATATCCCCACTCTGCAGAATACATAAGAGAACAATTTTTTCGTATTCAATTTAGTATTCGATAGTAGCTAGAACGGTAAACATGAGCGTCTCCAAGGTGATTAACGTTTCTCAACTTTTGGGAATAAAGTGAAACCGACAAATGAGCGATTTGGATTATGGCTGTTGACAGAAAATATGTGCAACAATAATCTGGTAACAGATATTGGTAATATTTGTTATGTCGAAGGCGAACAGATGCTGACTGGTGGACTACACACACCAATTACAGAACCATTTTGTGACAATATAATGTTGGTTAAAATTTGCAACCATTCTGACGCCGAACAAACATTCTGCAAGCAAAAGGATGTTTATCCTAAAAAAGAAATTTGTGGTGCATTTAACAGCTATCTACGAAGAAAGTTTGACCGATTTGTTTCGCTAGGCATGGTGTTAAAGCTAAGCTCCGTTTCTCTGGAAAGCACTAACAAGATGGGTCAGAGAGTAAAAGAAATTATCGGAAAAGAAGACCTCGAATGCATTAATAAAAATTCCAAAATCCTATATGTGTTCCATACAAAGTGGAACTACCAGATGTTAAGTTGGAAACTTTATTGGAGGAACTACCAGATATATTAGACGAACTCGAAAAGATTATTTCTATCTTTTGACATGGATGTAACCCAAGATTTTGCGGGTATATTTAGCAAGATGGAGATGTGTAATTATTTAACTACAAACCATAACTTTTGCTATAAGGAATACGAAGAAAAGTGTAATATTATAGTTGACAACGATAAAACTGTAGGAATTGATTGTTTAACATGGCTAACAACCAATGCAAGAATTAAGATATACAACAAATTTGTGTGTCAGATAACAAGTCCTGGTGTTAATAAACAACTTGGCAATCATATACTAGATTTTTACGTTGTCCAGATGTACGTTTAAGGGAAACATTTGCGTCTACTTTGGCTAAAGAACATGGTATTACGCGATTGAAGCGACAATATACAATTGTGCAATTGGAAGCTATGTCAGTGCGGAACGGGTGTATAATCCCTTAAAAGACTGTTTAACGTTATTGGAAGATAGTAGTTATACTTCCTAAAGGCGCCAATGTACTCGGTACCACTTGCCAAAATGTGGAGTAAGCTATCGGACAAGCTACAAAATAGCTGCTGTTTAGTGTATAATAACCTGCTACAGTACGTGTATTGGGGTAATGGTAATACAAAGAAATTGACGGGCTTGCAAATTAAGTTGTCCGAAAACCAAAAGAAAGGGAAACATTGATAAAGTATGTGCTCGGCTTTAGTTTTAACTATTTACCCGTAAATTATTTGGAGATAGTAGAGGAGGAAGACAGCCAAGATAAAATAAAAATCTTACACAAGTGCTACATTAAAGCAGGTAGTACATATTTTACACAATCTGCAACACCATATTCTACAATTCCAAAAGAAATAGTCATTTCGGAATTGGGATTGATAAATACACCTAACATTCGCCCAGAGGTTGTACTACAACGCGCAAATATTGGTAGTAAACTCTATCCGTTTACGCTAAAGGAAATTGTCCCATTATGTCATGCCATACGCTGTAAGTGGAAGGAAAAGACAACTGAATTAGAGGAAATGGATGCAAAAAGGCGAAAATTGGACTACATGGAAAACACTGCGACAATACGCGAACAATACAAAGATGTGTTAGACAAAGAA
Organism: Platerodrilus igneus; assembly: GCA_036346225.1. Taxonomy (NCBI): domain Eukaryota; kingdom Metazoa; phylum Arthropoda; class Insecta; order Coleoptera; family Lycidae; genus Platerodrilus; species Platerodrilus igneus. Next base: position 3,111,239 of record JARFIW010000195.1, on the reverse strand, counting down.
CATCTTATTAGAGAAAATGAGGAAGAATTAAAAGATTATTTTATGTGTCGATGGACTGACTTAGATACATCCGGGTTGTACAAGCTGTATGCATTTGCGGTTAGTAAGAAAGACTCTTTAGTTATGTAGGCGTTCTTGCAGAAAAGGATGGTACTAAATCCGTATACTTTTTAAAAGGTTATTCTAAAACGTATTTATCAAAATGGCAGATAACAAAGACGAACTAAGGAATGCGGGTTTCGTAACCTTGGCGGACACTCACAACGCAAAGGGTTCCTAAATCATTGTAGATTTGACCTGAAAGAACCTTCGGATCATTTAAAACCGAGAGGTCTTAAACTATAACAACCACTATATCCAAAAGGTAAAGGATAGCCTACACTAACGTGTGTGGAAAAAGGATTTTCAATACTGCGAAAAGAAGTCTAGATATAAAGCTTATTAAAAGTACGTATCAGAATAGATGGAAAGCATAGCGATGTAAGCATTGTGCACAGCGCAAGATTCCGAAGAATGGATCAATGTAGTAGCGATAAAGACTTTACGGATCCAAGGTCAACCGGGTTTCATAATCCCTAACGGTCCTTACAACTATGTTAGAAAAGAGATAGAAGATGGTGTCGTTAATTTTAAGCTCATAAAATTAGATAAAATTAAAACCACTCAAATCAAGAATAAGAAAGGACTGGTCTTCTGTGTTGAATTTGTATTAAGACATTACGTTTAAATGATCCTACCTGCTTGGTATTAAATTTTAAATTTGTTATGAAAGCAGAATAAACTTTTAAATAGTTTAACATGTCTTATTTAAAAAAGGCTGTGACCGTTACCGGCTCGAAATGAGTACGCTACGGGTGGAGCATTGGAAATGTAAATGAACGGTGTGCATGCGCAGGGGTGCTCATGGGCTGGGATGTGTCTGGGCGTACACGAGGGAAGCGGATGTTAACAGTCACCAAGCATCCAATTCTTTATTTGGATGGTATCGAGTACTTGCCTGCGTATGTATCCGGAGTAAAGAATACGATTTGCATACGCAATTTATTAATAAAATTAGTTTATCGAGGGAAGATGACAAAAGGTACATCATTCCTAATAGTACAACAATCTACGCATGGGGTGTAAAGATATAAGATAGTTGTTTATATTTGTATGGATTTTGTAAATCTATTGTATATATTAGTTTTAAGATTCCATAATTTTTAAGTTCTTCTACCACCTTCCAAATCCTTCCGGCTTCTATCCTGATTGACAGAGTATACGTGTTATCTCCACGTGGTATTCGCGGGGCACGGCGGTTTTAGATTTCTCGGGAGATGGTTGGCTAAGGCATATTTGTTGGGTAGCGAAAAAGGTTTTAAAAATGGTGTTAAATAAAGATGAGCAAAATTAGTGATTTGGGTCTTTAAAACGCATAACTTTGTATGGGTGGTCCTATTTAAAATCTATTTACAGATTTGGGGTCCCTAGAAAAATTTAATATTAGTTGATACCTAGCAAAATATATTTATCTTAAAAGAGTGACTACCCTGCGTATAATAAATACAATATAACACTTGTCAACAAAAAAGTTGTAGGAAAATTAAAGACGTATTTAATGGGGATCCAGTATTAGAATTTGTTGGTAGTAATGTTAAGTCCTACTGTATTGTAGGCGAGAAAGATACGATTAAAAAGATTAAAGGGTCTCACGAATTGTAGTTAAGTAAAACCGAGGGTCTTACAACCTATAACGAGCATATACTCAAAAGGGTAGGCATGCAACTACGCAGCAGTGCGCGGAGAATAAGAATTCTCCAATAAGAAATTAAAGTTTCCATGTACGTAGCACCAGTCATTGGGTAACGGTAGAAATGTGGAACCTATAAAGACGATTATTAATTATGGTTTAGAAAATAGTAGTTTTCGTGGACTAAATAAAATAGCTTAGACTGGTTAATGTATATGGTTACATATTCTCGTACACATCCACAAACATCTGTTTACGTCCACAATGGCGATCCGGTAGTTTTTGTTTAACAAATAGTAGAAAGATACGTCAGGTGTTAGTGCGGAAGCCCATAGGATCGTTGGATTCAAAAGAACGGTGCGGCGGGATGTATGGTGGTTCCGTTAGAATAATCGAAAGTGGTTAATTGATCGTATTAGATGTTTAAATAAGCGAAAGTGTAAAGGCCTACATAAACAAAATTTAATTATCCGACAAAAGTGCGCGATGTGCTACACTTATAAAGAAAGTATGGAATGGTGCTTTTAGCGGCCCTACCCGTAAAAAGGGCGACTGACTTTTCCAAGCAACTACAAGAATAGCAGTAGCGCAGAGAAGGGGTATGCATGTATTATACAGTCAGTTGCTGCAAAATATGTTAGTTTACGCGTAGCTCGGATGTGTAATTGATCACGACTTAAAGATCCTCGGAGGTTTAAAAATTCTCGGCCCATTGTCGTTTGAAAAATGTTTGTAAATTATCAGAACAGGAGCGGGTCGAAGTTATTAGATGGATGATTGACTGAGTTTTTCTACCTTTACGAGGGAATTGGAAGTTGACAGACATCGAGCATCTAATTTCTATTTGACGATATCAAGTACTTACCGGTTCTAGAAATCATTACGTGCGATCGACCGCTATGCGAAAGTGTAAAAGCCACAGAAGCAAAATTTAATTATCATACGAAAAAGTGCGCGATGTGCTATAGAAAGTATAAAAATGGTGCTTTGCATCGGTCCTAACAGTAAAAAGGAGAGTGACTTTTCTAGCAATTACAAGAATAGCAGTAGCGCGGCGAAGGGTATGCATGTATTATACAGCGCATTGTTGCTATAAAATATGTTAGTTTACGAGAAGCTCGAACGTGCACAAATTAAATTTTAATCTATAATTAACCATGGTCGTAAAATGGGAAATTAATGGTTAATTTTAATACTGCTACATATACTTTCGCTCGGTGATTCATTTAGAAAATATTCAAGCCCACCATTTCCTAAAATATGACGTAGAAGTTATTTAAAATTAAATTGTTTATTAGTAAGTATCCTGTAGACAACAAGTTGGTATTTTCCTTAGTAATGGTTTAAAGTGTTTTTTGGTTATAGTAGCACTGCATCTTCTACAGCACGACTTGCACACAATTTGTGTGCGTGTGCTATCCACCCTTTTGGATTTTTAATATGCACGCGATCCGTATAACATGGAAGACGTTTCCGATGTTTCTACTAACGGCATTCGAACCATCGACGATGCGACCCAGGTGCATGCATTGGCGCTAAATGTATTGGACGAGCAGCAAGGATTATGACGTCATTTAGTTCCCCTGCTGAATCCTCAACTTCGTTCGGTGTCTTCGAAACCTTCGGTTTGCATTCTATAGGATACATAAAGCAGGTGCGCGAGAGTAAACTCTTTAGTTATAAGTTAGTTCGCTTACAAGTCAAGTCTTATAGTGCGGATTTTGTTTTGTACTAAAATGGTACCTGCAAACGTTTTAAATGCGAGCCGTGTCACGTCTACTTTACCAGAAAGGATGCTCTCAAACGGCACCAGAACAAATGTTGTGGTGTAACATCGTCCAAGGTTGCTTTATACATCCGTCTGCAGCAAAGTACTTAAACTGTGGGTCTTGCGGTTTCGCTTTTACGAGAATGGACAACTTACAGCGACACAAGGAAAAACAGCACGGTATGTCATTAAGCCGTAAACGTTCAGCTCCGCCAGCTGTTAAAGGGTCTTGTACGAAACAACCACGAATTATGTGTAAAGTATGCGATTTCGAAATGGAAAACTACGTATGCCGCACATTTAAGGAGCAACAGACATAAAATGCATCAGTTACCGCTACTAGCGACGATGGTGTAGAAATGGTTAGCACTGCGTTTAACAACCGTATGGCTAGCTATCGCATAAAGAACGCCAGTATCGACGATGGAGTGCCGAGTTTCTTTGGAAGCAGAAAGAGCGATTTATTCGATTAATAAATGAAAAAGAATACAACATACAGCAGTAAAAGTCTATTGCGAACTCTACGGCGTTTACATCAAAATGGGGAAGAGGCTACCGATGTGAAATCCTTTAACACAAAAATGTGGTTATAACGTCTTCTAGTAATCTGGAAAATATGTACGAGGTCTTAAGCGAAACCATAAGAACAAAATCAGAGGAATTTGAAACATGCGGGTCCGGTTGGTCTTTGGAAAAGGTGCTCTATTTAGAAATAAATATTAATAAGTATAAGCCGATATGAGCTCTAGGTTAAGAATAAAAATTGTAAATATGTATTTAGAAATGTGGTTTACAAATTTAAACTGTATTAGTAAAAATTGTTTGTAATAAAAGTTTTAAGAATTGTTTTAGATTTTCTTTAGGTATGAGCCGCAGGAAATTTATAATTTAGAGGGTGTGTGTAAAATGGTAAGGGTGGTCTATTTTAAATCTGTTTACAGATTTGGATTCTACATAAAATTCTAGACTAACAAGATGTATTGCATGTATAAAAATTTATAAGGAACCGTCAGAAATCGCTACCAGCAAAAAATCTTAAAATGGGGTAGCTCTCTGGGGATGGAGCTATCTAAAAATTTAAAAGATTTGGGTAGCTGACAAAATTCTAATATTGATTGATACCAAACAAGGTAGGTTTATCTCGTGGGTGGAAATGTGGAGAAAGATTTATCTCGCAGAGGGTATATGTGTAACTTTGCAGGGCGTGGTCCGATTTCAAATCTGTTTACAGATTCGGGGTGTGCGTAAAATTTTAGACTAAGAAGATGTATCGCATGACTAAAAAAATTTTATAAGAACGCTCAAAAGTCGCTACAGGTAAGAAATCTTAAAATTGGGGTAGCTCCATTGGGGATGGCGCAATCTAAAAAATTCCTAGAGATTCGGGTAGCTGAGAAAAATCTAATGTTAATTAATTCCAAACAAGATAGGTTTATCTCGAAAGATGCAATGGCTAGACGAAGAAAACTATTTGTTAGGTTTGCTTATAGAGCAAAGAGCAAAATTTAGAAGATCAGGACTTTAAAGGGGTATAACTTTGCAGGGCGTGGTCCGATTTCAAATCTGTTTGCAGATTCGATTCTGCGTAAAATTCTAAGCTAATTTAATGTATCGCATGTATAAAAAAATTATAAGAACGCTCAAAAGTCGCTACAGGTAAGAAATCTTAAAATGAGGGTAGCTCCCTGGGGGATGATGCTATGTGAAAAATTCTTAGAGATTCGGGTAGCTGAGAAAAATCTAATGTTAGTTATTACCAAACAAGATAGGTTTATCTCGTGGGTGGAAATGTGGAGAAAGATTTATCTCGCGGGTGGAAAGAATGCGGGTGTGACGTAATGAAAATGGTTGGGGTAAAAAATTCCACAAGGAGTTCCACAGGGAGAGAGCAGGAGGAGATTCATCTCCCTCATTTGCTCCTTATGGGAATTTACATGTAAATTTGGTCCAGATGTGTGTGGAAATGTGGATGCTGATGGAAATGTGGTGGTGATTCGTCACTAAATGGTCTACTTTTAGTGTGTGTCCTATCATCCTCATCAGAATCGTTAGGTCTTCCATTCTGGAACTGGTTAGATGCGTACTTCCATTGCTTCCTATTCTTAGCTAACCAGCATATTTCCCTGAAATTTCCGCAGCCTACATCTTTTATTATCTTCGTGCAATAGACTAATCTAGGTGTACCTCTACCTCTACCTCTTGTTTTTTCTATATCTGCTTATAATATATCCCGCGCTATTCCAGATGCCTTAGAGCGCATTCAATTCTTCTATTTCTTCTATTTTTTGTCTTTCACAATTTCTAGAAACTCTTTGTTCTTAATTTTGTCTGTCCATGCTATCATCATCATACATCTTAAGCACAACATTCCGAAGGCGTCTACCTATTTCCTGTCTGTCTCTCTAACTGTCCCCATTACATAGCCGTGCAGTGCTGTGCTTCACACTCAACAATGTTTTCCTTGTTTCTGTGTTTATTGTCTTCGAACATGGCCGCTGCTCATTCTTGTTAGATGCAGTACGGCTCCACTCCTGTATGTTTTTTAAATATATATACCCTATTTCACCGATATTAGGTGACGTGAAGGAGGTTAAGCAACCTGACGGCTAACAAGATTCCCCAAAAAAAGATATTTGCCAAATATTACTATTATTATTATCAGTAGCATTATTAATTTTTACGCGTTTATTAATAATCAAAACGCTGAATCCAACCCCCAAGAATATTTTATTCAAAATGGCCGGAAGTGAATTTGAAATGTTTGTTTTTCTTTAGTGGTATCCCCAATAGTCCTAGTCCACTTTGTAGCTATTTGTCTTTGTTGTTATAGTTATTATTATTATTATTATTACTGTTATTATTTTTCATTACTGTTTTCTAATTAACCCTTTCGTATAATAAACATTTCTTGAGAATATTGCAAAACCAGACCTGTAATTATTTACAATAATCATAAGGTTTGAATACAATTGTTTTTTCTTCATTGAGTTTTAGTCTTGAAACTATTCTGAGCTAACCTACACATTTCTCTGAAATTCGCACAACCTACATCTTTCACTATAAGTGTGCAATATTTTAACCTAGGTCTACATCTTTTTTCTTATCTCTGCTTCTAGTATATTCTGCACTATTTCCTCGTGATTTAGTATGTAACCTATCATCCTATCTCTCCTATTTTTTACTGTTTTCCACATATTTCTTTCTTCCCCTACTATTTCTTAGAAGCTCTTTGTTCTTAACTTTGTCTATTCATGATATCTATATCATACATTTGTAGCACGATGTTTCATAGGCTTCTTGCTTTTTCCTGTCCCCTTCTCCTACTGTCCAGGTTTCACAGTCGTACAATACAGTGCTCCATACATATGCTTTTAGCAATCATTTCTTGTTTCTATGTTTGTTGTCTTTGAACATATTACTTGCTTCATCTTGTTAAATGCAGCAGGGTCTTGTGCTAATCTTTGTTTTATATCTTCTACACGTTTCCCATCTTTCGTTATTTGGTTTCCCAGGTAGCAAAAATCCTTAACCTCTTTTAAGTTCTCGTTTCCCCACCCTTACATACTAGTACTTTAGTTTTATTTTAGTTGTCCTTACACAAAAATTTCTCTGTTAGTGTGGTTTCCATTTCATTAAGATCTACCTCTAATTCTTCCTTGGTAGATGCTAAAACCGCTATATCATCTGCAAATCTAAGCATATTAATCTTTTGTCCCTGCATAATAATTTCAAAGGTCTTCCTGCATTTGAGATTATTTTCATTACTTCTTCGATGTACAAGTCAAAAATTAACGGCAATAGGGTACGTCCCTGTTTCGCCCTTTTCCTGACATTTACTTTTTTACGTTCCTGCTCTAATTTTATTACAGCTGTTTGATCTTTGTATAAGTTTAAGCTATGTATTATCCGTCTATCCCTATAACTCATTCCAATCCTTTTGAGTATTTCGAACATTCTTTCCCATTTTACATGTCGATCGCTTTTTTGAGATCTACAAAACTTATACACACGCTTTCTCCCTTTTCTATTGCTTCCTCCAGTATCGCTTTTAAAACTAAAAAGACCTGCCGCGTTTCCCTGTTTTGTCCAAGCCCAAATTGATTTTCTCTTAGTATTTCTTAAGCTCGTTTTTCCATCTGCTTTTGTACAATTTTAGTTAATATTTTTGACACGTGTGCCGTCAAACTTATTGTTCGAAAAGTTTCACATTTATCACCTTTCCTTTTTGGTATAATGATTATGGTGTTACATTTGAAATCTTTGGGCATCTCGACTGTCTCATACATATGTGCTACAAGATGGAAGAGATGTTCTGTTACTACTTGTCCATCGGCTTTTAGAGTAGGATTAGTTATGGATTAATATTTTTTCTTGAAGTTTTCTTTTAGTAATACCTGGTTAGAGTGAACTTAAGAAACCAAGTCTTTTTAGGAACGTATACTGGTATTTATATCGCATCTATTTTATGTTAATAGAATAGGTTGAATTGTATTTAAATTTATTTAGGAACTAGGTAGAGAGCTAATTCTAGAAGGGTATTTAGTCATCGTAGCGATAAAGTCATATTTGGTAGAGACATTTTATATTGAAAATTTCTTAAATTATGAATAAATTTAATGAGTGTTATTACGATACCATAGAGAACGGTAAAGTATAATGCGATAAAATTTAGGAAACCGAACAAGGGAAACTTATGCGGAATAACCGTCTTCAGTGTAGGGATAATATCGAAGGGATTGCTGTGACAGATGGTTCGCTGCCCTTAATTATGATAAAGAGAAAAAGCCTTTCAGAGTAAGTGATTAGTGTAACGTAGTTTTTGTATTTCATCCATTTTGTTTATTATTTCTATTTATTTATTTTTTTCATTACAAATTTTTCTATTTTCTTCTGCACTACTGTAGTTAGCCAACGCGCCCTTACATTGTTACGAGGTCCTCTACCCTTCAGGTAAAATCAAAACTTATTAACGTAACGCTCATTTCACTCGTAACGAGGTAATAATATTAAAATAAAAATAACTACGGTGTTACGTTACTTCGAGGCAGCCGTGCGTAACACAAAGAAAACCCAAGGAATGACCGGGCTCAATCGGAGATTAGGGGGGGGGTTGTAGAAAGCAGACTAACATATAATGTACGCGGCTGTAAGGAATTAGTGGCAATACCTGCAATAAAAAAATAGTCAAGTAAACCTGAAATAAAAGAATAAGCATAGCATGCTGATCAAGCATAAATTACTCCGTACTCTGTAAGATGTAAAAAAAAACTGTTTGGATAATCTATATAATATCATCACGATAAAAACATTACAAAAATTTTTATTACAAAGTGAGGTAATATTGGGGAGTAGCAGAAACGTTTCCTCACACACCAATTAAACATAAATCAGACAAAATGTTAACAAAAGATAAATAGATAAGACACAAGTGATATGAGTAGTCCAGTATTGTTGATTTTTTTTTTTTTATAATAGCATGCAATTCTATTGTAAAAGGTATCAAAACGGCAAAGAATATTGCAAAACAAACGGATAGATATTTACAGTAATAACAAGTATGAAATAGTTCAACTTGCACAACCAGGAGCACCGGAAGAGTTTCTATAGAATTGGACTAATTCGGCTACTAATAGCCTTGCAGTTGGAGTTGGTGGAGTGTGGGGTGTCCATGGTTCCATCCCATTATCAACTTTAAACTTGACACTACTATCAACTGCAGATTGTTCTTTTACTTTCTGTAACTGATCGAAAGCCTCCTGATAGCTTGGTAAGCCGGATGTACTGGTGTAGCTTGGCAAAGATTCACAGTCTATTCGCGGGGGTGGAATTTGTGGTACAACAGACAGGAACACATGCAACACACGCAACTAAGAACAATTAAAGTTAGTATAATTCCGATCCAAACATCCGCCAAGAATTTTTCGTATTGCGGATCTGCTTCAGCAGAAAGAACTTCGTCAACTTCTGAAGCTAATTTCAGTTGGTAAAGGCATTGTTTGAATACGGTAAAACATTTAAAAAAACACGACAACCGCAACCACATAACCAAGTAGTGCACCAAAAGTAACTAACGAATGTACCATTTTTATTTACGGCACTTCTCTCTTAAAAGCAAAAGCACAAACACATTCATGACACACAAAAAAAATTATTTATAGAATAGATCACGGAATACGCAACTGATTTAATTACATGTTGTTTGCATTCTATCGCTCGGATTTTACAAATTTACAGTTCAATTATACAAAAATTAGGTTGGGTCAAGTCAAAAGTTCATTTTACCGGTTATTAGCGTCCTTCACCTACATTTAATTACGTTTAAACAATTTAAAACTATTTCCTTAATTGTGAAGAACATGCCGAATAAGTAAATACACAGCTTTTTCCCAAAAGAAACTCAACTAAAAACACGATTAGTAAAGCACGCGTAATCACTAAGTACGTCCGTCAATGTTCCGTAAACAAGCACGTCAAACACGTTCGCCTATAAAAGCATCTTTTCTTCAATATAATCAGAACTACACTACCCTACAGTTAATAAACAACTTTTACTTCACAAGAAAACTCGACTAAAAACACAATTAGTAAAGCAAGAAGGAAACAGTATTTTTAACGTAATATATCGGAACAAAACACAAACTACAACTGCCCTTCTGTTTATCTGAACTCGTTGCCATTACAACCGCTTATCGTCTATTATCTAAACTTGTATATCCACATAAGCAACAAAATTTAATTACGAGCTGTTTATCATTTTCGATAAGTTGGAAAGTAATTTACGAATAATCCTATTTAAAATTCGTTCCTTGCAATTTATTTATTAATGAAAATTAATCTTCAAATTACCTACTTTTAAAGTAATACCCACGAGTTAAATTGCCTACAAATCTGAATTATTCTGAAGTATTTCCTTTATACAAACAGCGATCCCAAAGAAACGATGTATTTTTAAGTACGTTAACAGAAAGGAAGCGTAAAATGTTAAACTACAAAAATGCCCGTTACAACGGTTTGTGTTTAGATAGTAAAAAATGAAATATAAGATTCAGTATAAAACGAATAAATTTTATAAATATAACTATCCTTTTTCAACTTAGGTGTATTTTATGTCTGTCTCAACTTCTCATGTGAAATGTTTCTGTATTAGAATGTACGTCCCAACACGTCCACATAACAAGGAATCAGTGTAGTCTTGTACTGAATACTCGCACGGTCGAACATATACGCGTATTTACGTATATTTACTATATTAATTTGTGTAATTATTCTATGTCTGGTAAGTTAACGTTCAAGAAAAATCAGTTAATTTTGTAAACAATATTTTGTTATCTTGTGTGTTAACGGCTACTTAATTAATCCGAGAGTCCTTTATATTTAGAATGTCTTTATCGAAACCAAGTTCTTATAAAACTAAAAAAAAATCGCTGACGTACATGGTAACTGAAGAAAAGTAGAAATTATATTTTTTCTGCTGTCAAGGGAAAATAAAATCATTTTCCGCAAATCATTCAGAAATTTTGACATTTCTGATAAAATTTCTTAAAGAAAAGTTGAATATTTCCAAGTGTTTAGTAGTTGCCAAGCAACGACAAATCACTGTAAGGAAGTATTCATTACTGTACTGTACAGAAATAATATGTGTATACAAATGAACTATAAAAATGACTGAGAACATTCTTTCATGGTAAGTTCTATTTAAACAATCTTAACACATTATGTAAATATAACAAACAGCTAACTTCAGAATGTATTTGATTCTGAAGTAAGTCGTGTGTGATATTTTCAGGTATTTTACAATTAATACAATTATAGAATTTGTATTGTTACTTTCAAAAATACCAGCAATCGTATTTCAATGTGTCAAGTTTGACAATTCGATATCTTGATAGGAACGTTTCCATAGCTACGCAAACTTTTTTACTAAAAATTTGACAGCACCATTTATTTATAAATAAAATTAATCAGGTTTTTTTAAAATTAGTATTTTAATTTCTGTCGTCTTTTAACGATTTGCGAAAAAATAGATGTAAGAAACGTAGAAAAAGCAACATTCCTGGACTCTGTGTTGCTTGTCTCGCCTTGCACCTCGACAAGCAATCTTCACGTCGTCCTGGAATGTTGAGCTTTTCCTACTGAATATACCATATACTATTGTTTGATATGTAATAATGCTATTAATGTCCCAACATTAAACGCCATTATGAACAACATAAATCAAAATATGAGAAATACGAAGGATTGATGAGACATGAAAGGTTGAAAGAGTTTAAGTTGGAGCTGAAAACAACACAATGTATAAGTAATACAAGAAAGTGAAGTTATGGTGCATGCAAGCGACATTTTGGCAGAGTGGATAGCTAAACACTCAAAACATTTTAGCAAAGGCGATTTCATCAAGGAACGCCTGATTAAAACAGCAGAATTGTTCGTACGGGAAATATAAAGTTTTATCAAGCAATCTCTTTGTCTCGAAATACGGTTGCAGAAAGAGTTGCTGATTTGGCCGCCAATTTAAGTGATAAGATTATAGCAGAATCATCTTGGTTCGACAATATTTTCCATTGCATGTGATGAGAGTATGGATATTTGGAGCGTAGCTCAATTATATGTGACTCTTCGTGCTTACATCACAGATTTTAACATTTTATTGGAACCATACCCAAGTGTGGAACTACTACAGGACAAGGTATATTGAAACGCGTCAGCGATACGTTAAACAGAAACCGGATACAAAAAGAGGAAAATTAATCTTAAAAGGACAAATTAATATTAATGCATCTTGTAAATTCTGATTTCATAAAGCAAAACATCTCAATAATACTTTTAGATCTATTAAAATCGTAAACTTAAAAACCACAAAAGCATCGTATTATTTCTGTTAAATACATATTCGAACAGAACTTAGGTTCATAAATTGGGGGTTGGAGGAGGCATTTATAACTACCCCAATTTACTGCATCATCCCCTAAAGAAGAGACTATGATGCAAGATTGTTAAACAAAAATAAGAAAAATGGGCTTGCTTCAAGGTACCCGTAAAAGGTGTCCAGTTGACTATCGGAAAGCTTCCGGGAACAATAAGACATCCACCTTGCGCTAAGCAGCTAATTTTCATTAACCGACGCTCATCGGACGACCGGTAACAGCCAACCACACAATTCCAACAAAGTCACATAAATGTTTAGAAAAAAGTGTTTATTTATACTTAAACTAATAAGAAAGCTGCATACAAAAATTAAATACTAAAAAGAAGTTGATGCGCATCAAAATCACACGTAACAGAATTGTTTTGAAATTCAAGGTTCAACCTATTCACGTTTCATGGTACCTCATCTATGTATGAAAGCAAAAATGGCAAATTCAACAAAATAAAGCACTATTCCTACAATCACCCCACTTATTTGACTAAAAGTAAAATATATGTATTCGTTTTATTCGTATACCCATCAAATAATATAACTGTCAGACTTGTTTGTTGTAAAACACAAATACACAACGATGCTTTGAGAAATGACACATTATGCAATCTATAAGAAAAGCCAATTAGGTAGATCTTTCAGTACTTGTAAAAATAGTTGTATGGCGTTTTCCATAAATAGATCTTTACAGAAACCAGCTAGCAATGAACATTGCCAACGCTGTTACATAATAGTAATAAAGAAAGCAAATAATAGTAATTCACAACACTCAGAAATTATTTAACGAATAATTTTGCCTGGCATGGAGAAAGTAATTCGAGCATAGGTGATCGAAATCAATATATAAATTGTTGGTTATTTTGCAAAAAGACAAGCTAGGTAGGTAACAGGTCATTTGTTTATTTAATTAACAGAAATTATTTGCTTTCTAAAACGTTTTCTCTGAACCTGAAAGAACTTCTGCAATCTTCTGTTCGCAAGCATATTTCATTCGGTTTTATGCAGACCATATAAATTTGTTATGCAAAACAGCTTAAATGTATCCCTTTTTATTGCAAACTCATCTAAGAGCTAGCAAAATGAATAAAATACATACAACAGCATTAAACGAAATTTTACGATACATAATTTTGTTTCACTAACAGTTCCAATTGAAGCTGTCAGTTGAAGAATGGTATTATTAGTGTAAAATTAATCATTTAAGGTAACCATAAAGAAACTTTGTATTTTATACTTTTTGTTTAATTGTATTAACCTATAACTACGTAATTCTAGTATAAATAACTAACCAGAACAGAAAACTCTTAATTTGTGACAAATTATGTGAAAAATCGGGAACAAAAACATGTCTTGGGCATGTTCTGTTCATCATCATTAGGTTTTCAGTCCTGGAACTGGTTAGACGCGTACCCTCATTGTTTCTTATTCTGTGCTAACCTACACATTTCCCTGACATTTGCACAGTCTGTATATTTCACTATCTGTGTGCAATAGGATCTAGGTTTACTTCTATCTCTGCTTGTAAAATATCCTGCACAATCCCCCAAAAATGCCTTAGAACGTATCCTGCCCTTCTATTTTTTTTTTGCTTTCCACAGATATCTTTATTCCCCTACTATTTCTCTTTGTTATTAACTTTGTCCATGCTACTATAATCCTCATACAGCTGAAGCATAACGTTCCAAAACGCTTGTACCGTTTTGTATCTGCCCCTATTCCGTGGACGTAGTGTGATGTGCTGCACACATATGCTTTCGACAATTTTCTCCTTGTTTCAATGTTTGTTGTCTTGGAACATAGCAGCTGTTCTTTCTCGCTAGATCTTGTTCGGTTCCCTTTCTATTGTTTATCAATATTTACACTATTTCCCCGACATTCAGTAGTATGTGGAAGAGGTTAAGCAGCTTGCGGACATTTGAGCATTTGCCGAATTAATAGTTTTCCAATATATCCATTCGTACAATCAACCTTAGTTGCAAATATTTCAAAACCAACATCTGTAGATGTTTATAATAATCATCAGATTTAAGTGCAATTATTTTTTCGTCATTAGGTTTTCCGTCTCGAAACTGGTTGGACGCGTACCTTCACTTATTTCCATTCTGAGCGAGTCTACACCGTTCCCTGAAATTCCCACAGCCTAGATACAGCTCGGTTCCATTTCTGTTGTTTTCTAATTATATGCCCTATTTCACCGAGATTCAGTGATATGTGAAGGGGTTTAAGCAGCCTGTGGCTATCAAGAATCCCCCAACATTTAGACAATTACCGAATTAATAGTTTTCCAGTAAATCATTTCGTATCATTAACATTAGTTGCGAGTATTGCAAAACCAATACCTGTAGTTGCAGGTTTAAGTACAGTTATTTTTTTCATCATTAGGTTTTCCATTTTGGAATTGGTTGGGCGCGTACCCTCACTTATTTCCATCCTGAGCTAGCTTACACATTTCTCTGAAATTCCCACAGTCTATATCTTTCACTGTCTGTGTGAAATAGTCTAACCTAGGTTTACCTCTACTTCTCTTTTATCCTATCTCTTCTTCTAATATATTCCGCACTATTCCCTCATAGTATGTGGCCTATTATCCTATCTCGCCTACTTTTTACTGTTTTCCCACATACTTCTTTCTTCCCCTACATAATAATTTCAAATGTCTTCTTACATTTGACATCATTCATTGCCTCTTCTATGTAGAAGTTAAAAATTAATTAGGAAAGGGCGCACCCTGTCTCACCCCTTCCCTAATATTTACTTCTCTACGTTCCTGCTCTAATTCTATTACCGATGTTTGCTCTTTGTATAAGCTATGTACTATCCGTCTATCTCTAAAATTTACTCCAATCTTTTTGAGTATTTCAAACATTTTCTCTATTTTACATTGTCGAATGCTTTTTCCAGATTTACAAATCCTATATACACGTTTTCCCCTTTTTCTATTGTTTTCTCCATTATCACCCTCTGCGCTAAAATAGCTTCCCGTGTTCCCCCGTTTCGTCTGAACCCAAATTGATCTTCTCCTAGTACTTTGTTACGGTATTCCGCGCAAACACAAAAGAAAACAGTAAAAGTAAAGTAACCGTTTACGCCGAATACCGCAACAGAACGGGGGATAGAATGGTAGAAGTTGGGCTAGTTCAAAAATGTCGGAGAGGGGCGTGGGTGAAATAGAAAAAAAAACACATTGGAAACCTTGGTGAAACTATATTGATACCATCGAATCTTGAAAGACTATTTACAAAACAAAATAAGTTGCGTAATCGTGATTGTAAAAGCGTCATAACATATAAAAATTGGTAAGCAAATATAACATCTTATAATCTAAATAGCTACTTAATGGTTCACCTTAAATACATATAAAAGAAAATAAAACCAACTATACAAGTAAATCTAGAAAAAGAAATATACCTAAATTATATGTACAGTGTGTCCCAAATTGGATGTATTAAATGGGTAACTTAGTTGTTATTAAAGATACAATAAAACTGTGTGCGCAGTCATGTGCCAACTTTTTGAGATCAATTCAATGGTGAAATCACAAATGAGCGATCTTCTTTTGTTTTCGAGTTATAGCCAAAAATTGATATTTTTAACAATTCTATTAATTCGTATAACTCGTTTGGTTGCAAAAATATCCAAAAATACTGTAATAGTTTTTTATATGGTTTTTTACGTAGAATACAGTGGCGTACGCGAATATTTAATATTTATAATACTTTTGAGGTTATAATATAAACTTGCATTTTTTTAAATGGAAACCACAATTGGTTGTCACTTTATTTAAAAGCTCTTTTTGACAGCTTTTCAAAAATATATAGTTTAATATAATTATCTTTTCAAATGGCCGAATTATTTCATGTTTTTGGTATAATAAAATAATTTATTATATTGGTAATTTATAGTTGGCCGCGAAACAAAAGGTAAACACAAAATAAGAGTTTATTATTGTACCACACCACTCTAAACAACAAAGTTTGAAAGCTAGAAGAATACAATATCATAACTACATATATTACTAAAATTAATATAACTACATCTTAAATTGAAAATTATACTTTCCTATCCACATTTAAACAGTCTATAATCCATGTATGGATACACAAATACACACATACTCACACACCTCATACCCTCACAACCACACACACACAAGCACGCGCCCATGCATGCACGCACGCATGCGCACACAACCACACACACCCTCACCTACACACACCCTCACACATAATATATATAAAACACTAGAACACAGATGGGAATACTACAATAGTTTTATTTACTGATAATTCAGAGTTATTGTTCAAACTGGCCTCCATTCTCTCTTAAACAAAGTTCGCATCGTTTTATTAAAGACTTAATAGAATTTAATAAATAAACCGCCTTAACTTTACGAAATACTGCTTCAATTGAATTCCGCAACTCTTCAATACTATGGTTCTGGGCTTTATAGATTTCCTCTTTAAAAAAATTCCACAAGAAATAGTCCAATATCGACAAGTCAGGAGATCTAGGCGGCCAC
Source organism: Platerodrilus igneus (assembly GCA_036346225.1). NCBI lineage: Eukaryota > Metazoa > Arthropoda > Insecta > Coleoptera > Lycidae > Platerodrilus > Platerodrilus igneus. Next base: position 3,094,306 of record JARFIW010000195.1, on the reverse strand, counting down.
TGAACAGGTCCAAACGTACCCATCCATTTATTGAGATATTCTCTATTTAAATAATCACAAGTAATTATAGCGTTGTGCGGGTGCACCATCTCGTTGGAACCACACTTTTTGTCCTCCAGTAATTCGTGCAAGTTGGTATACAAAATTTCAATATAGCGACAAGCTGAATGATTGTTTTCAAAAATATGGTATTGAAATTTGCCACCAACAATGTAGCAACAAATATTCAAACCATAACGGCTTTGTTGACGCCTCGTATGTTTGATAGGTATTTTCATTCGACCAGCAAGTGCTTCATCAGACCATATAATGTTATTTCCAAAATTGTTAGTAGCAGAACATTTACGGGGATACCATTGACAAAATCGCCTTCTTTTTGAAAATCGTCGGAAACAAACTATGTATAATTTTATTTTTATAGGGTCGATATTTATTACGCTTCAATATTCTTGAAGCTGCTGATTTAGAAACACCCATTTCCCTTTCAATTTTCCTGCATGATGTTCTTGGGTTTGTTTCCACACATGCTATGGTTGAAACAGTAGTTTGCTCTTAATTAAAAACTGCATACTGTTTCGTTCTAGGTTTTTCAAAGCAGCCAAACTGTTGTAAATTACTATCTATCCTTTTAAACATGTTAATATTAGGTTGTTGTCTTTCAGGGTATCTGTATTATTTACATTGCTATTAGTTACACAATTACCTAATAAAATATAAAGTTTTTGCTGATAGAGGAATTTTCGCAGACTCAATAAATGCAACTAGCATATCGTATTTTCGTAATTTTCAAATTTTGCCATTTAGTAACAGACTGATGCTTCACTTACAAACTAACAATACAATTTATTGCATGTGCAATAGATATGATTGAAGCTCGCTGACGTCTGTTATACAAACAATTGTCGTTTTTTGTTTACCTTTTGTTTCGCGGCCAACTATTTATTACCAATATAATAAATTACTTTATTATACCAAAAACATGGAATAATTCGGCCATTTGAAAAGATAATTATATTAAACTATATATTTTGAAAAGCTGTCAAAAGAGCTTTTAAATAAAGTGACAACCAATTGTGGTTTCCATTTAAAAAATGCAAGTTTATATTATAACCTCAAAAGTATTATAAATATTAAATATTTGCGTACGCCACTGTATTCTACGTAAAAAACCGTATAAAAAACTATTACAGTATTTTTGGATATTTTTGTAACCAAACGAGTTATACGAATTAATAGAATTGTTAAAAATATCAATTTTTGGCTATAACTCGAAAACAAAAGAAGATCGTTCATTTGTGATTTCACCATTGAATTGATCTCAAAAAGTTGGCACATGACTGCGCACACAGTTTTATTGTATCTTTAATAACAACTAAGTTACCCATTTAATACATCCAATTTGGGACACACTGTACATGCTGCTTTGTGAAGTGCACTTTCTCAGAAATAATATATATAATTTTAGTGAATGTTTGTACAGAAAGACAGCAGAAACAGTAAAACGGGCGCCAACATAAACATTGATTAATTAATTTTTAATTTATAGAATAATAACATAATTGTTCGTACGTCGTGCATGTAAGTTTTATAACGGGGTGGTGCCAATTTATCAGATAATATAAGCAATAGCAGCAAATGAAAAGTCTATTCTTCACAGCAGCATAAAGGAATTACGAAAAGAGTAACTATACCTTGAACAATCAGCTTCATGCTGGTATCATCTTAAGGCTGGAAAAATGCGGCTGCATTTCTCTATGGGCTGGCTGCATGCTGGAACCACCAACTTCACTTATACAACCACAGAAAGCATTTCTAAAAGCGCGACTTTACAACAGGTATCTCCGGTAAGAGGATGTTGTATTCGATCTTTAATCTTTAATTTTTCATAATCTCTTTCAAAACACGGTCTCTATTTTATAAGGCCAGAATCATGTATGGGGGTTGGGTATTTGACTTTCAAAGGTATCACTGAAGAACCAAGTGTGCAGAATTTACAGACAACAGCTGCCGAAATACAAACTGTAACAGCTTGCTTACAAGCAGATAACGTAATTAACAAAGGGTTTTAGACAAAGGAGAACAATTTTGTTACTTTGTAACATCTTAGCAGCTGCAGAATACCAGATAATAAGTCCATTGTAAGCAGATGTAGGCAGGTGGTAAGGTCTTATCTTTTAGAAGAAACCTGTGCATTTGCATGCACCTTTTAAATAAAATGTAATCACTGCAGGTGCTAGGAAATATTGCAACTACTTTGTAACGTAATGTTTCCTAGGCAGCTGTTTGATTTTATAAAGCAAACCTTTGTATAGAGTAATTACTTCAGAAATTTTATTAAATAATACTAATTCAAATGGCGTGAAATCGAGTTTGTGGAGGAATTTTAGGGCATTTTAAAAATAAATGCAGGAAAAATTGTTTGCAGGGTTTTGAACGTAACAACTTCTCCAGCTCGTTTTTTCCATTCGTCTTTGTAGAATTCTAGTTAATATTTTTGACACATGTGCTGTCAAACTTATTGTTCGAAAATTTTCACATCTATCCGAGCCTCCCTTCTTTGGTATAGTGACTATGGTGTTACGTTTGAAATCTTTGGGTATCTCATAGCTTACCAGTTGGACGAGACGTTCTGTTACTGCTTGTCCAGCAGCTTTTTGAGTTTCTGCTTGCAACTTATCTGTACCTGGTGACTTAGCAGTTTTCAGATTCTTTAATGCTAATTCAAACTCATCTCTAAGTACAGGATATCCCAAGTCATCCTTTTCAATGTCTGATTCTTGTTCTAATGCTTTTAGTTCCTCTTCGACATAGAAATTCCCTATATATTCTTGCCATCTATCCAGTTTCTTTACATTTTCTATAATGACGTTTCCTCCAGCGTCCCTTATATTCTTACTATACGGATTTATATCCCTAAAATTCATTGTATGCTTCGTCTGTCTTTTTTATTTCCATCAGAGTTTGTATTTCTTTGCACTTTTCATCGATCTATTGTTCTTAAGCTTTCCTGCATTTACAAATAATTTCCCATTTTATGGCTTTGTATCTGTTTTCCTGTTTCATCTGATCTATTTTCGTCTTTCTTCTATTAAATTCAGGATATCTTTCGTTATTCATGGTTTCTTGTTTTCTTTTTGTGTATACCCCAGAATATATCTGGCCGCCATGTCTAAGCTGTATTTAATGTTATTCCATTCTGTTTCTACTTCCTTAGTATCAGAAATTTTCCCGATATCTTTCAGCAATTCATTTGACTTTTTTTCAAATCTTTCCAGGATATCTTTATCTTTTAGTTTCTCAAGGTCAAAATGTCGTTTTTGGTTCCTTTTTTCAAATTTTTAAATTTAGTAGCGGCCTTCATAATTATAATGCTGTGGTCAGTATCTATGTCTGCTTCTGAGTAGCTTCTACAGTTTTTTACTTGATTCCTAAACCGTTGTCTAACAAGAAGGTGATCTATTTGATACACGTTCTGTTATGAACATGAAAAAGGTTTCTGTTTCTGGTTAGTAAACGTTTAATTTTAAAATGACTGAAATAAGTAATGGTAATAAATAAGAAAAATTACATTGTGTTCGTTTGTGTAGATATGCTACATTCATTTATAAAAAATATAGGCGAGAAGTTTACCAGCATGATTATTTTAGTCATATTCTTCGGCAGCTTCTTTTCATGAAGCTGCATGATGAAATACTTGGGTCTGAATAATCTTGAATTCCTTTTTTATGTCGATATTTCTTTGTAATTAGTTAGCGGTTGTCCCGAATAGGCTAGAGTGCTTGAAAGTTGAGGAGACATTTTTGCTTAAGAAGATGAGTGACACGGAAGCATTTATGATATCCTAGCATTCTGCAATACACGAGTTCCATATTATCCTAAAACTTTCAGTGGCCTAAAATGTTACTCTTATCGGTTCCTTGCTTGACCTTTTTTATAACCAGAAATTCGCCAGTTTTCAGAACACAGGATATTGAGAGATGTATGGTATATTTTAATTTTTTTAGTACTTGAAAATAAACCAGTGCTTTATATAAAATAATATACTAGCTAGTCGAAGAGACCGGTGAAAGGAATACTTAGAATTTGTGTAGACAAATAAGGGCGTCGTCGTCACGAACATTCGCACACATAAAATCTAGCACGGAACGAGACTGATTGTTTTGGTCAGGAAATGCAGAATCCAAGAGTAACGAAAGGATAAGGGCATAAGTCACGGTCCGAAGATCCTACCGTCGGTTTAACAAATGTTTACATGAGGAACAGTTGAATCGGGCAACTCCTTTTCGACCACAAATTGCCAATGTTTGTAACTTTTGTTAATGGTTCAAAATTTTCTTCTTGAGCAGTTTCTTCATTCTCATTTCTATCGCTGCATGTTTCTTTTTCTTTATTTGAAAAACTAGCCTCTTCACTTCCATCTTTGTTATTACTTCGCTATCTAGTGTTCCCTTTTTCTTATTGCTTTCTATATTTTTTTAAATAGGATTACAAGAAGCAGTAACCTGGAAATGTCCAATAAATTAATATTAGATTCGTTAGAAGTGGGTTGATTCAAAGACTAGACTTGACCTGTAACGATTATATCAGGAAACTGTGATTTCTGAGTATGAATTTCTACAATGCTAGTCGATAATGACGTTTTAGTAATGTTTATATCAGATTCATCTAGTACGGGTGCACTATATAGCACACATCAACCTTCTCTTGTGTACACAAAGTATAAACAATTATGCAATTTTAATATTCACAAAATAAATAAAATAAATGAATCAGACTTTTCTTTAAATAGTTACAAAACGGTAATATTTACACATAATTTCATATTCATATCTTTTCATTTCATTTCCTAACAAAGCATAACAAATCTCAAGGTGACCAATAATTTTATCTGCAAAAATATTTATGTTTGTAATTTACCAAGTCCTATTCAGATGTGATTAGTTTACAAACTTCCTTAATATCATTAATTTCAAAATGTAAATCCACTATAATTTATCTCTGAGGTTTAAAGCATTTCTTAACTATTCAAATTTCACTGAAGGCAATACGAGCTTTCCCAGACTTCAGTTAGCAATCACTGCTTACTTAAAACTTAGAATCATAACTTTACTTATATGCGTATTTTGTGCTATACTAGAACGCAAACAATTACTTTTAACACCAAAATGAGAATTCAAAATCTGTTTGTCTGTGGGTATAATAAACAAATTTCTTAACTTACCCCACTGCTATCTAGTTATTTCGTACAAACCAAAAGCGTAAACAAACAGCTGAACTGTTCTGACGTCAGCGCGTCACCTGTTGAAAGTGAACGATGGATCTAACCGGTTACCATACTAACGACAATATGTCTGGTTTCTACTTATTTAAATCGAACCATGTGTAGAATAAAAATTTTCTTGAAATCCGCTACGTTCCATACAAGTAGCAACTGAAATTGCTAAGTATCTTAAACCTTGTGTAAAACAAAGCGTTTCTTCGTATTACATTGCAATCCAAGTGCACTTCAAATGTATACTAAAATACTCTAATGTACTTCTTAAAGGCTTTAAGTAATCCTTAAATGCGCATTGATAAATTGATTCTTTAAGCTTCGACTACATGATTTCTGCAACCCAACAATGTTGACGCTACGAGTAATCAAACGAGAATGTTCGGTTTTCTGTTTTAACGAACGAATAACGCAAATGAATTATAGCAACACGAACGCTCGATTAAAGCAAATTATAAACTGAACGTCGTAGTGATAAATAACTGAAGTACTTTTATATGAATTCTAACGAAGTGTTTAGTATACCGGGTGTAACAAAATAAGTGTAAAACATTTCAGGGGGTGATTCCTCATTGTAAAAGAGATAGGGTCTTTCATATAAAGAAACTTCATTGGAGCATCCCTTGTTAAGATACAACCCCCTAAAGGGGGTACATAAAATTTGTTTTTCATTTTTTTACAAACACTAAAAAAGTTAGAAAATTGAAATTAAGGTGACATTTTCACTATCAAAAATACACTTACTCAGTAATTTATTTGGTTTACCCCCTCGCTGTAAGGGGTGGAAAACGCAACCACTAAAATTTATTTCCAATGTAACTTTTTGTCTTATAATTTGTTTATCATTTAAAAATATATTTCCAATAGCTTATTCATTCTAAACAAAAAAATGTCTCTTGAATTTTTTGCCCAAAATTAACCAGTTCGCAGAAAAAAATAATTTACAAACAACTACAGAGGTACATCGTCATAAGACGAAAATGCGAAAAATTTATCTAGTAGGCCGCAATTACTGATAGTGACAATTAAATTGTTATCACGCTGTCAGTTTGTAAATTTTTGAAATTGAATTAATAATTGTGTGTCGTTAGTTTAATAATTCACTTGTTATTAAAATGGCATACACAAATGCGGAAATGGCTGATATGCATTACGTTTACGGTCTGTCGCAGGGTAATGGGTTAAAAGCTTATAAAAGGTATGCTCAAATGTATCCTCAACGGCAGCTTCCTTCGCATAGAATATTTGCCCAACTTCATCAACAAGTACGAGAATATGGTTCATTCGAAAAAAGAACGCAAGATTGTGGTCGCCATCGAGAAGTTAGAACACCACAGCTTGAAGAAGCAGTACTTAATTTGGTTGAAAAACAACCCACTAGCAGTACTAGAAAGATTGCTTTCGAGTTAAATGTTGATCATATGACGGTATTTCGAATTTTAAAGGAACAACTCTTATATCCCTACTATCTACAACGAGTACAGGCACTGTTACCGCGAGATTTTCCCAACCGTCTTGAACTTTCCAGTTGGATGCTGTAAATGATTAGAAGAAATCCTGACTTTCTGAAGACGATCGAATTCACAGACGAATGTAGTTTTTCTCGGGACAAGATTATTAATTTTCATAATAACCACATATGGGCTGATGAAAACCCTCATGCTATTGTTCAAGCTAACCATCAAGAACATTTTTTCTTAAGCTGTGGGTCGGAGTTATTGGGGATTATTTAATTGGTCCTCATTTTCTACTTCCTCGATTAAATGGTGAGGTATACACTCAATTTTTAAGAGAAGTACATCCAGTACTGCTGGAGGAAGTTCCTTATGGTATCAGAAGGGTTATGTTTTTTATGAATGATGGGGCTCTCGTCCTACTCCTGTTCACGATGTAGAGGACTTAAGAAACCGCATCATCGATGCGTGCAGGGTAATTAGAGAGACTCCAGGAATATTTGGGCGAATACGTGGCCCAATGCGCCGACGTCTAGACGCATGTCTAATGACTGAAGGTGGACATATTGAACATTTACTATGATTTCTACATGTTGTATGTTTTGTTATTAATAAATTAATTTTGTTTATTCATCTTTAATCATACTTTGATGCAGGTGGTAACTACAAAATAACAATAATAATCCAGTTCGCATTTATGACGATGTATCTCTGTAGTTGTTTGTAAAAATAATTTTTTCTGCGAACTGGTTAATTTTGGGCAAAAATTCAAGAGAAATTTTTTGTTTAGAATGAAATAAGCTATTGGAAATAAATTTTTAAATGGCAAACAAATAATAAGACAAAAAGTTACATTGGAAATAAATTTTAGGGGTTGCGTTTTCCACCCCTTACAACCATGGGGTAAACCAAATGAATTACTGAGTAAGTGTATTTTTGATAGTAAAAAAGTCACCTAAATTTCAATTTTGTAACTTTTTAGTGTTTGTATAAAAAAATGAAAAACAAATTTTATGTACCCCCTTTAAGGGGCTGTATCTTAAAAAGGGATGCTCCAATGAAGTTTCCCTTATATGCAAGACCCTATCTCTTTTACGATGAGGAATCACCCCCTGAAATGTTTTACAGTTATTTTGTTACACCCGGTATAATAAATGATCCCAAACATGTAGGAATTATGAAATTGGCAAAATAAAGCGATGTGAAAATATTTATGCTTCAAAAAAAGGACCCACTGATCCAGCACAGATTTTCGACATAACCTATGAACAAATTGTGACTGTAACGGCTTGTTTTCACGCAAAATATTTTGAAACTCCGGACCTCAAAGGATGAAATGATCTCTTGGTTAAATGGGATTTAGGACCTGTAAGATAAAAATGTTCGGAAAATAGATGTGTAATTGGAACTGTATTTGTTGTAATTATTTATAATCTACTTTCCCAATGTGTAGTATTACATTTTTTATTTAATGTAAGGTTTGGACGTTGTGAATTTAACAATAAATAATTAAGATATTTAACCATACAGGTTAGATGAATTAAATATGAACTGAAGTAAATTTTTCCAATTTTTGCTTAATGAATATTTTGTTATAGAAATATTAGTAGGTCATTAATCCATCTATTACTGTAAGTACATTTTAAACTTTGTTTTATGTCTAATTGTTCACAGAAATGTTTAAATAATGTTTTTGTAGAATAGCTTTAAACCAGGTAAGTGTAAAGTAGTTTTATTTGTTAAAATAGAAAGGTGACTCTGTCACATGCCAAACTGGCCATGTACCACTTTTAGATTTAGATATAATTTATAATTAATTGCCGCGTATTTTTTAAATTAATAACGCTAACTTCCGTCGTCGCTGACATTCTCGTCTACGCAGAGGGAATGCGGACGTGCGCGAGTGTCGAAAGCGGTGAGTAAACGACGAGACCTGGACCAAGCAACAACTATCTGAGTGGTGTGTGTGTTTTTTCTTGAGAAATAGGTATGTAGGTTCCCTTTATCTTACTTTTGTTGTACCTGGTACCTATTCCTTCCGACCCCCTACGAGTGCAACAGAGGTTACGTGACGAACGGATGGCAAATTTGGTGATCAACATGGCGTAGTCGAACCCAACGCACCGCTGGATCCTGAGATCAAGTTCCGAGATACACCTCACTGAGTAATTTGATTTTAATTAATTTGTGCATGCAAATTTGATTCAGAAGCGATTGCATCAAATACGTGATCTGTAGAAATATAACATTGGCGGGTAAATATGCCGCGTAATTATAACAACTCGTGTAAGAAAATCCATTTCACCAAGAGAATCAATAACCCCCCGGTTTACACGTCGGTCAAAAAGATTCCTATTACCCCAGATGTCGTTGGCGCCCTTTAAACTTGACGAATTGAAAACCTAGCAGGGTAAATAGTAGTAATAACGTAGCTTGAAATCGTATCTAGGTGAAATTTCGATTATTACTCAATTTTACTCAGTTTTCTGCCATGTATTGCTATAGGAACCCACTCCCGCACCACTATAGATGCCCGGTGCATCCTTGTTTTGATACGGGATTTGCGCCCTTTTGGACACTTACAAATTTAGAAACAATGCTTCAAACATCTGTATCAAGACGTAGTATCACCACCACTGAAGACCTGGGCCAGCAAGATTGTACTTTTTATACGTCCATGTGATTTTGAATTTCCACCGACAAAAAATGTTACTTTTAATTTTGCCTGTGCCTGGTTTTTGAAAAAGATGTCTTTACTCTTTGGTGTTAGAGCGATCAAGAAAACAAGGAAATCAACGTTCTCGCAAACTACAGGTCTTTGTCCGTTGTTCGACACTTCTATTGCGGTTTTAACACTAAGTGCATCCGCATCATCTACTGCTTATTTTACAACGATCTGAGTTTATGCTGATAGTTTGACAAAAATTTATCTTGAACGACAGTAGCCGTCATACTTTCGCCAAAAATAATTTCTGCACATTGGCTATTAAGGTATAGTCGTTGATGCTCGGTTTTTGTACAAAGCTGAAAGATATGTAATTTTACCATATCGGCATGGCTTTTTACCAGGCCGCAGTACAACAATAGAGCTAAATAGCTTCACACAGTACATTTACGATGTCATTGAAGACGGGGGGACAAGTCGATATCATTTTTACATATATCGAAAAAGGTTTCGATAAAGTTCTCCATAATGCATTAATTAGGAACTGTGTAGAATATGATGTTCAACCCAAAATTGTAGCGTTATTTTCCTTATTCCTTGAAAATAGGAAACTGTATGTTGAAATTCAAGGAATAAAATATGATATAACTATTCGTTGCTACATCAGGAATCCTGCAAGGGTCTATTCTGTGGTCGTTACTTTTTCTTATGGTAATAAACCAGCTACTATGACTTCTTGCTTATTCAAATAACTCAAAAAAATGGAAATAATAGAAAAGAGGAGAAAAGAGGATACACAAAAAACTATTTTCCAAAATAAACGCATCATAACCTATAAACGCAACTAAATTTATATCAAAAAATTTCTACGAATTAGCAACAAAAATTCAAAAATAACTTCAAATATGGAAATTCCTGAAAAACACAAAAATGAAATAAATTGATTCATATACCCTAACAAAACACTGCATTTTCCATTAGCTGAAATACGAACGTGTGCAAATCGGAACATTTTGAAAGATGTAAGGTTTAAAAGAACGATTTTAGAGTTGTAAGCTCTTGACACTGCTAGTTATTTGTTAGAAGATAATTGCTTAGAAATAAATTGGTATCTTCAAAAACAGTATAAGAATGCAGGTTCCTTTCAGTGATAGAGCTAACGGTAATATTCAGAGTGGCAGTTGTTTGTGATGCAACTTTTAGGGACGATCAATATAGAATTTTTAGAAATGATGGGAATGATGAGGGGTTGGCGGAATGAGTCAAACAACGAATGAAGAAATTTAAGGCTAATGCAAGAAGAAGGGCGCCAAATGAAAAACTTCACACAAAGGAAAATGCATAAATTTTTTTGCAACATAGAGGGTTGATATTATTAGTACTAGGACACGAAACAAGTGTCATTTAGCAAAGATAAAAATACATAAATCAAATGGTAGAGAACGTAGCTAATGGAACTAAAAATTAACTCTATATCGAAAGGATAGAAGACTGCACCAATCATATATAAAATATTGTACGAATGTATTTCCAAATATGGAAATAGAATAAAATGCTTCACCAAGTCAATCTTAAGATCGATCATGTACTATTGAACTAAAGAAAAATTGGAAAACACACGATGTGTAAATACTAGCATAACATTTTACAAAATATCAATATAATTTAAAATGTTTAGATTTTAACAAATCAAAGAACTTACTGTTCTTTCGGGATGTGTTACGAGTCATGGTAGAAGTTCTCAATAGCCTTACCTGCAACAAAAAATTAGGTTAAATTCAAATTATAAAATACATATAACCTATGTATTATATATATATATATATATATGTATATATATATATATATATTTATTATATGTATCATATATATATATATATATATATATATATATATTATGCATATATGAAATAGTTTTATATATATATATATATATATATATATATATGCGGTTAAATTCAAATTATATAATACATAAGACCTATGTATTATATATATACATATACTATATATATATATATATATATATATATTATATATATATATATATATATATATAATATTGGTAGATTCACGAACGGTAGTAATGTCTATATATGTGATGGTTTCTTGAGTTGCACTGGTTCGTAAAATAAGAACTATAATGTCAAATTGTAGTTTATATTCTGACGTTTCGGCATGAAATTTATACCTTAATCGTAGAATAAATACTATGCCATAAAAAAGTTCTACATACAAAAACTAATATATCAATTACAGTTATGACTTTTTTTAACAAATATATTTGTGCTAATTCCTGGCTAATTCCACTAGAGCGCGAATCAAGGAAAGTTTACGGGTTTTTCGGTAGAAGGGCATATTTATCAATTTAAAGTGGTTCCCTTTGGTTTGTCTTCAAGTACGGCTGCATTAGTTAAGGCTATGCAAGATATTTTGAGACTTATGAAGAATTTTGCATTCATTACATGAATGAGGTTTTAATTTTCAGCGACGACATAGAGCAACATTTCACATACCTTGAAAGAAGTTTGTTGGAATTGAATTTAGCAGGGCTGAAGTTAAATAGGAAGAAGTGTGAATTCTTTCAGAAGAAAATAAAATTTTTGGGATACCAAATAGGGTGTATAAGGGGGAAAATATGGTAAATGATAATTTAAATTCAGAAGATAATTTTGTAGAGAAGGTCAATGTAGTGAAGGATGACATAATGATTTTGAATAAGAAAATTTTGCTAATGCAAGAAAATAGAAACAACTGTACAAATTGTAATATAAGCAAATGTAAATAGAGGAGTTAAATGGGTATATAATTATAAGTTAAAATAGGTATAAAGAAGGGATTAGAATAGGGGCATATTTATAAGTTTAGATAGGTATAGATAGGATTTAGGATAGGGATTTAGATATAAGATTAATCAGATTTCATAGGAAAACTTATGGAAACAAATAGGAATTACGGAGAGAATTGAATTTTATACGAGAAAATAAAAATACAATAATTTTAAATCAATGGGGATTTTGTCTTCACGTTGGGCGCCAAAAATGTCATTGATTAAACATTTTATATATTAATGTGGCGGGAAAATGCTATGATAAGAAGGTAATTTAGTGGTATATTAAGTAATAAAAGTCGTAAAATACATGTAAATATTATTAACGTTTAAAAAACCGAACAATTCTATCATTAAATAGGAGTAAATCGACAATTTTGCATAAAGTCAATAGCGAGCACACTGTATCTAAATCATCACTAATTTTAATTCATAAAAGGAAGCTCATACTTTAATAACCAGATCCAATTTAGCAAGAATAATAACGTGTACATCGTATAATACGTTTCAAATTAAATATACAAGTCTAAGATTGAAAAGAAAGACGCAAAAATAACGTTTTAAACACTAGTTTTATTAAAATAAACACGCAATCGGTGAAGGTAAACAACCTGGCATACTAGCTATAATATAATCTCATTTAAAATATTAACGCATAAACGCATTCAAATATGTCATAATAGAAAAGAGGCTACGTGATCTGCAACTTTGTAAACCCACATAAAATCCCACATATTTGGATTTTTAAATAACAAACAACAGACGTTTGGCAACATGATAAAAATTTGAATAACAGCAAACACAAATATGAGGACGAGACAGAATGGAATATAAACTTGGATTTTCTGAGGAATATGCTATACAAAATAAACGCCTCTGTTTGAAATGAAACGATTTAATAAGAGTGTTGACAGGAAATTTGTAGAAAATCCAAGGCCTGCAATGATCAAAGTGCAACGCCTTAATCAACAAACACGCGAGTAAAACCAATAGGACAAATAGGAGGTGGAGTCTTTATAAATAACGCGGACTTCGTAAACAACGAGTATCTCTGTGACCAAGGCACTAACTACGTCAGTTAAAAGTAGAATATTACGCAAAGTGAACTTAGTCAAAATAAATAACTTAGTGATATAGAAGTGGCCGTTTACTTTCAAAAACGTAAGGTAAATTATCAATTAAATCTAATTCTAATATTTAAGGATTTAGGGCTCCAAGTAATTCTAAGGAATTTTAAGTAACTCCAAGTCATTACTAGTAACTACAAGTAATTCTAATAATTAAAATAAAACTAAACAAAATCTAAGATAAATCCGAAGGGAAAAATTCAAGCAAATTTAATTAATCATTCTGGTCAACGAGTTGAGGCAACTACGCTAAGAATCAAATTGACAGGGAGAAGCTGTACCAGAGAATCAAATTGGAAACAATCCAGGGGTGCTGATGATCCTCATAGAGAGGCAGTTCTAAGAAACAAGCAGGAGAAACGCAGGTCAGATATATATCATACTTTATTAACATAAGACTGTATTTCAATTTTTAATATTTGCTATTATTTATATCGAAGTATTTGTAAGGGTCATCAAGAATCTTTTGAGAATATACGTAAATAGAAAGATCATTTGAACATTCAAAAGTGCTTCAAGTAAATTACAGTGGTATTTTTGCTGACTTTAAGGGAGTATGATTTTGGTGTAATCAGATAAATATCAATATTTCATTCAGGGGTTAATTTTTAAATACAAAATCAAAAGTAAAAAGTTATTAAAATACAAAGTGTACATATTCGGGATTATTATACAAATTTTGGTTACTTTCGTTTTCATTATTCTAACAGATAGGAGCTAGATATAAAGGGGGTTAAACATTCTTTATTGTCGTGTCGTCAGGCACTCTGTCTCGATTAGGCTGAGCTAGCCGAGGTGTATATAAAAAGAGGTATAGGATTTAGAGACGCAGAGTAGAACCGAGGACGAACATAGCAATATATATTAGGTAGTTATTATACAAGGTAAGATGATAATTCCTATCGTATTGCAGTTAATAAGATGAAATAATAATTTAGACTTTTATGCAAAACCCAAATGATCATTTCAAATCGAGCTAGTAATTGAAAGATGGAAAATATAAGGTTTTGGACAAGAGTTATACCTGTAACAGAAATCTTTTCAATTATTAGTTCGATATGAAATGATCATTTGGGCTTTGCGTAAAGGTTTAAATTATTATTTTATCTTATTAACTAATATAACATTGAAAATCAGTTTGCCTTGTACAATTACTAATATTTGTAATTAAGTTGGCGTAGAGCCGTGAATTTGAGCGTCGCTTCCTGTCTATATCTACTATATGTCAAAAACTTCACACTGTCAGATGATTGACAAAAATGTCAAATGTAATTGAAAGTTAGGTTGATATATGATTGCGTACATGATTTAGATTTGTATATTTTTCCAGTGGCAATCGCCTGTCCGGGTGGCGGAATTGGTTAGCCCACAATGCGTGCTTAGTCAATGTGTGAGTGTGTGTGTGTGCGCGCGTGTGCGTGCGAGTTAAGCAAAAGACGCCATCTTGATTAATAAGACCAAGAACTCAATTTGGAATGAGTAATTATAAAAGTGTAAACTTTCTTCAATAACGCTCGGTGTATGAGGCTACGCTTTGTATTAGCTAAGGGGATGCATATTTTGCTCATTCATGTACTATTTATGTAGAAATTTCAGTATTAAACAGTTGTTTATTTTACTGAAATAAATTCGAATAAATTCTTAATATATAAGTACTATATGTCGCGTACGTGCTTAATAATTCATTGAATAAAAGCCAACATTTGCACGTTACGAAGATACCAAAACAAATTTTCTATTTATCAAGAAATATTTGGTGCGTTTAATAATTGATATGATAGAGATTCACGTCTACACAATGCAGTTGTTTTTTGCGCCTGACAAATGAAATGTTTGCTGTTGGCTTAATCTACGTGACTAGTAAACAGTTTCATCATCATAACTAGGTCTTTAGTCCTAGAACTGGTTGGACGCGTACCTCTACCGTTTTCTATTCTGAGCCGACATACACATCTCCCTGAAATTTCCACAGTCTACATCTTTGACTATATGTGTGGAATAGTCCAATCAAGTTCTACTTCTATCTCTCTCTTCCTTTCCCCTACTTCTAATATATGCCATGCTATTCTCTCATGCCTTAGTATGTATCCTACCATCCTATCTCTCCTATCTTTTACTGTTTTCCACATTTTTCTTCTTCTGCCATTTCTAATATCTCTTTGTTCTTAACGTTGTCTGTCCATGATATTTTCACCATATGTCTGCAGCACCACATTTCAAATGCTTTTGATTTATAATTTAGGTAACGCTTAGAACTCATCCCTTTAGTATGAAAATAAATTTCATATTAGAATTCAAAAATAGAATCAGAAAACTATCACATGCATCTCTATACATAAAAAATTTAGCACTTTTGGAAAAGATATTAATAGATAATAATTATCCAAAAAAACTTATCAAAAAACCTCTTTATAACTAACGAGCAATTTTAAAAAACAATAATCATAATACACCAAATTCTATTACATCCAATATTATAGCCCCATACCATTTATTCAAAATTTAACTACTAAATTAAGAAAAGTGTTTAAAAACCTAAATATCAATGTTGCTAAAAGAAATATACTAACATAAAAAGTCTACACTTGCAACTTAAACATAAAACACCATAAACTTTAGAGAAGTGTCATTTACAAATTCGGCGATAAACCGTTCAAAAGATACAAGACGACCTTCATTACCTAACCAGTGATCAGCAATTGACCTGATAACGGAGAATCGGTCTCTTAGTCATTAGGCAAAGATGGCGGTCTTGCACATCATTAGTTTGTCTTCGGCGATTTGCAATTTCCCTGAACGAAAAACCACCTACACACGACCCAACAATTTGACCTCTGTCGAATTCGCTCAACTGGCGGTAATTTCCACATTGCCGCACTCTAATCATACTCACACCATCAAAATACGAAAATCAACTAAAGTTTAACAGATACAACACACAATTCTACCAAAAATTGCAAGAAATACACCGGATAATGTTAAAAAGAAATGACACAAGTGTCAGTATACCAATTACCACCTGATCTATCGCAACAAATACCTTAGTTAAACATATCTGCCAAGTTTGGTCACAGAAAATTCCCAACCCTTCTTAGTGTTGCAATTTCCATATCACTGAGTACCATCAGTTGGGGTTACTTGGGGCAATTTTAATACATTTTTGTATATATTTTCATAATCCTTTAAATTTTTATATACTTTTTTAAAATTATGAATGAAGCAATTGCTGGTCTATTGAATTAACCAACTATAAATTTTTATTTATCGAGCCAACGTCCTTATTTTTCTTGTTTTTGTCTGTTACCTTTAATTTGGAGTTACATGGGACATACGTTTATTTTCGTTTTATTTTCAATAAAACGCAAAGATAAACCTTCACAGGACAACTTAGGACAGTTCTAGAACAAATATTAACTATTGCAAACAAAAAGAAATATATATGAGCAAGTTTTAAGGCAATGGAAACAGGTGCTGGACATTTCAGGGTGCAAAAATGAAAAACAGTGCATTAGAAACCTTGTAATTAAACAGAAACGTTATCAAAAGAAAAAACAAGTGTTCATATATTATACTAGCACCTTGGAGGCAAATTTATGGCAACCTCTGCTAATTTCAGATTCTTGCAAAATTGTAACAACATCTTTAAAGCAAATATTCGTGATGTCTTTTATATCAGGGTAGTCAAAAACTTGCTTAGATCTTTTATAGCATCTAAGGCAATCAATAGTTATTGTGGTTTTTAATATTGTAATAACTTTTGCAACAAATTTCTTTGTTCCTTCTTTTTTTGTTTCACAATTATAAATAAATTTTGTAATCACAAAGTCTGACACTTTAAGAAGTTTATCATCCACAGGCAGTACAACACTTTCATTGTCTTCTACATCTGCTGTATCTTCAACTTCTTCGGAGATATCCTCTTCTGTCTCATTTTCGTTATTTTCCTGATGATAGTCATCACTCGAACTTTCCACCACTGGTTTACTTTTCTTTATATGGAACTTTCAGCGTCTGATACTAGATCTGCCATGGAAGATTGGCCTGGTTGAATGTTTAATTTCTTCCTCTTTCTACGGTTCTGTTCAGGTCGATTTCTTGGACCAATTTGACTAGAAATAACGTCGGTAAACGCGGTTTTCATAGAGTTGTTTAAATGTTCATTATCTGGATCTACATAATCAGGAAGATGTTTTAGAACTGCGTTTCTATTTAATGGAACCAATCCGCATGCACGAAATCCAGATCGAATATTGTCAGCTTTCTTATTTTCCATTGGCATCGACGTTTGTTTCAACATCGATGGGAAAATTGTTTTTGGAATACAACCACGGTGTTTTAGCTTCCAGGTAACAAGTTGTTTGCGCCATGCTGCTTTAAATGGCCTAAAATAAGTAATGTCAAATGGTTGGCATAAATGAGTTGAATTAGTAGGAAGGAAGATAAATTCTATATTATTGTTCTTACACTCCTGAATGATTTTCGGTGACAAATGTGCAGCAAGGTTATCGCCAATAATGACTTTTTTCCCGATACATTTCTTAAAATATGGTAAAGTGATTTTAAAAAACCAGTCTTCAAATATTAAATTGTCGAACCAACCAGACTTGAATCGGTTGTACACTGTTCCGTTTGGTTCCCCCTCAATCCATTCAGGTTACAAATGTTTTGCTTTATGTACCTTACATGTGATTTTCCAATGCTCCACCCGAAAGTACTACATTGGCCAGAAAGCGAGTTTTTTTTACATGGAAAATTTGGAATTTTGCCGAACCCTTGCTGCTCCAAACAAGGTAGGGATCTTTAACGTGCGTGACAACACTCACACACAGGACCTCCATTTTACCTCTCATCCGAACGAGGGTGTATTTTTGTGAAAAGCGGACCGTGTCGGGATTCGAACCCGGGACCTTAGGCGTTGCGTTATATACCGTTCATTTACATTTCCAATGCTCCACCCGAAGGTACTACATTGACCAGGAGGCGAGTTTTTTGTTGCCTGGAAATTTAGAATTTTGCCGAATCCTTGCCGTTCCAGGCAAGGTGGGGATCTTTAAGGTGCGTGACAACACTCACACACGGGACCTCCATTTAACCTCTCATCCGAACGAGGGCCTAATTTTTGCGAAAAATGCTCACCTGCCATTTTTCAAGCAGCCGGCCGTGTCGAGATTTTAACCCAGGACCTTGGGATCCGTAGTCTTACGCTTACTACATTGATCCACGGCGACGCCCTGCCTTATATATCGTTCATTTACATTTCCAATGCTCCACCCGAAGGTACTACATTGGCTAGGAGGCGAGTTTTTTGTTGCCTGGAAATTTAGAATTTTGCCGAACCCTTGCCGTTCCAGGCAAGGTAGGGATCTTTAAATTGCGTGACAACACTCACACACGGGACCTCCATTTAACCTCTCATCCGAACGAGGGCGTAATATTTGTGAAAAATGCTCACCTGCCATTTTTCAAGCAGTCGGCCGTGTCGGGATTTGAACCCGGGACCTTGGGATCCGTAGTCTTACGCTTACTACATTGATCCACGGCGACGCCTCCTGCCTTATATACCACATATAACGGCAGTAATATGCCAGAAGCAGTGATGGCAAACATTAAAGACGTGGAACTTTTAGAATAATCCATAATTCTAAATGGACGTTTTGTAGCTCGTCGAACAATTACAATTTTTTTGCTAAGGGTCGTCACTAAGGTTAGTCTCATCGTAATTGATTAAATTTTGCGGTAAAACGTCACTCACAATTTGTCCTTCATTATCAAAATACTGATTAATTTCCACCTTTGTTACATCAGCTCTTGCCCGTTTTACATTTTATGCCACACTTCTTAACAACTCTCCATTGCGCTTTAAAAATAGGTTCATCCAGTCATACCCAGGTACGTTTTCGTGAAATCTTACTTCATTTACGCTCTTTCGGTCTAAATAACTTTTTACAAAATATCTAATTTCAATTTCAGAAAAAGGATAGTATCAAGTTGCAACTACAGAGAGGGCTTCAACAATATTTGCTTCTTCTATTGGAGTTAAAACAGACTCTCGTCCGAATTTGTGTGGATTTAGACGTCGATATTTTCTATTTAGTGTCGATTTTGGAATGTTGTACCGTGCTTCAGCTTGTCTCAATGTCAAGGTTCCATTAATAATTGCCTTAAGGGCCGTTTCTAACGTCTTACATTTATAGTCCGCGTACTTTCTACTACCTAAGTGTCTCCTGTACCGACGCAGCATTATGTCCCAAGTTAACCTACAATTAGCATAATTTGTAAAAAAACATTGGTATATTTTTTAAAAGTCACTTATTTTACCTTCATAAATTGCATTCGGTAGCTAAATCACTGGGCAAGAATGCGGATTTTCACTTTTGCAAAAACGCTGTTAGTTCACGACTTGCAGGTGAAACACTTTGAGGTTATGGGAAACGTCAAATATTTAGGGTAACTTTGAGATTTTTTGTCGGTAAAAGAACAATCTTTTCAGAAAAAGTTTTATGTCAATGTTACAGGAGACTACTTGCCATTTCAAGTTGACAACTGCAATTCGTCTATATCAACGTAGATGGCAGCGCTACAATATAACTATTTGGTTGATAGTTATCGTGAATGCAGTAATGTAGTGCTGCATCGAAGGTGATTATAGGAGCTTGAATAATTCCATGCTGGTTGCTGGTAGTAATTATTTTTAAAACAAGGTGTTTTCTGGTAAGAAGATAATTTTGCATATATGAAAAATGTAAGGTTATGATTATATACCGTCAGTTAGGGGTTTCTTGGGACAGTCCAAGTAACTAGGGACAAACAGTCTTTATTTTATATTATGTGCACCTGTATTAAATTAAACGAAAATTTTTCTCTGCCCCCGATCACAATTCGTGTTAGATGCTGTATCAATAAGAATTCTTAAAGCTTTTGGTTTTAAAAAGATAATCAGCTGTTTTTGAACACCTCTATATAATATGTTTCCAATTTGAGTGTTTTATGCTGAAGAAATAAAACTGCCGTTAAATTTAAAATATTCCTGGTAGACAAGAAGAATGCTAAATTAATTCTGATTTTATTCGACATAAAGTATTAACTCGTTCAAAAATGCAAAGAACTTTAATTACGCAGTTAAATAAGATAATTTACTTGCCACTCATTTATAAGTTTATACATTTACGTTTTTCAAGTACGCATTAGAATCCAGCCATAAACATTTATCGATATTACATTAAATTGGTTTTAATGAATATTAAATTTTCTGATTCGAACAAGAACTGTATCGTGCAGCGACATTAAGCTCTAACCCTGAAAAAAGTGTACTAAGATATGATAAAATAAACATACTGAAAAATATTGAGTAAGGTATAAATAACTTTCAAGTAAAGGATTTAAATTATTTACGTTAAATGTCTGCTGCTATTTATGCCTAGTAGTTATAAATTTTCCTTATAAGCGTTAACCTTCAATAAAAGTTTTTCGAGGTAACGTGGTTTCTCAAAAATGCATTTGATCGGTATATACCGAATTTTCAAAATTTGGTGCTCAAAGTACGAAAGTGTGAAAACTAATTGATGATTGCAACGAAAATATTTATTAATTAACTCAAGGAGATTCCATGAATTAGTTAAGCCATAGAAATTACGAATGTCAGATTAGAGTTCGAAAAGACAGGTGAAACGTAAATATGAAATGGTGGTGATACGAAATGTTCACCTGACAAGCTCCCTAGGATTTGGTTTTAAAGTAAGTTTGGAGTAACCTAGAAGTTATAACGGTAGAGAAAGTAAAATTTTAAATATATACTGATGTCATTCGACTTCCTCATTACTTTCAACGTTAGTTGAAAATCACAACATAATTGTGAGTGTTAGGTTTTGAATAACTATTGTATATTTGCATGTTAATTTACACTGTCATACGTATATGTCTTTGTTTTGTTACTAAGTATGGCATTACTGTAAAATTGAATTAGCCCGTTATTTGATTAATCAGTATTTAAGGTAAAAGTAGAGAAACCTATCATCGTCATCAGTTCTTCAGTCCAGGAACTGGTTAGACGCGTACCCTCATTGTTTCCTATTCTGAACTAACCTACACGTTACCCTGAAAGTTGCACAGTCTGCATCTATCACTATCTGCATGCGAAAGTCAAATCTCAGGTTACCACTACCTTTCTTTTCCTATCTCTGCCTGTAATATATCCCGTATTATTCCCCAAAAATGCCTTAGAACGTATCCTGCTCTTCTATTTCTCCTATTTTTTTTGGCTTCCACAGATATCTTTATTCCTCTACTATTTCTATAACTTATTTGTTATTAACTTTGTGTGGCCAAGCTATCATCCTCATACATCTGGAGCACAACATTCCAGAAGGCTTCTATCTCTTTCGTCTGCTTTTCCAACTGCCTCTATTTCATAGACGTACTGTGGTGTGCTCCACACATATGCTTTGAACAATTTTCTTCTAGTTTCTATGTTGGTTGTCTTTGAACATAGCCGCTGTTCTTTCTTGTTAGATGCTGTTCGATCACCTTCTGTTGTTTTACAATTATGTACCCTTTTTCCTCGATATTCCGTGGTATGTGAAGAGGGGCGGCTCCGTGGCGTAGTTGGTATGCGCGTGACTACTGAGCCCAAGGTCCCGGATTCAAATCCCGACACGATCCGCTTGAAAAATGTTAGGCGAGCATTTTTCACAAAAATACGCCCTCGTTCAGATGAGAGGTAAAATGGAGGTCCCCTGTGTGAGTGTTGTCATGCACGTTAAAGATCCCTACCTTGCTTGGAACAGCAAGGGTTCGGCAAAATTCCAAATTTTCCAGGTAAAAAAAACTCGCTTCCTGGCCAACGTAGTACCTTCGGGTGGAGCATTGGAATGCCAAATGTAAGGTATGTAAAGACGGATAAGCAGCCTGCGTCTGCCAAGTTCCCCCAGCTCTTGTACATTTGTCGAATTAATAGTTTTTCCAATATATCCTTTCGCACAATCAACATTGGTTGAAAATATTTCACACCCAACAACTGTAGTTGTTTATAATAATCATCAGATTTATGTGCATTTATTTTTTCCTCATTAGGTTTTCCGTCTTGAAACTGGTTGGACGCGAGTTATGTATCCCCCAATTACCTATATATATATATTGATATATTGAATCTAATAGGAATTATTAGAAATTATTAAGTAAAAGTATAAGTTCAATGCAACATTGTAACACAAGGATAACCCAGAGAGGTTATCGACAGTTCATGAGAACGGACATGCAACTTTGCATCCGTGAGGGCAGTAATACTGCAGGTGGCAGGTCACAGGCGGTCAACAGACCGCAATTACTTAGAATTAAGATTGATACATTGTAACAAAGTGTAAAGCAGACATGAGATCTGCAAGTTCCCACAAGCCGTGTGAGGGGCAGGTTATTATAAAAGGCCCGGGAGCTCAATGCCCGGCAGTCAGTCTTCGAACTCCATACTTCGTTGTTCAAGCTACTCACTAGTACAATAATTAATTTTTAGTATTATGTACAAGTTATCTAAATTTTAAACTAATAAACTTTTTGTTAAAGTATCAATGTGTTTTTAAAAAACCAGCTCCAAAGGCCCGAACTTTAACTGGCGCAGTCGGTAGGATGTCAAAAGGGCACTGAAAATCCAAAAATCGGAAGATTGGTGACCAAGAATTTTAATTCGAAATTTTGGCAGAACCCAAACCAAGTTGGACAAGGAACAAGAATCGTCTAAGGCCAACAAAACAAACCAAGGTGGACAAGATACAGAATCGATCGAACCCACCAAAGAAACAGATGAAATTAATGTAAGTTCATTTCCATACCTCTTTTTTTTATATAAACCAAAAACTATAATTGATATATGTTAGTATTATAATTATTGATTACCATTTATTTATCATTGTTTATGAATTTATTTTATAAATATTGTTTTGAAAATAATTACAAAGTGAATTATTTCCAAAAGAAAAAACGAGACTGTATAACATTTTATGAAACTTGAATGTTAAAGAGATATTTTTTCTTTAAAAAGCAAATGAGACTTGAATTTAAAAAAAAAGAGACTTTCTTTTAAAAAGCAAATGAAACTTGAGATTTAAGAGATTCTTACCACAATTAAATAGAACGAACTCACAAATAATCCAAAAATAAACAGGCGCACATTCACTAACACCAAAATAAGAAACATTAACCAGAGCGATTCAAAAGCACGTTTTCAATCCGGTAAAATAAAAACACAGAACGCAAACTTAAGTTCAAAGCTAATTCGAACAAACAGTACGGAACGATTGATTAAACCATTGACCTCTATAATACTGAATAAATCACAGCAAAAAACACTCTGCAATAATTGAAACTACGGTAACTTAAAACCAACCTAAGATAAGCAAAATACGCGACGAAAGCATCCTTTATTATACAATTAAAAACTCAGATAAATCGCTTTCAGAATCCTTGCACAGTATTAAGGTTTAACTTTCAACAACGCAATTCGCATCATCACGGAATAATAAAAGCGACGCAGTTTTTGCATTTAATACCTACAAGTAATTAATCCATGAAAGCGCATGAAACTCACACCACAAAGAGCTATAAATAAATTGCAGTACAAACACGGTATAAAATCTAAACGTCTTTCAACTAATTAATCAGCATTATAAAGTGCATTATTCCAATACGAATACAGAATAACGCAAAACGGTCATCATAAGAAGCTTTAATTAAAACGCTGAAAACTAACATTACGGAGAGATTCAATTACAAGTCGTGAACACCGAGATATTTAAAAATAAAACTAGACGTAACACTTTATGCAAAGTACGGAAAGTAAACTACTAATTCCTATAAACTAACACCTGTAAGTGCAATTACCTCAACGTACGTGATTAAATAACAAAGACTACATCCTTTAGTAGTTCATGCAAATAATAAAGTACAAAAGTAATTAACCTCAAGTCATATTAATTACAAGTTAACAGAATTTAACTAAAACAACGCTAAGCGAGAATAAACCCATCCATTTCAGATTCCTTAAGAAGCAAAAACTAAAAGCTGCATAAAAACAGGCAAATCCAAGACTACGGTAATTAATCTAACATTATTGAAATAAACCTCACAAGTACGAAATTAATCTCAAATTTTTACCAATTTTCATTTCCACAATCTAAACTTAAAATTAACAAATCCGGACCAAAAATAACGCTGAAAAATAGCATAATAAATCCCAACCTCTACAAAATTTGAAATTACCTAATCTAATTGAAAAATTAATAAAACCAAAGCAAAGCTAACATCACAAATACCAAAACCAACCCCAATTTTACAAAATTGAAATTACTTAATCCAAAAGAAAAATTAATACATCCAAAGCATAATTAACGTTACAAATAGAAAATCAACCCCAATTTTTACAAAATTTGAAATTTCACAACCCAAACGGAAAATTAATAAATCCGAAGCAAAAGTAACAATACAAATAGCGAAATAAAGCTTAATTCAAAAAAAAAAATTAAATTTCCCAAAAATCGAAAACAACCCTTAACCAACATGAGTAACACAGACTTGCGACTCTATTTGGAGACAATCCAGACATTCGATGGCACGGAAGCCCATCTCTCAAATTTCATTGGAGCATCCGAAATGTTCCTAAAAACTTTCTACAAACCCGGAGATGACCAAAGAAATTCATTGCTTATACGCTTGGTAATAAGTAAGCTAGCCGGAAGGGCACTAACCTTAATCGCCAGTAGGGACGATTTACAGGAATGGGAACAGTTTAAACAACTACTAATTGCATATTTTGGGGACCAACGTAATATAAAATGCCTGGTACGAGACCTAATAAACCTTAGAATAGAACACAATCAATCCCCCTACCAATTCGGAATGAAATGCCAAGACGTGAGAAGTTTAATTTTAACAAAATTAAAAATCGAAGAACCCGATCAAAACGTTAGACATTTAAAACAAAATGTATGACGAAATGGCACTAGACACATACATAAACGCTTTACCAGAACGACTATCGGATAAAATCAGATTCCAACGACCCCAAAATCTAGAAGAAGCTATGAGCCTAGTAATAGAAGAAGAAAATGTAATGTATTACCGCAACAGACTATACAATCCCAACGCGAATAAAAGTTATTCACCAATAAAAACCATACAAGCCACAAGACAAACAATCCCTCAACAAAAATTCACACCCTTTAACGCACAAACAAATCAACCGCGAAGTAACAACCCAAGTTTTAACAATACAAATTTTAATAATCAATATAAAAATTTTTCAAGACCAGCATTCAACGCAAACCCCAATAGAAATACACCAATGACTAATAATAATAACAATCCTAATAATTATTACAAACCAACACCAATGGATACCTCATCTGGTAACACCAGACAAAACACAAAAATAACACATATCCGACCAAACCCTCATCAGAAACGTAATTTTACATCGGAAGAATTATTTCATCAAGAAATAGAAAAATTTGACACTGACCAGAATAATTACATTGAGACACCTACGAACAATGAATCAAACCATGCAGAAACTTATGAACGTGACGAACAATACGAAACTTACGAGGAGTACGACGACGAAAACTCGAACTCAAATTTTCAAATGGACCAATTCATAACCGACCAAACTTAATAAATTTAAATAACATAAATCACTTAGTATTACCATACATAGAAATAGCCCACGCCAAATTCAAACTATTAATTGACACCGGATCATCAAAAACATTAATTAGCCCCAGAACTGTACAAAAACACTATTTAGATTACGTAGAAAGAGAACCATTTAAAATTAAAACAGCCCATCAAACAACACTACACCAATTCGTAGCAAACATACCCTTACCGAGAACATTTAATGTTAAAATGAAACATAAATTTTGTGTATTCGAATTTAACGACAAATATGACGGATTAATCAGAATGGACCTTCTAAGAAAATTAGGAGCCAACATTGACATTAAAAATCGCTTATTAAGGACAAAATACGGAAAAATCCCAATTAAATTTCAAAACACACAAGTTGAACAAAAATACACTATAGAACCCCGAACGGAAAGAAAAATAAAAATCCCAGTAAAATCTAACAAAAATTTAGGAATAATAAATCATATGACATTTCAACAAGGAGTAGAAACCCCAACTGCCTTAGTACAAATAAAAGATAACTTTGCAACCACAACAATATTAAATTCAAAAGACTATCCCGTAGAATTATCATTGACAGACCCAATTAACGTAGAAGAACTAAATTTTAACGAAATGGAAATAGACGAGAATTTAGAAAATAACTACAACCCAATAGAACATGACGAAATGTTAAGAGAAAATTTAACTAACATCCGCTTTAACACCGATATCAATCAAGAAGAAGAAAGAGCAATTAAAAACTTATGTTTCGAATACCGCGACATATTCCACTGTGAAGGAATACCATTAACATTCACCAACACAGTAAAACATAATATCGAGTTAACAGACAATAAACCAATCTTTACAAAAGCATATAGACTACCTCATGCAAGCCAAGAAGAAGCTGTCAGACAAGTAGCAGACTTATTAGACCAAGACATAATCCAGCACTCCAATTCACCATGGAGCAGCCCCGTGTTAATAGTACCTAAGAAATTAGACGCAACCGGAAAGAGAAAGTACAGAATGGTAATAGATTATAGAAAGTTAAATGAAAAAACGGTAGATGACAAATACCCACTACCAAATATAACCGAAATTTTAGATAAATTAGGCAAATGCCAATATTTTACAACATTAGACCTAGCATCAGGATACCATCAGGTAGAGATGGAAGAAAAAGACATATCAAAAACAGCCTTCAGCACACCTAGAGGACATTACGAATACAAACGAATGCCATTTGGACTAAAGAACGCACCCGCTACTTTCCAGAGAGTCATGGACAATATACTACGAGGAATACACAATGAAAAATGCCTTGTATACCTTGACGACATCATAGTTTATTCCACCTCATTGGTAGAACACATAGAAAGATTGACAGAAGTATTCGAAAGACTTAGACAAGCACATTTCAAAGTACAATTAGACAAAAGTGAATTTTTACAAAAACAAGTATCATTTTTAGGACATGTAATAACACCCCAAGGAGTAATGCCAAATCCAGACAAAACAAATGCAGTTCTAAATTACCCATTGCCAAAAACAAACAAAGAAATTAAAGGATTTCTAGGACTTAGTGGTTACTACCGCAAATTCATTAAAGGTTACGCTCAGATAACCAAACCCCTGGCAAACTGTTTAAAAAAGGGAAACAAAATTGAACACACCCCGGAATTTATTAAAGCCGTAGACAAAATTAAAAACATATTAACAAATCACCCTGTATTAGAATACCCAGACTTTACAAAACCATTTATACTGACGACAGACGCATCGAATGTAGCATTAGGCGCAGTATTGAGCCAAGGAAAAGTAGGTAGCGATAAACCTATCAGCTACGCATCCAGAACCCTAAATGAAACCGAACAAAAATATAGCACTATAGAAAAAGAGTTATTAGCCATAATTTGGGCAACAAAATATTTTAGACCTTATTTATACGGAAGAAAATTTTACATATACACCGACCATAGACCACTAGTATGGTTATGCAAACTGAAAGAACCGAATTCAAAATTACAAAGATGGAGAATCAGACTCGAAGAGTATGATTACGAAATTATATATAAAAAGGGAATTTATAACAACAACGCAGACGCTTTAAGTAGAATTCAACTCAATGCATTAGAAACGGAATCCATTATAGGAAACGTAGACGAAACAGAAATAACGGAAGATCCAGACGAGATCGACACGATACATTCGACACAAAACGAAGAACCAAAAAACGCGATTAAAATTTTAAACGAAGCAATCGATATGAAACCCAATCAATTTATAATAACCGAAGTTTTAAATAACTCCAATCCAGTAAAATATACAAAAGTAGATAACAAAAAGATATATCAAATTCAAATAACTAAAGATGACAACGAGGAACAAATTATTAAAATTCTAAAAGAATACACCCCCGAGAAAAAACGATTTTATTTTTATTTCAACACCGAACATTTATACCAAAGATTTTCAGAATTATACATTAAACTATTCAACAACTCTGGACCTGAACTCATCAGATGTACTAGAAAACTAATAACACTAGACGACCCTGACGAAATAAACGATGTAGTTAGAAATCAACACGAAGGAAAAACCAACCATCGTGGAATTAACGAAACTATTAAGCAACTTGTAAGACGTTATTATTTTAAAGACATGAAGGACTTGACCACAGATTTCATTAACCAATGCGAACTATGTGACAGAGCGAAATACGATAGGAAACCCCCAAAGATACCCTTAATGTTAACCAAAACACCCGACAAACCATTTCAAAAACTACATGCCGATACTCTAGTAGTAGAAGCGCAAAACTATCTAACAATTATAGACGCATTCACAAAAATAGGCCAAGCAATACCAATCACATCCAAAAATAGCATTGACGTGACCCAAGGATTTTTACAATACTTCACATTTTACGGAACACCCGAATCAATAACTTTAGACAATGGTAGCGAATTTAAAAACGAGACAATACAAAACACTTTAGAACTCCACAAAATAAAAATTCATTTCATAACGGAAAACCACCCTGAATCAAACGGACTAATTGAACGATTACATTTAACCCTGTTAGAACAAATTCGATTATTAAGAATAAATTATAAAAAGGAACATATAACCAATTTAATGTCATACGCACTAATCGCCTATAATAATACAATTCACTCATCAACAAATTTTACACCCTTAGAATTAACATTAGGACATTCAGATTCACGAAATCCCTATGACATACACTACAATAAAGAAGTATATCAACAATATGCAAAAGACCACAAAGAAAAATTAAAAATAACTTACGACAAGGTAAAAGATAAATTAGAAAACGATAAAGAACGTATCACCACAACCCGAAACAAAAATACCGACTCAAATAAATTTTCAATAGGACAAACCGTATATGAGAAAAACTTTCAAAGCAAGCGACATAAAACAGCACCCAGAAATTTAGGACCATTTAAAATTAAGAAAATATCAGATAAAAACATAGCAGTAGTAGACAACGGTAAAATAACTAAATACATTCATTTGAAAAACTTAAGACACCCTGTAATTTCAGATGGACAGTCATCACCCTTACCGTCAACCTCCACCCAGGTAGAACGGACAACCAAGTAACAATAGAAGACATAAAAAACAACCCCGGTATACTACCAATTAAATTAGGCAGTATACAAAATTACAATATTTACTCAAATAATATCAACCCTTACTTTAATGTAACAAATTTTAGCAACATTAAGATATTTTTAATAGAAATCCCGATAGTAGAAAGTAACAAATATCAATATTATCATTTATTTGCTTTTCCAACAAAGGTTACTAGCACATACCAAGTAATCATACCCAAAACCAAATTCCTATCCCTAAATGAACTGAGATATGGTTATACAAACGAAAAATGTACTGAAGTAACTCCAAACCAATATTTATGTCAATCGATGACGACAACAACCATTCAAGAAGACAGCCCTTGTGAAGTACAACTATTAAATTTCTCAAATCATTACGAAAACTGTGAAACCAAACAAGTACAAATAACTAACATGAAAATTCAAAAAGTTACAGATAACAAATGGATAGCAATTTTCCCAACAGAAGTAATAGCAACCATCCACTGCAACCAAGATGAAAATAACCAAGCATTAATCGGAAGCAAACTAATTACCCTCAAAGAAGACTGTTATGTGAAATTGAAAGGAGAAGTAATCAGAGTTTATCAAGATCCCATAGCAACAAAGAAACTCGCGAACCTACCGGAACTACAATTCAAGATGCAACAAGAAGACGAAGAAATAATTAAGAAACCTATGAAGCTAGAGCATCTAGACTTAGACGACCTCAACCACGCCGTGAAATTAGTGGAAAGTTATAAAGAACAATTAAGTGAACTCAAAACGCCAAAGTTACATTATAATAATATAAGTGTTTGGACAATTGTATTGATCATTTTAATAATTTTTGTAATCATGTATGTATTATACAAAATGTACCTTAGATATAAGAATGAAGGAAACAGTTCTAGATTTAAGGAAACAAAGAAAAATAAAGAAACAACAAGTATACCTTTAGAAATAATGAATTTTAAATAAAATTGAATTATGTATTTTATGTATTTAAAAATTAAGAAAAACCTTAATTTTTCATTTACGGTGGGAGGAGTTATGTATCCCCCAATTACCTATATATATATATTGATATATTGAATCTAATAGGAATTATTAGAAATTATTAAGTAAAAGTATAAGTTCAATGCAACATTGTAACACAAGGATAACCCAGAGAGGTTATCGACAGTTCATGAGAACGGACATGCAACTTTGCATCCGTGAGGGCAGTGATACTGCAGGTGGCAGGTCACAGGCGGTCAACAGACCGCAATTACTTAGAATTAAGATTGATACATTGTAACAAAGTGTAAAGCAGACATGAGATCTGCAAGTTCCCACAAGCTGTCTGAGGGGCAGGTTATTATAAAAGGCCCGGGAGCTCAATGCCCGGCAGTCAGTCTTCGAACTCCATACTTCGTTGTTCAAGCTACTCACTAGTACAATAATTAATTTTTAGTATTATGTACAAGTTATCTAAATTTTAAACTAATAAACTTTTTGTTAAAGTATCAATGTGTTTTTAAAAAACCAGCTCCGAAGGCCCGAACTTTAACTCGCGTACCTCCACGTATTTATGTTCTGGTACACAGTGCGTACAAGAAAGACAGCAATGAAAGTAATGTAAGTAGTTCGCACCGATTACCACAACCAAAAAAGGAAAATAAAAGAATGCCGCCCTAACTAACCAATTGTGGAGTGGAGAGTCATTGTAAAAGAAAACAAAACCCAAGACCGATTCGCCCAGCTGAAATATAAGAAATTAATGGTTAGTGAATAACAGAAAAATAAAATAAATAAAGGCAACACGTTTGGCTGTTAAAACACTATTAAGCAATCCACTAAGATAAATAAATATCAATAATAATAAGAAAGCATAAAAAGCAACATAAATAAAGACACACAGTAATGGTACAATGGCGTTCTTTATTAAACACACCAATAAATTTTGTGCGTCCGTTACAGTAATTTATTGTGACGTAAACACATTTAGGGACGCAATAAAATATATTGAATTTGTAACAAATCAAAACAGAAACCTAAAGTTCAAATCTTTATCCTGCAGGACTCTGGTAATATATTTAAATATTTTTATATTTATCATGAAACCTCCATAAAACATTTACCTTTATGAGTGAAATGAAACAATTTATAGAAATATCATGTTAATAATAGTATATTATTCAACATACGGTAATGTAGGCAAAACTCACGCAGATGAAGTTTGCGGCACGAGCCGAAGGCGAGTGCCGTAATTCATTAAGTGAGTTATTGCCATTACCGTATGTTGAATACTATACTTTATCTACGACTATAAGCACAGTAACAAGTTTTAATAAACACATGTAATCAAGATTATTTTAAAACAAGTTGAAAATGCAAGGCATTGTCGCAACGAACTTCCAAATGTAGACTTACTTTAAAACAATTTATGTATCGCACATTAATTTTGGACCTATTTGAAATTTTTGATAAAATTAATTCCCGGGGGTCGGGTATCCGTGGTCAGATTTTGTGGGGGTACCATATTTCGACAGCTATGTTAGGGGAGTCCAAATATGTATCGCACATTAATTTTGGACCTATTTGAAATTTTTGATAAAAATTAATTCCGGGGGTATCCGTGGTCAGATTTTGTGGGGGGTACCATATTTCGACTCAGCTATGTTAGGGGAGTCCAAATATGTATCGCACATTAATTTTGGACCTATTTGAAATTTTTTTTTTCCCGACGGAATATCGCGGGGGCACGGCGCCCCCGTGGCCCGATTTTAACTGACATCAAAACTTAAGCTCTGGACACCGAGCTGAATCGATTGATGTATCACACATTGATGTCCGACCATTAGAAAGGCCTCGGACGGACGGACAGACGGACGACAAATCGATTTCATAAACGAACGAAGTTCGTTGAAAACGAACGAAGTTCGTTGAAAATTATAGTACAAATTTGTTTGAAATTACGTAAATGTCAATGAGCATGGCTACTTTGATATTTTTGGTAGGTAATTAAATAGAAATATAAGCTGGAAGCGTGAGTTATTATAACTCACGCTCATAACTCACGGTGTTTAATTATGAACACTATTACTTGTTCAAAAGTATATGAATAATGGTATTATAACTAAATAGGAGTAGATAAAGTAATTAAATAAAACTAACCTAATTGTAAAGACCGTACTGAATCTCCAAACAAGAGTTA
This sequence comes from Platerodrilus igneus, assembly GCA_036346225.1. NCBI lineage: Eukaryota > Metazoa > Arthropoda > Insecta > Coleoptera > Lycidae > Platerodrilus > Platerodrilus igneus. The sequence goes on along the minus strand of JARFIW010000195.1, from coordinate 3,061,479 downwards.
TTAAAAGCACATTATGAACTGAATCATTGTTATGGTAACTGCACGTAAACCTTTTAACTTTACCCTTTTTCGGATACAGTTTTATACAAAATTAAATAGGAAAAAAATTTCTGACAATAATTGGCAAGTACATTTGACGTTTTGGTGGCACTTTGAAATCTATCCACGAAACCTCATAAGTTATATCTAGTTAATAAGAGTAGAAATTTGTGCTGTTTATGTAAACGCCAAGCCCCTCTAAAATTAAGTAATGCAGACCTCGTAATAATATATCACCTGCAATTTTTATTCCCTATATGTGATTTTCCAATGCTCCACCCGAGGGTACTACATTGGCCAGGAAGCGAGTTTTTTTTTACCTGAAAAATTTTGAATTTTGCCGAAGACTTGCTGTTCCAAGCAAAGTAAGGATCTTTAACGTGCGTGATAACACTCACACACGGGACCTCCATTTTACCTCTCATCCGAACGAGGGTGTATTTTTGTGAAAAATGCTCGCCTAACATTTTTCAAGCAGGCCGTGTCGGGATTCGAACCCGGGACCTTGGGCGTAGTAGTCATACGCATACCAACTACGCCACGGAGCCGCCTGCAATTCCTATTTCGGTACATAATATAAGTAAATAAAAAAAAAAACCAATTTACACGTGTAGAATATTGGCTTATAAAGAAACAGTGTATCGACACATGGACGAACCTTTATATTGATCCATCCGATACACATATTGGTGGTTTACTGTTATAAATAAATAGTAGGATTTATTCAGTTAGTAACAAAGACAGCAATTTAATATTATGGTTCGGGCTTCAAAACTTGCGGATATGATTGATACAACTTGTGTCTGCTAAACATAGAAGATTTACTAAACGCGTAAGTAATGAGTATCCAAAACAAGGCCCTAAAATAGTAATGAGTCCAGTGGCGATAATTAATACAGCCTAACTATCAAAACTAAGCGTAACTGAAAAGGAGATTTACAACATAGATACACAATTTTAACCAAAAGTGAAACCTAGACAAAAGTAGCTTAAAATAAAGTTCTTATTAGTCATGCATTAAACTTAATCTCTCCTACCAATCTTATTAAGAAAACACTGAAAAGGAAGAAGGCGTGAAAATTGTTGGATTCAATTCAAAATTTGAAAAACTTGCACATTCGGGAATGTCGTACAGAGTGGAATGTGACATCCAGTTTTAAAAATAAATTATTTCAATACCAAAAATTACCCATCAATTAATTTATCGATATCGGGGTAGATAGCAAGATCTTGGGAAGTATAGAAAGAATGAATAACAATTCAACACTAAAATACAGCTTAAAGTCCGTTAGCTAAATCATATGCAAGACAAGTTTTTAAGCCGCTGCGTAAAAATAACTAGTTTAACAAACTTTATAAAGGTTTTTGTGATATTGTCGGAGAGTTTCACGGTCGCAGTCAATATAAATATCGCAACTCAGATATCGGCAGAGTAATAAGCCGACATCTGTCATTCCTTGACGTTCTGGTAGAGCGCCAACCCAACGGACGACTGGGTCATTCCGTATATCGAAAACCCATACACACAGACAAATACTTACATGCGTCGTAACATCATCATCCGTCACAAAAAGCATCGGTAATCAACTCTCTAGTCCACCGTGCAATTAAGATTGCACAACCAGAACATGTATCTAATGAACTGACCCATCTGAAAACTAGTCCTATAAAAACGGCTATCACAACCCAGATATCGGCAGAGTAATAAGTCGGAATTTGCATCCAACACGAACCCCCAAACCACGCTGTAATTACAACACACGATCTTTAGAAATCTTTCCATGTATACACAGAGTAACAGACCGAATTGGCAAAATTCTACATAAACACAACAACAAAACAATCTTAAGCCCGCTAATAAAATTTCAAAAATATTAACAACCCCCAAAAGATCCTGAAAACAGTCTTAAAGCCCCAGGCGTATATAGTATACCTTTCAGTTGCAGTTTAGTATACATAAGAGAAAAACAGGACGGTCAGTACAGACTGGACTAAACGAACTTATGCGATGCCTACGAACAAGCCAGTACAATCGCTCAGCGGTGGCCAAATACCAACATGAAACAGTCCATACCATTAACTTTGACAAAACGAAACTAATTGCCAGAATTCCATTTTTCTACAATAAAAAATCAGGGAATCCGTACAAATCACTAAGAATTCTAACAATCTAAACGAGGATGATCGCTACACCTTTCTCCCATTTGGAAAACGAGCCTATGTGCACAAAAGCAGAACCGTAACGTTCACTGGTCCGCTACACACACCTCTCTATTCATGATCACTTATGCATCAAGTTCTCGCCTTATATAAACAACCACTTTCGCTACTTTCACCACTTCTTTGCCACAAGACACCTTTTGGCTTAAATGGGCTGGTGAATCTGCTAGTTCAGAAGTAGCTTTTCATACTTTTTACACTTTAACTGTTCTACTTAATATTTTATCATTCTTATCTTTATTATTATTATTATTTTTTATATTTCATTTTCTTTTTTCTTGTCCCCGATGAAGCCCCTTACAAACGTGGGTGAAACGTCGACACTAGTTTATAAAATGACACGGTCCCAACCCGGAACCATAAATATTGGTAAACTTTATAAAGGTAGCATTATTTAAAAGTTAAAACAACCTTGATAAAGTAGTCAGCATTACATGCTTTTATATCAAATTGGCGCTCTTTAAAATTATTGATTAAAAATAATTTGCCTAATGAATGTAACATTTAAAACAATTGTACATGTGCCGCATTAATTAAAACTATTTGATTGCGCTTTAACTTTTGGTAGTATAACGTTAAACCTGAAAATTTCACAAACTTTACGAGGACTTTTCAAATCTACAATCAGCGGAGAAATTCTCTAAGAACCACCAATTTAAGGGCATTCTACAACATACGTATTGACTCACAACCAAGGGCGAAGCATCACAGCACTTTTATTTGTTGTCCCAACTAAGGGAAGACACCACTGCAATATATTATATATATATTGATGTGATAAAGAGGTCAAGAGAGGTCATGGAAACCCAAATTCTATCAATAAAACCCACCCAAATAGAAAGAAACCAGAAAAATTGAAATTTCCGAATATTTATTGTTCCACGCGGTATAAATATAAGCGTATTGTAAATACAAAGCAAAACACACTTCCCGTATATGTAAATAATCATTCTAAGAGATAAATTAAATACATCCGTGTGAAAACAATATCAATTTGTTGCATTCACAAAGCGTTTATAAACGAAGCCTTCGTCAAAAATCTAGAAATAACTTGGATTTAAGCCATTCATTTCATTTATTATAAAAACAAATTTCCCGTGTATGTTACAATCATGAAGATATAAATACAAAAAAAAAACTTTTAATCCGCCTAAGAACAATATCAATTTATTGCCTAATTAATTAAAATACTAAATGAATTTTCTGTGTGTAAAATATGCGTTGGAACACGTTTTATGTGTCGTAAACCAATCATTTTTTTACAATTATTAAAATAAAAATATTTTTGAATTTGCAAAACCGTTAAGAATGTAATTGTACCTTTAATTAGCTAAATTGACTTCCGGATATATCATTTAAATTCATTTTAAAATTTTTAAATAAAGTTTCTCTAAAATCTTCTTTATTAATAAGAACATTCGTCAAACACTCAAATACTAAGAACTGTTTTAAAAGTCATTAAATAGCTAATTATGAATAAACGCACTATTCGAGGAAATCGAGCAAACGTTAAAAAGTAATAAAAATTAGATAAGAATTATTTTTATAGCCTTACGCATTTTAATAAGATAAATGGAAATAGTAGCAGATAACTTCGTGCATTAGACAAGAATAAACAGCGCGTTTTACGATAAAACATAAATAATAAATTTGACGCTAATTAGATCATTGAAACCGTAGAATTCGCGGAAATACTGCATCACCAGGGTGTATTATGTTCAAAGTAAATCCGGAAAAATCTTGGGAATGACGTATAGAGATAATTTTAATATAGAATCTAGAACTTGATTAAAACGATTCATTTCAGTTAGCAAGATGGACCATGTAAGATTCGATTAATTCGCATTTTGCTCCAAGTAATATGCAACGGTGAGTAAAGATTTTATTTGCAGCCAAATAACATGCAGAGTGGCATGTTTTTGATGAAATATCATTTGTTTTGTAAAATATAATGAAGATTGAACATCTTTCGATACAAAAGCGATTTTAAAGCTAATTAATTAAAAATAGAAGATTTAAAATAATATGGACTATCTTGCGCACAGAGATTTTAATGTCATTGTAAAATGGATTCAGGAAATATTTAATATCATTAATTTGGAGATGAAATTTTGATGAGCGCTTTTTTTTGCAAGTATAAAACTTTGGTTCTTTATTTGTTAATTATAGAAATAATTGAATAATTTGTAATTTAAATTTAGAAAATTTCTTGTTTTATTATTTGTAAACCGAACAATTACCAGAAAATTTTTAGGTCGAAGTTCGACGCATTGTAACTTTTAATAAATTAACTCTCCATAGTTATTTGCCAATCACCCTTACAACCTTGGGAATAAAAGATAGGTGAATTATCTACATAGAAATTAACGAGGATTTTCTAATTTTTAACAAGGATTAGGTAAGAATTATTTTTAAGTAACTTGTAAGAATTTTTTCTGTATGAAATTAAGCTGTGAACCGTTTTATAAATTCTTTTGTACGAAAGAAAAATGTTTTTGAATGTATAGATGTTTCTTAAGATTGCTGTGTTTTATTTCATTTTGGTAACTTCTAAAATAAAAATTTTTGTCGAGCTAGTCAGGCAAAGAAAAGAAAGGGAAGGTAAGATAATAATTTCAAACTTACCATCGCTGTACAGGAGTGTCCCAGCGTTCTTTTAGCTCCCACCCCAAGCGTGCAGCCGTGGTCACAGCAATACACACGCACACGCACTCAACACTCGCACGCGCACTCAGACTCACACTCGTACTCACACTCACACTTACACTCACACGTTCTCGCACTCGCACTCGCACGCGCGCGCACACACACACACACAATGAGGTAATTGTACCCTGTAAGTTGATTATCAACACTATGATATTAGAGCATAAAGTTCTTGCGCATTAGCTAAGAAGAATATGGTAAATAAATGGTAAAACTACAAATCGTGATTCTCCGCCTGTAAGTTATAGGTAAGCCATCGCCATACCAAGTGCACAGTTGAACTTCCATACTCAACTATTTTTAGTTCAAATGTGCAACCGGAGATGCAAACTGCGTGTTTTGTTTTTAGTTTTCAACTCAATATTTATTTAAATATGAACCAAGAAGTTAAAAAGAAATTCAATGAATTGGATTTTGAATATTTAATTGAAATGTTCAAGCGTTAGGTAAATACATTAAATATAGACAATCTGCAATAAAGGCTAATTATTCTTAAGAACAGAAATAAATACTTGCAATAAATGCACGGACTGTCGAATACATATTGTTAAAGCAGCCACATTTTAATTTCGTTCGTATAAATAAGCAACAAATAAAAAAACAACACATTATACGTGATGATAGTAGTCAGTTACTATTTAGTGTGCAACTTTGTGAAGCAATATCGTATTATACATCAAAATTTTTGAAAAAATTTGTAGCCTATGGTTGTCGTTGGGCGCACCTTCTAAGAGGGCCTATAGGATAAAACTATCCTTAAACCACCGATCATGAAAAAAAGTATTTTTTGTAGAAAATTTTTATATTTGTAATAGTTAACCATACATAATAATAATTTCCTAATTTACAGTTACTTGTGATTAGTGAGTTTGCTACGTTGTGCAGCGTAGCCTAACAAAAAAACCAACGAAAGAAAATAGCCGGGCTCAATCGGCGAGTGGGCGGGGTATTATACATACAAAAGAAAAAAAAGTAAAGGAAAGCCTGAAATAAAAATAAGAAATTAACAGTGCTTATTAATAAGTATAATTATTCTAATTGACATTTTGGATAGACGTAATAATGCAGTATGACCACAGACACAAAAAAATTAAATCAAGACTAAATACAAATGTCAGCCAAAAGAAAAACCCAAAAGAAATCATTTTTTAAATGGCGAGCTGCAGTTTTAGGTTACTCCCCAATATTAAAGATAAAACAAAACAAAAAAATGCAACTTTACCACACTAAAACCAACAGCCCCAAATAATCATGGTAAATCTACAATTAAATAGATAAATTGACCACAGTAAATACAATATTAATAGTCAATATCGTCGTAAGTATAAACTTACCTACATCAAGTTGTCCCCCCATAAAGAAGTCATCACAGATTACAATATTAATAATAAATATCCTCTCGCACAACGACAATCATTCCAAAACTACCAAGTTTATTTACATCTAATAAAAACTGGTAAGTATACTGATATAATTTTACAGATGTCCTATACAAAATAGTGAATAAACACTCACCACGTGTGTCCACGGTGTAGGCGTTTGATCGCACCCTCTCTAAGGGCAGAGCGGAGCAGATGGAGTGAGGATTCCGTAAACCGTGTATTCCCTCCACAAAAGAAACGGGCAAACGCCTTATCAAACAAGGTTCTATCCCCCGGAAGGAGCTATAATAAGTACAGGTACGAATTAATTTATTGACGCCGAAAAGTACATTTTCTTTTTAACAAAATACTCACCACACAGTGTGTACTCGAAAATTTTTCACAGAACGAAATCGACAATTGCTCTTGTCAAATGCAGAAAAGAATAAAAATTAACTTGTTTGATAGCACCAATTTACATTCCTCCCGGTGTTATCAAACATACGAAGGTGATTAGCACTTCGAAACAAGCTTTAGATGGAAGTAATCTAGAATCAATTATACGCGGTCGTACTGTATAACCCAATAACGGATACCTAAAACAAGGTACTGACTACTTAATTATAGCATAAACTTTACGTTTCAAAGCAACTAGATTTGAGTTAAAAATTATTGTAAAGCGGGCTTATGATGAACAGGTAAAATGGGATAGGAGGTTGATGAAGGATTTAAGAATAGCAACGGAATCGATTGAACAAAATTATTGTAAAGCGGGCTTATGAATTAAAAGGGAAAAGGGTATTTAATTAATCCCGAGAATAAACGTAACAAGTCAGTACCAAAATATTTAACAAAAGGGAGCCCTAAAAATTTTTATGAATCCGTTAGGGTTAAAAGATTAGTTTTTCAAAAACTTATTCCGGGCGTAACTCTACCAACTACCGGGCGGTGTGGTGCAGCCTTCATCAACATTACCGAGAATTGTTCAGCAAATCAAATGGTCGGCGGGACTTACTGTAACTCGACCCAAAAAGAAAGGAAACGAACCCTCTAACTTCAGCACAAAAGAAAAACGAGCTAAAAGAACAGAGGTAAGATGTAGTGACACTTGGTCACAGTTAATGATACATACCAGTCACAAAGATGATAGAACGTAAAACAAAGGAAGTAACTGCTCGTTGAATTTCAAAACTAGCACAACAGGAAGAATGTACTTATTAGGTAGAAGTGCAGAATTAAAATAAAATTTTAGCGACCGATATCAACCTTTCCTTGAAAACCCAGATTTTAAACAGATATTGAGGCAAAGATTATACTATGAATGGCAAACCCGATATATTTTAATGGATGGATTCAGATTAAAATATGTTACCTATGACGGTATAAATTTAGAAATAGTCAAAAAGAGCAAAATATGATATATGTACTTGAGTCAATAATTAAGTATAGGCGTAACAGAGAGTGAGTAAAGGGATTTTTCATTCCAGAAATGCTAGCATTAGGTAATGCAGTGAGTGAACGTAACACATATTAAGCCATACTTCATTTTATCATCAGTTTTTTCAAAAGTACAATCTATAGTTGCAAGTAGTCAGAATAAGTTTTTTTCCAAAGCCTTAGTTAAACACTCATTGGATGTTAGAGAATGAGTGATAACTTTGAGAATGTCAGGTTTGACGTTTTTTCTTATATAAAACTACGACCACGATTGAACTCTTTAATGATGCAATACAGCCAAAAGTCGAGTTAGGTTCATCAAGCGCGGTTGTTTAATTAATCCACATCTAACGTTGCAAAAAGTAATTCCTCCAAAATGTTAACGATTTAATTCCATTTCTAGCTAAAATGAATTTTTTTCAAGTTATTCTAAATAACACAAATAATCCTCCTACGTCAATACGTTCTCAGCACGTAAGTATACCATCAAAAACGTCAAACTTTATGATAGAAGCATGTTGCAAGATGGCAGCACTGGTATAACATAGTCCCGAAACATAAAGGGCAACCCTCATAATCATGGAGAATTGTTCTATGGAACAAATCACAATTATGGTAGAGCTTCTTTATAACATTATTCATATGGGATTTAAAAGTTAGCTTCAAGTCAAAAATACCGCCAGCGTCCTTAAATTCATTAAGATGCTGTAAGTGAGAACACACTACACGGCAGGTGAATAAAATCAATACACAGCGCCTTACACCTTGATGGATATCATTAATAAATAATAAAAACAAAAACAACAGTGGGCCCAGGTAAAAGCCTTGCGGCACTCCTTAATACACTAAAAATTTCTAAGACCATCTGCCTATATTTGATGCAATGAACTATGTTTATATACAAAACTAGATAGTTATAGAAATTTAAGTAAGAATAAATTGAGGTTTACATCATGAATGCTTTGAACGCATTAGAATCCAGCCATAAACTGTTATCAATATCAGATTAAAATGGTTTTAATGAATATTAAATTTTCTAATTCGAATAGGAACTGCATTGTATGATGACGTAAGACTATAACCCTGTAAAACATGTACTAAGATATGATAAAGTAAGCAATATTGAATAAGCTGTAACTAACTTAAAGCAATAGGATTTAAATTATTTACGTTAAATACCTGCTGCTGCTGTCTATTCTTAGAGCTTTAATATTCTATTTTAAGCGTTGACCTTCAATAAAGATTATCTTCAGGTAATATGAATGAACGAAAGTATTTTTATGGCTTCTTAAAAATGAATTTGATCAAATTATACAAAACTTTCAAAACTTATAACTCGAAGTGATCTAACCGAAGGTAGAAGACTAATTGATGACTGTAATGAAAAAATTTATTAATTAACTAAATAAATATTTTCAGGAAATTCCTTGAATTAGTTAAACATAACACCCAACATGAAACGCGAATTAAAGAGCATATAATCTGACAACAAAACACTTGATTATTTGATTTAAACTTCATTAGAGTATCTAACGACAAAAAGATCGACCAGAATAGATGGAATCTTAACTACAACCATAAAACTGCCGTATAATAGTAAAATACAGCGACTTGAATTTTACACACGGAGAGAAATATTGCTGGATCAAGTAATCATCACCTGTGTTACGTATTTGTATTTGTCTTTTTCAGAACCAGAATTGTAGGTATTATACTCAAACTATCATGTACAAGAACAATTCGATTATAGTCGGGATCAAATAAACTTGGTTATGACTCATCGATGTTTGAAACATGAAAACACGATTTACAATAATTTTTTCTTGCTTTATTTAATGGTATAAAATAGGATCTAAACATTCGCATACATATTCCGTATAAGATAAAGGGGGAAATGAAACGTTTGTCGTGAAGGAATGCTGTAAAATTGGCAATTGTGATGTTTATATAATGTCTGTCGTTATTATTATATGTAGAACTTCCAACCGAAAGCGGATAATAATTAATGACCCGTTGTACCACCTTACTTATACAATATAATCACAGACCATATCGAAGTATAGAGAAAACCAAAGCTACATGTAAGCATTAGAAAGTGAAACCAAACGATTTAAAGATCGGCTGCAGGCAAACCCTTTCCAGGTCTATATGCAAATAAAGCAGTTTTCTTGAAATATATTTTTTTGACTATTTTTAACTAAAACTTATTTGTGTTAGTTAGACCAGCTAATGCATAGTGCAATAATTTACAAGTACAATATCTATAAGTAAACGGTAGAAGCAAAATAGCTATATAAAAACCAGCTCACAGTAAATCACTAGCAAATCGAAGCAAATCAGAGCAAATATATGCTTGTAAATGTTTGTATTTCCATATACTTACTAATGCTAACTAAATTATAAATTTTTATGTGACAAACATTTTTCGCTGTTCTCAGATATATGTATTACATACAAACGGCAAACTAATTTAAAGCAGAATCTATTATAACATAGAAGTTGATGGAAAGTGTTTTACCATTGGTGGTATACGAATACGATCTTGAGTTAGGCACATTTTAGTCGATTTTGTACTTGTACTGCCTTTTTTTTGTATTGTTTTTGAGAAAGTCTTCCAAATGAAACAGTTTTTTAAAACATCGAATTCAAAACGTTCGCTGCGCATTTAACTAATCATGCTTGGAGAAAAACATTTAAAATTTCGAGCACAGCTAGCGATTGTGAATGTTTTGCATTTCCTTGAACGAGAACGTGACAATCAAGGCACTTTTGTACCGTTTGGATAATATGTAGGTATGAATATAAACTATTCCATCAAAATCAACCCCAACTTATTTGTTTTACCGTACTGCTATGATGTGTAGTGTAACGGTGAACACTGTCTCTGCAATTAAGAAACGTGTATTGCAAACTGAGAAAGAGGGCAAACTACTACAGTCTCTTAGTAAAGTCAGAAAATGTACCAAACCAAAGTCAGTCGATATGCAGCATTTTGTCAAGGGTACCATGAAACGAAAAATTTACGAAGTACATTCCAAAAGTAACATATTTTGATGAAGCGTAATGTAGATCTTATATTGTAACCCTATATCTTTAAGACTTTATGTAACTGTAAAGTTGTTAAAACACGAACTAGGTTCATGTGGATTATTTTACTTTAGTGTGACAAGGTTCAAGAGTTTATTACCAACAGCTGGTTTTACATTTAAAATGCATGACAACAGGCATGGTTTGTTTGAGTTGGAGCATGTAGCAGCAGCACGTGTTAAGTTCTTAAGAGATTATTATTCCAACAAAGAAATAGAGCTCTACGATTCTGTATTTTTAGACAAAAGTTGGATTTTTAGCCATGGTACTACAAAGAAAAGTTGACACGACAAATTCAAGCAAAGTATTAAAAAAAGTCATTTGGGCACGGAAAATGGTTAGTTTTTAATAATAGTACAATTATCGTTCTTAGTAATTATGTTTAGATTTATTGTACTACAACATCCAGGAAATAAAGATATCTTTATTCCAATCGCTTTACTTTTATTCTTAACAAATTCACTACTTGCAGATTATCATGGCGATATAAATGCAGAGTTGTTTACTAAGTGGTTTGAAGAATTTTTAAATACAAATCTGAAAAGTTAAATTTTACTATCTTGTTATATATTCCATTTAAATATTTGCTGCATATGCTACTCATACGGCAATATAGTACTTGCAGTCTATGTGCGTGTAGGCAATAATGCCCAGAGGAAGAATACAGTGAATAAATAGTAAAACTAAAATCGTAGTTTTCCACCTATACGTTAGAGGTAAGCTGTCACCATAACAGTTGATCAGAAATTCAGAGTTTGAACATATCAAAGAAATGATAGGAGTTGAGTAAGTACATAATTAAGTTAATGATTAAGACTGATATTAGATTCTTCATAGGTGCAATAAAGGCTAATTAATTTTAGAAACAACAATTTACAATAAATATACACTGTAAATGTTTACAAATAAAAATACAAATCCATAAAGGACTGACCTGGCAGTGGTCCCAAGAAGGTTTGTCGAACGAAGTCAGGAACCCATCGCTCCCGATGCATACACGCTCCAAAAGCGAAAATTATGTAGTACCCACAACTGTGAGTTAAGATTTAGGACGAATTTGGGTAATGAATTTGTGGATCTGCAATGAATACTAAACCTCAAATAACCCATTTTATCAAGTGATACTTTTGCTTCTCCTAATTATTTACGTTTCACTTCTCATGAAATCTTTAAAAAAAACAATAACCGGTTTCCCCCGAAATTCATCATGTGGAATTTATGGTTTCAGTTCACGACATTTTTCGGATTTGTTAGCAATTCATAACAGTGCTGTTACAACAACCCTGCTAGAATCCCTTGCCAAATTCATTAGCAAAGTGTGAGAAAGTAAATTAATAAAATTACTCTTGCCGTTATTTTATGGTGCCTCCTTAACCGCCTTACTAAAACAAGATGGAGGAGTACGTCCAATTGCATGTGATAAACTTGCTGCAACGTATCGTTGCTAAAGTTGTATGCTCTAAAAGCCGTAAAGTTAAAGCGCTAAATAAAATCCAATCCAACTTGGTTTTGGCAATAAAGATGGAGCAGAAGCTGCGGTACATGCAACCCGCACTTTTCTCGATAACACAGATACCGAAGTTATTGTAAAGTTCGATTTTGCAAACGCGTTCAACACTACGGCGAGATGATATGTTGTCTATAATACATCGAGAGATGCCTAATTTATATTGATTTATATGGTACTCCTTCAAGTTTATTTTACGGAAATGAATTCATCAAATCTGGATGTGGTGTACAACAGGGAAATGCATTAGGACATGTGTTGTTTAGTTTATTGATTATAACCTTAACACATTCTTCGACTTCTACGAGGGACACTATTTATGTATTGAGAACTGGCAACACCGGTATTGCCAAGGGAAATCTGAAATTGCCATCGTAAAGTTTGACATTTTTGAGGTGATAGGTATTCAGAATGTTTTGACGTATGAGCACTATTTGTGTTTTTTGCAGTGTTTAAAATTTCATCTCGGCCAAAATGTGGAATTAACTCGCGAAAATTTTCGAGCTATGATTTGTTATGACTTTCGACGTGGTCTAACTGAAGAGCAATGCATCAATCAACTGAATTCAACTTTTGGCAATGAAGCGCCATCCACAGTCACTGTATATCGCTGATACACTGAATTCAAACGTGGACGTAGTTCGCTCACAGACGAAGTTAAAGAAGGTCGTCCAAAATCGGTCGTTGTGTCGGAAAATGTCGATGCTGTGCGAAAACTAATTGAAGAAGATCGTCATGTGACATATCAAGAAATTGAGAGATGTTTGAGCATTAGGTATGACCAGCATACATAAGATTTTGCACGAACATTTGTGTGTTCGGAAGCTGTGTGCGCATTGGATTTCACAGTTGTTGACAGATGCTGAAAAAAATGCTCGTGTCGATTAGTGCCGTAAAATGATTTCAAAATACAATTGTGGTACATTTAAAAGCGGTATACAACATTGAGTCGTGAATTATGCGTATGAGCCAGAAAGAAAAGGCCAGTCGGCAGTTTGGGTGTTTCAATGTGTTTCATTAATTACTCGGAAGGCGTCAAGTATTATCACAGTAAAGAAGCTGAAATCGCGCTCCCACTGCGGAGCGTGATGACATTACCTACTATCTAGAAAAAAATATATAATACAAAAAAAAATTAAACAGCGGTACAGACCTAGAAAGAACTGGCTCTGCAGTAGTGGTTATAAGCAAGTTTGTCAAACAATGCCACAAACACATCACTCCCGATGTATACAAGTCTCAAAAAAGAAGATAATGAAACAGTACATAATGAAAATATGAGTAAAATAGAAATTCACACGTTACGCGACTAACTGATTAAGCGACTAATCAATCTATTGGTCGACTAATCGAAGTATGAAAAAATTTTCATGCACATTAATCAGAAAGGATAGTTTTTTAGTTTGTTGCGGTGAGTCACAAAGGCGCATTCATGCATCCCATGTGAATAACCACATAATAAGTTTGTTTTTTCTTCTTTATAGTTTATTGCTATATTGAGTTTTTATTGTATAGTGTATAATAAATAAATCAGAAGAAGAATATTATTTCAATGCTTGGGATTTAATGAGTTAATTCTATAAGAGCTGACTTGCAGTATATGCATGATGAATGCATCCTGTATTAAAATAAAAGTGCTATTATTTATCGCATTATAGCGATTTTAGTACCAATAATAAATAAATGGGGGTTGAAACATCTACAGCATTGCGACACTGCTCGCTACAAATAATAAAATGAAATGTTTTAAATAGTATGTCCTCTTTGGTACTTTAAATTCCTCATTCAACCCCAACGTAATTTAATGCCTGTTGTTTACGATTTACGTTATTTCGGGGTAGTGTTCTGAATGCTTTTCTCAAATTGTAGTGGACCTCGTTTCACGCATTGGCAATTAGAACTTTCCTTCCTTTTGTTGGAAGTTGAATTATTACGGAAATAGAGAATTTAATGTTTCGTTTTGTTTTTGATTTCGAACGATAACGTGTGATAAATTACATCTTTCAAAAGTCTGATTAAACTGAATTTGTAAAAGTTAATGAAAAAATCTAAAAGATCTAAAAGATTTACAAATTCAGTTTAATCAGACTTGAAAATGGTAAAAAATGTTACCGAAACGTTAAGTATTGATTAAAATTTCAATTAATAATTCTTGTTTATTATTGGACTATATCCCAAGAAGATTTGTCATGTATATTTTTCTATAAGACTGACCAGTCCATTGTTTAATAATGTATACATATATAGATTGCTGTGATCCTCTTGCACAGGTGAATGTCCCCTCGTTCGGGTGCCAAGATTGCTGTGATTCCCTATAAGAATCGAGCCTCACGAATTGGGCGTCAAGATTTGCTGTGATCCCCTCAAAATTAACTGGTCCGTTGACTTTCTTCTGATAATCGCCTCTGGACTCTTTCCGCCTCGGCAGCTCACCTAGATAAAACTTTCATCCTCATTCATAAAAACACATTCCTACCACAAACATCAACGTTAACTCTATTTACACCAATATTCACAATACATTAAAATTTCAAAATTAAATTTCTGCATAAATTTCAGCATTATAAAATTTCAAGTTCAAATTTGTCATCATTTTAATTTGCATCCGGAATTAAGGTCCTTGTAGGATGCATACTAATTAAATAAACAATATTTGCAGACCTGAGTCTGAATAAAAGGGAGCATTTCCCACCCCTTTACGTTAATTTAACAGTTTAGTCTAATTGAGCTCAAAGACAGACCCACATTTTCATCATAATCAAAAAACATAAACCTGATAAATACTCCTTTCTACTTATACAAGAAAATTTTACTTTAAAATTAAAAATTTGTTGTTTATACACATTTACTACTGTCCATTTTTATCAAACAAATTATAAAGATAATCAACACACACCAAAACATCTAAGATCGCACAAAAATGCATAATTTACCTGAAGGTTAATGCACTCGTGGCTTCAATGTACATCGGACTTGCTAATCCCACCATTCCAGCTGGTTTATATTTACTTCTTTGGATTTCTGGCCGCCTTTAAAATTTCTCTCCACCACCATTCGTCTAAAAGGTTTCAGGATTTCTCAGGAACTCATCTAAATATACCGAAATCTTGTTTTGTGGATCCAATCACGTTTACGAATAACATTCGATTACTAAACACTCCCGATAAATAGCACTGAAATTCATAATTCTTTCACGCTATACCGAAAACTGCCTACTCCTGTTTATTTATTTATCGTTATTAATTTGGATAATTGGTACAGTAATACCCGCAAATATAACTAGACTTTGTTACCTTCATTTATCTTCTCTAAGTGTACTAATAACTTTTATTGTAGCACGTAATCACCACGTATTCTACTTAAAGTATCGAATAATCAAAAATTTAAGAGCTAAAACTGCTTGAAGTAACAAATAAAATCAAAAATAAAAGAGAGCGAAACTCCTATTAGCACGGGTTTATATAATGGCTCGCTTGCAAGTCGAATTTGTCCCGCAACGGCCAATTTTCAAAAATTCGCATTCTATTTTTCACTGCTTTAATATACACGGTGTTTAACATTATCTAAACAATATAAACCCTATGTATAGAAGTAAATGACGAATTTATCCAATATGCCTTTAAATGAAGCCTATTATTACCCAAAGCTTTCTTATACACGGTGATTAAAATTATTTGATGTCGTTTATTAATTTTTCTACCCTGGTCTAAATTTGAGTAATATATATATATATATATATATATATATATATATATATATACATTGCTGTGAAACCACCAAAATCCCACCAAAAGCCCCACAGATTGGGCGTCAAGAATGCGGTGAATCCTCTCATATCTGCAGGAACTGGCCCTTTCAAAAAAAAAAACTTTCGAGCCCCACAGATTGGGCGTCATGAATGCTGTGAAACCTACAAAGAACCTATTAAATTAACTGGTCCGTTGACTTTCTTCTGTTAATCGCCTCTTTACTCTTTTCGCCTCGGCTGCTCACCAAGTTAAAACTTTCATCCTCAATCATAAAAAAAAACAAACACATTCCTATCACAAACACCAACGTTAACTCTATTTACATCAATATTCACAATACATTAAAATTTCAAAATTAAAATTCAGCATAAATTTCAGTATCAGAAAATTTCAAGATTAAATTTGTTATCATTTTAATGTGCATCCAGAATTAAAGTCCTTGTAGGATGCCTACTAATTAATAAAACAATATATGCAGACCTGAGTCTGAGTACAAAGGGAGCATCTCCCACCCCTTTACGTTAATTAACCAGGTTCGTCTAATTGAGCTCAAAGACATACCCAAATTTTCATCATAATCCAGAACATCAATACTAAATACTCCTTTCTACTTAAACAAGAAAATTTCACCTTAAAATTAAAAATTTGTTGTTAGTACCAATTCACTACTGTCCATTTTAAGTAAATAAATTATAAAGTTATTCAACACACACCAAAACATCAAAATCGAACAACAAAGCATAAGTTACCTGAAGGTTAATGCACTCGTGGCTCCAATGTACATCGTCCTCTGTTAATCACACCATTCCAACTGGGTTATGTTTAGGTCCTCGGATTACTGGTCGCCTTTAAAATTTTCTACACCACCATTCATCTAAAGTTGTTTCAGTGCTTTTCCGGAACTCATCTGTGTATATCTGTATCTTGTTTTGTGGATCCAGTCACGTTTACGAATCATTTAATTATTAACACCCCCGAAAATAGCAAAGAAATTCATACTTCTTTCACGCTATACGCCAAAACTGCCTACTTTTGTGTATTCATTTGTCGTTGCAAATTTGAATAATTGGTACAGTACTCGCAATTATAACTAGACTTTATTACCTTGCATCTTCTTTTCTAAGTGCACTAAATTACTTTCATTGTGGCACGTAAAGAACAAACTGTTTTAAAGTATTAAATAATCACCAAAATATACGAGCAAATTGTTTAAATTATTGAATCAAAATCAAAAAATTAATCGCTAGCCTGTATGTCGCTTTTGTCCCCAAAACGGACAGTTTCTAGAATTTCGCATACTATGTTCCCATCTCGACCGCCCGGCACGCGGTTCTTATTAAATTTGCACTCGCACCAGTTAAATCTCAGAAATTTTACACACGGCACGCAACGTCTGAGAATAACTAATTAATTTTTATACAGAAATGTTATTTTTACCTCTCATGTTTGCCTCTTATTTTCAACCAATCGCAACCCAGTGACGTTGCTCAACCCACGCCTTTTACTATATGTGTCTCTGTCTTGCGCATATTATCTGTCTCTATCTACCCTGTTTTGAGTGGTACAAATCGATATTCTTTAGTATCGGTTATTTTCAATCCACGTGGACTGTGAAATAACCCACCTTATTAGCATTTCTCGTGAATATTAAGCGACGGTTTCTCCAACATTCTCCGTAACCATTTGTTTTCTGCAAAATTTACGCAGAACGAGACTTTTAAAAATACGCAGGTGTTCATTCGTCCTACTTCTAACTAATACTTCTACGATTTGAATATTATTGGGTTTTTACAAGCTTTTATGCATATTATATGTTACTAATGGTTCAATTAATTCCAATTAAAATAATACCCTTTAATTTTTACTGAATCCTAATTAAATATTCAATTATTATTTGTACATTTTGTTTAATACTCGTTACTTAAACTTGAATTAATTAATATAAATTTTGCACGTAATTTCCATGTGTCTCTTTACTTGGAATAATTAAACTACACGTTGAGCATTTTAATACTGCTTCTTTTTATAGAAAGCGTCTTGTAAATAATTTAAATCTCTTATTTTTAATGAAACGAAGGAATTTTTATGCTCCACGGTTTTTTAATAAAGCGTATTATCTAATAAAATTCCTTATACACGGTGATTAAAATTATTTGATGTAATTAATTAATTTTCTACCCTGGTCTAAATATGAGTAATATATATATATATATATATATATATATATATATATCCCATTCGGATCTCCGGAAGGATGTTATCGGAAAGATTAAAGGAAGAGCACGGAACATTTTGCGAATCGGAGCGTGGAATGTCAGAAGTATGAAGCAAGTAGGTAAGCTAAAGAACTTGAAAATTGAAATGGATAGTTTAGTACTAGACATAGTTGGAATCAGCGAAGTTCACTGGCAAGAGGTGGGGGGATTTTTAGGGTGGATACTTTAGGGTAATTCATACTGGATCAGAAGAACGAAATTTGGTTGTGGGAATATTTATGCGAAAAAGAATAGGGCACTGTGTAGAAAACTACTTATAAAGAACGAAAGAGTACTCATGGTTAGATTAGAATCTAAACCGGCAAATACAGTAATAATGCAAGTATACATGCCCACCTCTAGCTACAGTGACAAAGATCAATTTTTTAGCTATTTATACACCAAGTGTGTTATTAAGCTTTCTCATAGCTCTGTTTAGATTTAATGGGTAGCAAACTTTCAGTTGCTTTTAGAGCTTGCGTTGCATTTATTGCTGGCAACTCTTGATCAGCCATTTTGCACTATTAATATTAAATAAATGTGACAAATGTCCAAAACATAGGAACGTCAATCTGTTTATTGTCATCATGGAAAACAGTATGTAGGTGTGTTTAATAGTTATATAGTAAAATCCAAGGTAAATTCTAAAATAGAAAACTTACCTATCGCCTATTTTTTATTTTATATATGAGGTAAAATATAAAATCTTGTATGCACCATTTGTGTTACTATGTGATAACGCCCATCGGGCGTAATCATCTTAATAACACACTTGGTGCATAAATAGCTAATTGCTAGAAAAAAGATTGCACTCTACAACCAGTTTGAATTCATAAAATTGGAAGAGTACCTAGTGTTGAAGCGAGCTTTTTGAAATTGCCTAGCACAAGCAGAACATCTAGTTAGTTGGCAAATTTAGAAGGTAGTATGACCGACATTATGTTGAACAATCGGAAAACACAAAAGTTGGCATCGCTAAGAAAATATTATATTAAGTAAGAGGAGCTGATGAAACGGACACAGAATATTTAGAAATCCAAACGAGAAGATTCTATCAAAAAACAAAAGTTATTCATATTTTCATAGTCAAACGTTTTATTATGAAATGTTTACATTTAATGTAATATAAATTATGCATACCGCGCCACTTCCGAATTTCAAAACTATTTGCATGTGATTTTCATTTGTAGGGTATCTCTGGAGCACCCCTGATTAGATTGCAACAATAATCTGTAAGCATCGTGGTGCTCCACTTCCCTTATATCAGTTTTCACAATTCATGATGTCCTGCCGAAACCTTCCACCACGTTCGTCACTCACAAACCCTAAATTTGCGGGTAAAAAATCCAAATGCGAGTGGAGAAAATGAATTCTCAAAGACGTGTTGCAATCCATATCGCTGAATGTGGAAATTTGAAAAATTACAATTTTGTTCTTAATTTTTTGCGTTTGTAATTCCTGAGAAATTGGAACACGCCTCTTTAAATTATACTTATGCAACAGCCTCAGTCCAAGTCAGTTTGGAATCGAATCCGCTATGCTTTATGGTGTGACGAATTTGCGACCCAATAAAAATTCCTTTTTATTTATGCCTCACTTAGTCTGGGAAACCTCTCTATCGGATATAGGAATCTTTCATCGCCTTTATTTAAGGCTTTGACAAAGTTTTTCATCAGTTCCAGTTTAAAGTGCAGTTGTGGTATCAAAACTTTCTTTGTATCAACGTAAAGAGGAGTTGTAACTCTTTTTCTCCGGCAACAAGGTTTCCTCGCATTTTCCAGTATTTTATAAAGCACTGTTTATCATTTGCTCTGCTGACCCATTCGCAGGCAAAACAGCAGTACTTAGTGTAACCCAATGTCAATCCTAAGAAAAGTGCTATGTTTTTTAAATTACCATATGTGCTGCACCCATGTTCAGTATACTTAATTTTTTCAAGTAAAGTTTACATATTGTCATTGTTTTTTTTCTTATATACTGCGTGGGCAATAGGAACAGAAGGGTATGAATTTCCATTGTGGAGGAGAACTCCCTTCAAGCTTAGAAGAGATGAATCAATAAATAGTCTCCAGTCATTAGTTATGTATTTATATCCTAATGCATCCATTAGTCCAAAAACATGTACACAGTACACCAACTGATCAGTTATACAATGTAAAAACGATGAAGAAAATCTTGTTTATGTTTCCGATATGTGAAAATATGCATACCACTCTGTAATAGATTCTAATCTTGCAACCTTGATCGCAACAGTTCAGTTTGAGCTTTTGGCAAATTTAAATCGCGTACGAAGTCGTTAAACTTATCTTGTGAAAGTAAATATCAAATGGTCAGAAATCAAGATCCATAGATTTAACAATATTACCTTCAGCAACATTCATATCATCGCCAAGGTATATGATTCTGGACGTTTGGGAACAGGTAAATTCTGGCTGTGACTAACTGGTCTAAGAGCTGACTGTAGTTTTGGCTACTGTACAGTATGCCTCGATTTCAGTAACATTACAAATAAATTCGTCAAGCAAAAATTAGCAATATGTTTCATGATCTTCACACCATAGGTACTGCAAAGGCATCGCCTTACGAGTACCTTTAAGCTATTCCTTAAATTTACAGCATACGTTACGTAAATGATGTGCAGAGCTCAAGGTTTATGGTGATCTCCTAGTTTGCACCAAAGTAAACCTCATAAGCCTTTTTTTTTATTAACGTAGTTATTGTCTTTTTGTGAGATTTAATCAAACTCGGCACATACCTAAAAAAAAAGGTTGATTTACACACCTTCCCAATAGTCTATAAAGTCATCAGCAACATATACTGTACAGTAAAATGATGATGTAATTTTGTCTGGAAATGAGTAGTTCAAGTATAGCGAACGAAAATTAAATCTCTTGGATATTTTACAAAGAGGAATAGCCAATAACCGGTTTTGCTGTGTTTGCAGCTCACCAGATTGGAGAGTCCCTCTTTGCAAAACAACCAACCATGATCTTGAATTATATGGGAATTGTTAATGCCTTTTACATTTAGTTTAATTTGTAACTAATTAAATATCACATATTGCATAAATTGCTAAGTGCCATCCTGGCTTCTACACATTTATGGTTTTCCAAAACGATTCAATCCGAAGCAAGTCGAACACATCCCTTGTTTTCCTATTTTAATCTTATAAATAACAGACGTTAATTTGTGTCACTGCGTGTTCGTCGTTCGTCCTTAACACATTGTGCATATCACAATTGCACGTTGCACTTATAAACAAGGCATACAGTGGCTTAAGTGCGTGGAGTTAGTTATCGCAGCGTAAACAATCAGTGGTCACAAAATTAGTGGCAAAACATTCGCCTGTCGGCATCTTTGAACATTGGTGAAATGGCATGGAATGGCAAGTAACCTATGAAATACAGTTCTAAACAACAGCAGCTTTATTCGTTATACAATTTGGCATTACCAGCGTGGTTGAACGTATTGTAAGTAGTAAATTATGTTTAATTTTTCACTGCATGCAACAGGAATCATAGTGTATTTTTATATACAAAGCATTTCCCATACCCCCCTCTATACATGGTTGTTTTGCAAAGAGGGACGCGTCAATTTGATAAGCTGCAAGCACAGCGAAACCGGTCATTGGCTATTCCTCTTTTTAAAATAACCAACAGATTTAATGTTCGTTCCCTATACTTAAATTACTCTTCTCCAGACAAAGTTAAATCATCATTATTAAGCTAGAAGCGCATTAGCTTCTGTCGACCGAGATCCCCAGAAACAGTAGGTGCAGTACTTTCTTAGAAAGTCCGCTAATGTTATAGTGGGTAACAGGTCATTTATTATTTCCACCTTAGTTGTCATAGACTAGTTAACATTATTGAATTTTGTCTGGCAATGCCATCTTCACTAAAATATCGGAGATTTAAAAAAGTTTCAGATAGTTAGTATAGAGTAAGTATAGAGGGCGTTTGGGAAATGTTTTGTATATAAAAATACACTTTGATTCTCATATAATTCAAGATGATTGTTGGTTGTTTTGCAAAGAGGACGCGCCAATCTGATGAGCTGCAAATACAGCGAAACCGGTCATTGGCTATACCTCTTTGTAAAATAACTAACAGATTTAATTTTCGTTCGCTATACTTGAACAACTACAAAATTAGATCATTATTATTAAGCTAGAAGCGCATTAGCTTCTGTCGATCCTCGGTAACATTAGGTGCAGTACTTTCTTAGAAGGTCCACTAATGTTATAATAGGTAACAGTTATTATTTCCACCTTAGTTGTAATGTACAGTAAAATATTATTTGTATATTTATATTTCGTATCTATTTATAGACGCGTTTAGAATATCAACTGCTGATCATCCTGTCCGTGGTGCTTATATATATATATATATATATATATATATATATATATATAAAGCCGGCCTTTTCAGCGATTTCTGGTACCTTCACCAGACATAACGCTGGTTACATTCCCAAAATGAGTCACCCGCCAGATATCGTTGGCTACTATATGTTATACAACGTAAACTGTCTCTTACGAATATCTTAATACCTGAGGGTGATACAAAAATTCTGAGTGCAAATTAGCTTTCGGCGACCAACAATACACAAGAGACGTCCATCAGACATCAGGACACAAAAATTGTGTTAGTCTGAGTAATTATTAAAATTTTGACATTTGTTTTGAGGTATTATATCATTGTTGTTAATGGTGGACTTTATACTTAATCATTATGGACTAGTTCCTAAAGAGATACTTTACGGTCGCTAAACTTCTCCATAAAACAAAAAGTACATGCTAGATCGAAGATACTTAGAGATACTATAGAATACTCTTCATGAAGTTATTACTATTTTGCCCACATTCGGTTAGCTGTTTCATGCAACTCTCCAAAATCTCTCTAATCTAATCTGCGCCAGTTGCTTATGTCAACATATCTGGTGCAACCAGACAGATTTCTTTTCTATATTAAAAGTAATCAAATTTAACACAGGAAATGAAGTCTTTTTACGTCGTTGCCATACATACGTGTTATTTAAAATTTGTCATCATTTTGATTTAAATAAAAATGTGAGATACAGAAAAATATAAAACCTGTGCCCTAGAAAGCATCCGATTTATATCCATTAACTGAAGCAAGACACATATTACCCTGAAAATCAATACATTCATTTCCCGAGAACTTCCTTTTTCCTTGTCATAAAATAAAAATGTTATCTTTAAAATTTTTAGAAGTTTGTATATTTCATAAGCTATGCAAGAACTTGCTCGCACATAGATATAACTTTCTACTGCTTTGCAGTTTTATCAAGAACTGTAGTTTTACAATTTTAGAAGTTTTGTAGATTTTAGTTTGTCTTGAAAATTTCCAATAAAGTTTGAGATTGTGTTTCCGAGACAAAAATCTAATATTGGGAATGGTATGGAAGTAATTTTAGAAATTGGTTTATGCATGGCTATTTACATTAAAGTCAGTTTGTAGCGAGTGTCTTTTCTTGTTACGGTTCAAAATCTATCATAAGTTTAAAGCAGATTCCTCTCAAAAGCTATATAAAACTGGATGCCATTAATCTGTGTCTGTACTTAGAACAGCTTTTAAAAATCTGAAAACAATTTTGTCGTTCTCATGCTGAGTTACGTTATCTGTTTTATGTCAATACTTGCAACGTATATATATAATAATTCATTTTCCGAAGTTCAATTAGCAAGAAGGCGATAGATATGGAAATAGATAAACAAAACAAGAAATGCTTTATATGTGATTTTACATAGAACTTTTAATAAGCGTGAAAAGTATAAAAATGAAAATTATGCCTAATATGTTAATAACATTAAATGTAAATTTCTAAAAGCGTTATGTTGCAGTTTAGTTAAAAGCCAGTTGAATGCCTTAACTCGTTGGGCGCCATTTACGCACACTAGCTGTTGCGAATGCAACCAATTTTCAATTGGTTTATTGTGAAACTATCTGCAGCAGCTTCAAAAGAACAAATCTATGCTTTATCGTAATCGATGTAGACTTAAGCCAGCAAGGATGTTGTAGATCTTTTATTTAGAAATTTAACTTTTGTTACCCTTTTAGGAACAACAACATTTTCTTTCAAAACAAGAATCTGACAATCACTCCTGTCAAAACTCATGCCTATTCATTTCACTAATTTAGCAGGATTTCATGATTTGAAGTAGTATCACATTCAAGCTGTTATATAGTCTAACTTAAAAAGAATATAAAATTCAAACAACCAACAACATTAGAAATAAAGTTGCGCCATTTCTGACAGTCTTCCACTGTGTAAACTTATTAACCTTTAGTAGGTTCACCAGACTGAGGCAATTCTCGTTCTAGTTTGACAAGCCTTACTGCAGATTGCTCAAATATGCCATTAGCGGTGTGAATTGTTGCTCATCTTACTTGACGTCAGCAGACATACGAACTTGCACCACGCTTTCTCTAGACTACTAGTTTTTTTGTGATTGTCTTTATCTACAACTGGAACAATGTCATTTACTTCCAAAAGCAATTCTGGTTTATGCCATTTACCTCGTAGTAGAAGGTCTGATAAATATTCGTACACAAATCTTTTCCAGCAACAATTAGCAAGGTGTTCTCAGTAACCGTAGTTGTTTCACAAAACCTTAGCTTCAAAAATAATTTGGGGTTAGGGCTTCTGATTGCTCACTGTCCAAGAGTAAATAAGTCAACGGCCTGGAATTTACAACTGCCAACAAGCAGCTTCGTAATAGGGGTTCACTCGGGTTTGCATGATTATTGTTATAAAATTATTGACCTTTAAGAATGTACCTAAAGGAATGGTGTTTTAAAATGTATTATGGATCTAATGTAAATAGAGTGTGGCATATTTGGTCAATCGAGTTATTTTTGAGTGTGTGTGATTGGTGTGAATGTCTATTTAGGTATCAGCCTGAGGATATTGAGCGGAGGTTTTGGATGTAACAGGTAGGTATCAATATTATTTAGGAAATTAGATAAGAGGAATTATTAGGAGCAGCCGAGGGCAAGATTCGAGCTAAAACATCACAGAATTATGTCAGCCCAATTTGTTGGGCACGTTTTAGAGAGTAAAGCTCGAGTAGTTAGAGCATAAGCAAAGACACGGCATTTATGTCAGCCCAACAGTGGGGCATGATTTCAGGCACGTTTCAGGTTAACCTCACAGTAATTATGGCTTCCCAACGCTGGGGCACGATTGTACAGGTATAACCTCGCAGTAATTATGGCGACCCGAACGTGAGGGACTCGATTCCAGGTAAAAAGAAAAAATATCTTTTTATTTCAGGAAACTGGCGACTTGAGAGGAAAGGTTGAATTGTTGAAAATAATTTTAGTAAGTTTTAGATTTATTTTGGGTGTGTGTTAAACGGATGTTAAGAAAGGAGTGGCTTAGGAGTGAAGGAGTGGAAATTAGAAGTGACTATAGTGCGTTATTTAAAAAATCAGGAAAAATGGATGAAGCAGGAGGTAGTAGGGATCAATCGAGAACAGAATCGGGAGAGCAAAAAATGAGCAGATAATGAGAATGTTAGAGAAAATGCGACTAGGTAGAGAGGAATCAAACCGGAAATTAGAGTAGATGAGTGCCGAATCGACAGGAAGTTTGAGGAGATTAGGGAAATGGGTGAACAATCAAAAAGAAGAGTAGAACAGATGAGTGCCGAATCGAACCGGAAGTTTGAGCAATTGACAGAAACCTTAAGTGAGAAGATAGAGAGGTCAACTAAGGAATTTTCTGATTTCAAGAATAGTTTAACAGTAAAAATGGGGGAGGTTGAAATTAGAGTTGAAAGAAATGAAAGGAGTATAAGTAGGATTCGAAGTGAGATTGGACAACTAAAAACGGAAGTTAGAATTTTTTGTGAAGAGGAGATCAATGGAAAAATAATTTAGGTAAGTGAGTCATGTAGAGACCAGATAGGCAGAGTTGCGAGAGGTGACAGCGATTAAACAAAATATAAGTGCTTTAGCGGGGGAGAGCCCAAGGCTGTTTACGAGTAATATTTCAGTAGAACAACAAATGAAATTTTATGGAGACAATAGGGTGAACCCACAAATTTTCATAAATAATATCCGGACATTAGTGTGTAATTTATATGACGAACAAACTAAATTAAATGTAGTAAAGGCTTTGTTAAAAGATAACGCAGAAGCCTGGTATAATTTGGTAGGGTCAGATATTGAATCATATTTAGATTTTGAGGAAAAATTTCTTAAGCACTATTGGAGCAATCATAGGCAGGATCAGGTTAGGGATGATCTAATTGCAGGGAAATACAAGAGAGAATTTGGAGGATCCCGGGAACAATATGCGATTAGAAAATATAGCATCGCGAAGCAATTAAATCCATCTTTGACGGATTGTCAAATCATCAAATATTTGTCGAGACATTTTGAAAGTGAGGTTAAGCAACACGTTGCTCTACAGAACGTGTAAGTTTGGGAAGACCTTGGGAGAGCAGGGACAGGAATATAAATGCAGTACGATTCGAGGGTAGGAAAGATAATGCGTATATTCAAAGGGGGACAAATCACAATTTTAGGATTAATTGGGGACCAAGGGGAAACTATTTCAGGAGTAACCGCAGCACGAGGGGAGCTATTCCAAGACCTGGGGTACAAAGGCAACATAGTTCACCCGAGATCAATAGGACGTCGACGAATATGGATAATAGGGAAAGATCTGAGGGACAGGACACGAACCGAAGGACGTATGCACAAGTTGTGGAAGGACAACCAGGATCTAGTGGAGAGAGACCAGAGCTAAGCAGGATTTTTAAAGAAGGACAAACCACTAGAAATTAAGATTTTTAAATATGAACATCCACGCGAATTTATGGACATCGAAGAAGAGAAGGAACCAGAAAAAGAAAAAATTTGTTTGTCGGTGGTTGAAATTAAAATTTTAAATAGGTATGTAGGATCGTTGCTCGATTCAGGAGCGGAGGCGAGTTTGATATCGGAGGAATTCGTCAAGGAGATCCAAGATGAAATTAGAAATAGAGTTATGCCGATAAAAAGGAGTCATCTAATAGCTCCTAACAAGAAAAGGTTTGCGGTAGGCAATAGTATGGTCATGTTAAGGGTAGAAATTAGATTAGTAAGTTGTGAGCAGGAGTTTATCATCGTTCATGGACTAAAATTCAAAAGTATTATAGGAGTAGATTGTATGAGGATGATGGGGATTATAATTAATTGTGATAAGAGTTTGGTGAAGGTAAAGGACATATAGTTGCCCTGGATGAGTAGGTATGAGGTCACTGAGGATGACACTGGGTTGAATGTAAATGTGTTAGAAGTAGATGAAGAAGAGAAGAAAATAATACATACTTTTAAATGTCCAGATGAGAAAGTTGAAGGAGTACAAAATTTATTAAGAAAACATTCTGAGCTAGTAGGAGTACAAGCGAGCACAGCATTGGGTTACGAACATGAGTTAGAAGTTAATAACTAGAAACCATTCAATACAAAAATCTATCCTATACCCGCAGCATATAAAAATCAGGTAAACCAAGAACTTGTAAAAATGTTAGAAGACGGCATAATAGAAGTTTCAAACGCACATTTTTTGAAGCCGTTGGTGGTCGTTAAGAAAAAAGTTGGGAGTATTCGTTTATGTTTGGACGTGACAAAGATCAATCAACGAACTAAATCACAGTTTCATTGTCCACCGTTCATGGACACACTTTTAGCAAGGTTAAGTGGCAAACGTATTTTTAGCAAGCTTGATTTTAAGAAATTCGTTCTGGTTAATTCCTTTGCATCCTAATTCTAGAAGGTACGCAGGGTTTCCCACAGAGGGAAAATGTGATAATGGTAAAATGCTATTGTTTGGTTTGTCCACATCGGAGGTAGTAGTAGTAAATAAAAAAGAAGTTAAGAATCAGGACGTAGAAGATAATTTTATTTTATACGAAGTAAAGAAGATAATAGTGATAGAAATCGGAGTAAAGACAAAGGTGCTAATTATTAAATATGTGAGGAGGTTGACATGTCGTATTAAGAAAAGAGTTAGATTTAAATAACGAAATAGGATAGGTTTAGATAGATAGTAAAAGATAAATAGAGTTAGGTGTGAATAGATAGTGATAAATAAAGAAATAGAGATAGGTGGAGATAAATAGTGAAAGATAGATAAAGATAGGTGTAGATAGATAGTGATAGATAAAGATAACTAAAGATAGTTGTGGATAGATAGTGATAGGTTTAAGATAGATAGAGTTAGGTGTGAATAGATAGTAATAGATAAACATAATAGTGATAGGTATAGAAGTAAAGAGATAGGGTTAAGAATAGGGATAGGTGTAGAAGAATAGGGATAAGTAGAAGTATAGTGATAGGTGTAAAATAATAATGATAGGTTTGGTAATAGGGATAGTAATAGTGTACATACAGAATTAATTTTGGGGAATTTGAATATAAAGAAAACAACAAATCTGTGTTGTTCTTACTATTAAAATAGGGGGATAATATCGTGTAATTAAGAGGTCATTGGGATATATAAGAGTACATGTAAACTCATTGGTTGAGCACTTGTGAATAAGGGAAAACAAATTTATTTAATTAGGGAGTTGGAATATTTTTAACAATAATTTTTTTACCTTAAGTAGTGTATAGTAATGTAGGATCGATGTAATTTGGCCAAGGATAATGTACCATAATATTTGTATAAACATAGGGCAGAATAAATAATAATTAGGGTAAAATCATTCTAACATATTTAAATTTGTAGTAAAAAGCTAAAAGCGTGGAGCAGGTGTTAAAACAACATTTCTGTTCTCAAACGTAAAATCCGACACGTTTAAACAAAACAACGAGGGGAGATAATTTCTCGGTAAGCGGTAAGCGGTGAAAAGTATAAAAATTAAAATCGTACATAATATGTTAATAACATTAAATGTAAATTTCTAAAAGCGTTATATTGCAGTTTAGTTAAAAGCCAGTTGGAATGTATTAACTCGTTGGGCGCCATTTACGCACATTAGCTGTTGCGAATTCAACCAATTTTCAATTGGTTGATTGGGAAACTATCTGCAGTAGCTCCTAAAGAACAAACCTATGCTTTATTGCAATCGATGTAGACTTAAGCCGTAAGGATTTTGTTGATCTTTTATTTAGCAATTTAACTTCTGTTACCCTTTTAGGAATAGCAACATTTTACTTTTAAAACAAGACTCTGACAATCACTCTTGTCAAAACTCATGTCTATTCATTTCACTGATTTAGCATGATTTCGTGATTTGAAATAGTATCACATTCAAGCTGTTATATAATCTAACATAAAAAGAATATAAAATTCAAACAACCAACAACATTAGAAATAGAGTTGAGCCATTTCTAACAGTCCTCCGCTGTGCATTCTTATTAACCATTAGTAGGTTTGCCAGATTGAGGCAATTCTCGTTCTAGTTTGACAAGCCTTACAGCAGATTGCTCAAATATGCCATTCGCGGTTTGAATTGTTGCACATCTTACTTGACGTCAGCAGACATACGAACTTGCACCATGCTTTCTCTAGGTCAGTAACTTTTTTTGTGATTGTTCTTATCTACAACCAGAACAATGTCATTTACTTCCAAAAGCAATTCTGGATTATGCCATTTACCTCGTAGTAGAAGGTCTGGTAAATATTCGGACACAAATCTTTTCCAGCAGCAATTAGCAAAGTGCTCCCTGTAACCGTAGTTGTTTCGCTCAACCTTAGCGCTGTCCGTTATAGCTGCCATTAACTTATCACCGCCGGACGAGAGCTTCAAACATAATTTGGGGTTAGGGCTTCCGATTGCTCACTGTCCAAGAGTAAATAAGTCAACTGCCTGGAATTTACAATGTTTTCAGCAGTCATCAAACAGCTTCGTAATAGGGGTTCACTCGGGTTACGGGTTGATAAGGAACCATAAAGCATAATTTTTGTCGTTCTTATCAGCCTTTTGTAGCTGCCATCCATATGCAGAGATGCGGGAGAGCTGAATTGTCAAGGACTGTGATTTTTTGTTCGTTGAGTTTTTTATTCCGTTTTTAATAATTCGTTCACAGGCAATAAAGTTTGTTTCGCTGTCACTACATATGACATTAGGTTAGCCCCTTCTGGTCATGAAATCCCGAACTTATTGAACGCAGTGGTCAGCGTTTAGATTGTGTGTGATCTCAATATAGATTGCACGAAATGTCAGGCAAGGGAACAACACTTCCCATCTCTTTTCGATCGTCTACCTTGCTACGTTCCATTCCGTGCTGGTAAATTTACTGTCTCCTTAAGCCATTTAAGTTTCGACTTATTTAAATATACACGTTCGCTATACTTTTATTATTTCAATTTCGAAAGTTAGTCAACCACCTTTGCTAGTGCTTTATTTAATTCACAAGTCCGCATGTTTAACTTATACTTTCTGATTCTTTATATAGGCATACGTTTTTGATAATCAAAAATTTCCCTAAATGTTGCTACTTTAAAAATACAATTGAAAATCGTTTTTGGTTCGGTTGCCATTTAAATTCATACAAGTTAGTTATTAGAGTTATATTTTACACGTGCTTGTGTGTTTATTTATTATTTTAGGTACAAATGTTTTTAAAAAAAGACGAATCGGTTTGTGTGTCCTGTCATTTCCTTGTTTAGACTCCTACCCCGCCCCAATCTTTGACTATGTTAGCGTGGCAGTCATTTTCTTTCTTTTCTTTCTCTGCCCCTTTGTTACACCGTAATTCGAGCGAGTTCGCTCCTTATTCCTGATTGCGTTCTTTCCTTCCTGGCCCGCTTGTTTTACAGGTAACAACCTACTACCACTTGTAAGGGCCCAAAATAGGCAATCCCCACAAATCTGAAAGGTCCTGTATTGCAAGACACTCTTGTACTAGGCAGATGTGATGTTTCAAGTTTTAGTGGTTGGGTAAACATTAGTTGCATTTATTACAATTGCCTCTGATTGAAACAAATCAACCCTAAGTTTTGGAATAAAATATCTTTTCCAAATCTCATTTACTACCATATCATTGTTTCGATGAAGGTAGGCACTGTGATAGTGAATTAGTATTAATCAATCCCGTTAGATAGTGCTTTCTGGGTAGAATAATCGGACGCTTACTCTTGATTGCAATGCAAGTGACTGGAATCTATTTGTCTGCGCACCCACAATATATTAATTTCGTATACGAATGCTGATGTTCTGTAAAGTGGGATGGATGGTAAAACGGAATTAATTCTTGGCCCTTGGGTTCGTTTAAACAAGTAGTTAATTTCTTCACCGTAATGAACCCTTTGTACTATGGCTATTGACCATATTCTGGTTTTGTTTAACTTTTAGAGTAATGGATTCTTAGTATGGTGAACATATCCAACAGTTCTCAGCAATTTCTTATGGGTTTGGAAGGGTTCAACTTCTATGAGGCGTTGGGTTAATACGTGAATAGATAATTTGCTTTCTTCAGCTTGCATATTGTTTTGCTGTATCTAGACAAGCGATTTTCAGCTAAATATAGGAAGTTCGGTGCCGTGTATCAACGGTAGTCGAGTTCTAATTTAGGGTTAACTAACCATTTAGTGACTTTTTTGGCCACATTTAATGCAGTGAGTACAATTGCCAATTTATAGCAGAGGAATTTTCATAAATTTTGGCAACTTCGAAAGCTACAAACTTTGCCTGTTTGCGTAGAGCCTCATTTCTAATCCAACGTAGAACTGATTCAGAATCGGACAGTAAACTCACTTGGATATTTTGATGTTCGTATATTCCTTTATAAACTTGACGAGTATAGCTCCCAGAACAGCAGCATTCAATTCTAGTCTACGAATTGTAGGTAGTTTTACGGAGGTAACCTTTGTTTTAGCTGCCACTAGGGCACTTGCTACCGCTGAATCCCTTTCGGGAGCAGCACTTGCATGGTCGCTAGCATCGACACAGATATGTATTTGCACATCTGCCCCTTCCCACGAGTCTACCACTTTAAATAGCACTTCGATATGTTCAGTTTTTCTATTTTGGGCTGAAGCTTCATCCAAGTTCGCCATTTTAGATAATGTTCGTCGAGAATGCATTCGTCTCAATCTACATGGCTGCGCGATGCTTCTTGCAGCAGGATTTTTAGAAGGATCACAAAATTTGCTATTAGCCCGATTTAGTCAAAGATCGACATTAGCACACGTATCACCTACCGCTTTGTTGGCTTACGGTTATATTTGACATCTACGCATTTTTTGTTACATTAAGGCGAAAAGGTAAATATTATAGATAAGGAAATCCCAAAAACCAGAAGTCTAAAAAAGAGTGGTGCAAGTGCGTAAGTCTGCTGAGGGTCAAGTAAGAAGTGTACTATTCAAACCACAAATGGTGTATTTGAGCCACCTGCAGTAAGGCTTGTCAAACTAGAACTAGAATTGCCTCAATCTGGCGCAGATACTAAATGACATTATTCTGGTTGTAGATAAAGTCAATCTCAGAAGCCACAACCTAAGGGAATGGTGTATAAAATGCAAACAACTATCGACATTATAGGTAGAGAGCGCCATTCCCAACACCAGCATTAACAATTTGAGACGGTACAAAAAGCATCTACTTAAACTCGTGGATACGCATATACAGCATGATTTAGAGACTTGCTCCGACTGTAATAATTAGCGAACAGAAGTATAGCTATGGTGAGTGGACATTTTCGTCGTCTGGTTAATAGTGATTTAGATTCACGACTTTTATCGCTTGATATATTACTGTTCCTTAATTATTGAACAAACGTTTAAGTTCTTTATCTTATATTATGGACGTCATTTACCTAGGATTTTTCTCAGCGAAGTACTGTTTCAATTTAAAATACATATTCCTCGTCAAAAACGACTGCGTGTTTTGCGTTATTATAGACGCTTTTGGAAACTTTTAATCTTGTTATGAAAATGAAATGAAATTAAATGCCTGCAAACTAAAATTCTTTTAGAACGCGTTCAAATACTTCTTTTATAACGTTCCCTCGTCGAGTACTTCGATAATAGACGAAGACTTTTTAAAAACGGGTTTTACTCACAGAATTTTCTTCATGCTTATCTAAAGATACACTTAAATTACGCAATACGAATGAAGCCTATAAATCACGGGGTAGATGCATCTATAATACAATATACTGAATGTTCCAATAAAGACTGGGTGCTTCCACAAACACACTAGTATGAAAATGAGTATTTACAAAAATTTCCTTATTTTGCAAAGGTTCGGAATGTTGTGTGTTCACGGAATGATATATATATATATATATATATATATATATATTGATGTGATTGAGTCATTTTAAAGGTCATTTGGTACCAATATATATATATATATATATATATATATATATAATCTGTCTCATTCTCAATGACAACAATGTTTAAACATCTTCCAATAAATTGTCAATTTGTTTGTTATTGCTACCCCAGCGAGAAAGCGCTTTCCGAAATCTATCAAAACACTTCTACCTTACTTATATATTAACGTAGTTTAAGTACACATTAGTTTAACCTTTTTAGAAATCTACTACTTTGACACACTTACTGTATTGAAGAACGGAAGTCCCGTGTTAAAATGAATTAGCATAAAACTTAAACACCTGCGATTAATTTTGTCCAGAATAAGAACAGTTATTATACTTGTATCAAGGATAAGTATTATCTTTCAGCAAAATTTACGGACTTGTACTCATGGTATTATACTTCGCCAAAATATACAGACTTCCATCAAGAATATTATTGGCTAGCAAGCTGTCTTTAGATAAAATATCGAGCATCTTACCAAAGCCTGAGTGATCCTATCGTAGACTATGCAACACGTAGTAGAGTATTTCAAACCTTCCAAAAATTTGTTTGATTTTACGTCCTCTTTTTGAAGCTATACCTACAGGTGTTTTAAGGTCTGTTGCCAATTTTGCAGATTGGTATAAAATGACTTAAAACTCACATCTTTCCAGCAAAATGAACAAAAGTTTTATATCAATTTAAGGACACAAATTCTGACGCAATTGACGCCACTACAAGACACTGCAAACTAAAGCAATACATATTTACTTAGGGAAATTAAAAGCAATGTATTAATATTGCTGTCCGTAATAAACTTACAGATAAACACCCAACCTTGAAGGACTACTTACATAATGAAGTTGAAATAATTGTTCTAGTAAAATGCCTTTATGTATGCAAGATTCAGTAAAATTCGAAATTTTTCCTATGATTGATAAATAGGTTTATCTCAAAATAAATAACAACAAAGCCAATTTTCAAAGTTTCCCAACACAGGTGTAATTGAAATTTGCCTCTGAATCTAACATTTCCAAAGGAATGATGCATTCTTGCCAATCTGGACATAACATTGTACTAATTAACTCAGTTTTGTTTTGATACGAACACTTACCGCTTCCTAAAATAAATCTGCGATTAGAAAACTGTAGTTCATTGTACATGATTTTCTCCATATACTTACACCCCAAATCCAAACTCACAAATAATACATATTTATTTCCAATCATAATGGCAATGAGTACATTATTGACCTATGGAAGATTAGCAAATCAATAATTCATTTGTCTCATAACGTATCTCAAAGTCGGAAAATGACAGATCAATTATATTCCACCATAGGTTAGATAAGTTAGTTTAGCTGTGCCACTTCCAGTTTATAAGTTGTAGACGTCTTTGTCCGCCATCTGGACGGACAGTGTTAATACTTCGTTTGAAATTATAGGTTTGGTTTGCATCTACACTATACTTAAACGGTTAAAACTCTACTATGGTTCAGATCTAAGACAGCGTTGCAAATTAATTTGAAAGCTTGTAAATGCAAAAATTTATATTTCTATTTTCACTAAAATGAACTACATACATACTTTATGTATGTATGTAGGTCAAATTAATAAAACTGAAAATATAAACTTGTACATCATATAAGCATTTTAATAAATGAAATAAACAGAACATTTTATCCAAATATATTATTGGCTTATTGCATATTATCCATTGCGAATGAACCTACACCTTGCCGAAGTTCTAGATTACTAGAACAGGTGAAATGGCTTGCGTGTTCTAATGAGCTAAAAAGCTAAACTACAGGTCCACCCACAGTAGTAGGGTCGTTAGTGAGGAACCAGACTAAGACAGGTCCCCGAAAGAGGGCAGTGGCTTTTTCGATACTTAGATTGGCAGAGACTATGGGGTCGGTATGGCAGTCTAAGACACGCTACCGCGATGTGGAAGGCAACGGGAAACCACCATATTACTTCCCAAGTACACAGCGTACCTACATTATAATAAAATGATGGCATTTCTGGGGTAAAACATTCCGGAGTTAAAATAGTCCCCCATTCGGATCTCCGGGAGGGGACTACTTCGTAGGATGCAATCAGAAAGTTCAGAATAAAAGTCGGGAACATTTTGCGAGTCGGAGCGCGGAATGTTAGAAGCACGAAGCAAGTAGGAAAGCTAGAGAACTTAAAAATCGAAGTGAATAGGTTAGCACTAGACATAATAGAGATCAGCGAAGTTCGGTGGCCAGAGGCGGGCATATGTGTGGAGCACAGCGCAGCATGACTATAAAATACGGGTAGTAGCAAAGACAGACAGAAAAACGGTAGGAACCTTTTGGAATGCTGTGCTTCAGATGTATGACGACGATAGCATGGGCAGACAAAGATAATAACAAATAGGTTATAGAAATAGTAGGGGAACAAGGATATCTGGGGGAAAAAATAAGAAAAATAGAAGGGCAGAATACGGTCTAAGGCATTTTTGGGGAATAGTATGGGATATATTACAAGCAGAGATGGGAAAAAGGAGGTAGATGTAGACCTTAGACCTAGATTAGATAGTGATAGATGCAGACTGTGCAAATTTCAGGGAAATGTGTAGGTTAGTTCAGAATAGGAAACAACGAGGGTACGCGTCTAACCAGTTCCAGGACTGAAGACCTAATGATGATGATGATTACATATTAAAGGAAGAAGAAAAACTGATTTCAGATACTATTAATAAATACAATAAAACAGAGGCCATTGATATACAAATTAAAGAAAAAGCTATCATCAAAACTTATTTTATTCTTATAAGGATTTGTAAATCTATGCCTAGTGGCATTCCTTTTTCCACAACCTCTCGCATAGTAGAGAACATCCTTAATCCAGGATTCAGATGAAAATTTGTAACCCATTATTCTACTATTTGTTACAAAAACTAATAAACAAAAGTTTAACTTTAAGATATCAGTTTCTCTTAATATTCGGTTTTAAAATTAATTATTGTCCATTCGATATCAGTATATAATAACAGCCATTGGTGGTGAAATAAGTACCTACAAAAACAACACTAATGTATTTTTCTTAATCTTCTTTGGGAATTAAACCACTAATGGTTGTTAAAAT
Organism: Platerodrilus igneus; assembly: GCA_036346225.1. NCBI lineage: Eukaryota > Metazoa > Arthropoda > Insecta > Coleoptera > Lycidae > Platerodrilus > Platerodrilus igneus. The sequence goes on along the minus strand of JARFIW010000195.1, from coordinate 3,024,738 downwards.
CGTCTTTGTTCACGTTTCGATCCGTGACCTAAGATCGTTATCAAAATAATAAAAACTTTAAGTTTGACATTTATTTCATAAATCGAAGATAACTTTGATTTACTAATGTTTGATATATATGGCTTGAATACATTAGGTGAAAATTTTAAAGTTTAGAAGAATGAGTGCCTTCAATTTGTGTTGCCCCCTGGGAGCGACTTTCAGGTAGCCAATACGCGTAAAGTGAAATGAGCTGATTAATTTTTATATAATTAAATTTCATATAAATTCGATAACTTGAGGTTTGGAGAACATTTTTTAACATGTTTCTATTTATACCATTGAGAGGATGGTTATTAAAGAAGTGTGCGATTACGTTATCGTAAAGCTTAAACAGCCGTTTTTTTATATTTATCTTGAGGAGGAAAACCATATGATTCAGGCTACCTCTTTGGTAGTGCCGGACTTTCACCGACTAAAAAACCTCCTCTGTTGTTTTCATTGTTCTGAGGCGACCTTAGGGCGAGTTTGCACTTGACAAATACCAATGCTGTTCTACGAATATTTTATATGGTTCTGAGTCAACCCTATGGCGGGTTTACACTTGTCAGATACCAATGCTGTTCAACAAAGATTGTATATAGATCTGAGGCAACCCTATGGAGGGTTTACACTTGTTAGATACCAGTGCTGTTCTACGGGGCTGCTAATATGCCTATTGTTATGTAATTGGTTATTGTATATATAAATAGAAATCACGTATGTAGGCTGTTTTTCATGTTAATATCGCAAGAAAAACTCAGGAAAAACAATGCTACCTAGATATTGAAGGCATTTGATTTTCATTTGTTATTTCTTTTAGTAATGGAATCCATTGTTTACTGAATGTCACGGATTCGTTTGCTACGCAGTTATTTTTATGCAGCGTTATATAAGCAGCTTCTTTGATTTTGCGTTTTTGGTGGTTTTCTTCTTTGTCAATAATTGCGTCCTCCCATTTTATTTTATGACTGGAGTCCCATTCATGTTGGCAAATCATGGATTATTCAACATCTATTTTTTATGTATGATTTATGTTCTTTTAATCGAACTTTAAATGGTCTGGAACTTTCCCCTATATAAAACTTGTTACATTCGCACGGTATGTTGTAGATGCAGTCTTTTGAGCTTTGTATTGCGTTTTTAGGTTTTGTTTTTGTTAATTGTGTTCTTAATGTATTGTTGGTTCTAAATACTATTTTGATTTTAATTTTCATAAGAATAACGGTAACAAAAAATGATTTTGATAAAATTCTCGTTAGTGCAAAAACCTACTACAAATCGGAATTTTCCAGACAAAAAGAAATTCACATAAAGAAATTAAAAAATCTATTTATAGAGAAAAGTAACACGCAAACTAAAACGCTAGAAAACAGCAACACCATGCTAAACACCGTCAAAAATTTATCGAACAGAACTATTAACGACAGAGAAAAACTAATTCTATCAAAAGGTCTGAACTTTGCAGTAACATCAAAATCAATACCGACCTGGATATATGCAAGAAGCCAATAATAAAAATCACAGTTCACAACGAATTTTTTGAAATGCAGCAATTCGAATTAAACAATCTTTAAGTAGCGCTACGGTTATATAAACAATAATTATAGACGTCAAATTAATATCAGATAAATGCCAATAATGATTGTTGTTAAAATTGTGGGCACTATCTATTCGGGTAGTGTTAATACTAAAATAAGCCAACAGAATCAAATGTAGAGTGCCCATATCGTGTATCCCACGGTCGGAAAGTTGTTCAGTTGTTAATGTTAAAATGACAGTTATGCGTTTAATCAGCACAGTGCAAGATATACTTAATACTAATACGTTAAATACCGAATTTGAATTTTGTACTGCACCCTTCCTTTTTACAAGTAGGAATGGGTGTACAACAGAGTCTATACAAAACTCTGGCGGGACTAGCATCGACCGTTTGTGGCTGCGGTAGATGGCAAAAAACTATATCTCAGGAGTTTTTACTCTTAGATATTTTGAGAACAAAGTTAAATTTTACCCAGACAACTTATAGGGATGCAATTTAGAACATGACAAAAAAAATAGGTACCTTAATACAACTTATATATTGACTTTTAGTTAATAACATTAATAAAAAAAACTAAATATATACCCTAATTTTCTTATAACCAAATTTTCATGTGATAAAATCACTAAGTGCAGAATATATATCTACGCTATCATAATTTTCAAATTGTCTTAAACACTACTACATAAGATATTAGAAAATCTAAAATTATTATTGTACTAAGACACAATTTCTAATTAACGTGCTAAGTAAAAAGAAATCATAAATACGCTTTGTTGTATTTAACATTAGTTAAGAAAATTTGAATTAAACATTTGAATTGAACATAACCTTCAAAATCCACAAAAAGGTTTCATGAAAGCTATTATGTTTACACTTGTAAGGTTATAAGGCAATATTAAATTAGTTAAGATAATAGGTAAGTAAAATTATGACTTTATATTTTATATGCATTATTTTATAGATATTTGGGATTTAAAATTTAACACATGCATATTGTTCCGTCACAAAAGTAAATATAAGACATAACTCATACCTGTATTCGTGAAATATGAAAGAAACATATACTTAAGTATTGAGCTCCGGCTTGTATAGAACTACAGAGGTTTCAGTTTCTTCTTACTGCTTGTTAAGACGAACACCATCCATATTTAGTTTGGTGTTAACCTCAAACTTCTAATTTGTAAGAGCCAAACCTTTGTTCTATAGTCATATGTTTTGCCAACGGACATTTAATTTATTTTGGAAGGTAAATAAACGGCAACATAAAATTCTTGTACGATGATGGATAATATTTGTAAGGTAGTAGAATTAATGCATTAGGCTTAGATAGCCTAGCATGCATAGTTAAATACTCCACTAGAGAACGCTCTAACAGAGAATGCTTCACCAGAGAACAACCCAGCAGAGAACCCTAGAAAATAAACGTGTTACAAAAACGAAGTATTGTAATACGCCACGAGGAACAGTCTGAAAGTTTTATGTGTAATCAACTTGCCATTCTTAAACATTTTGAATGTGTTATTCAGGTTAGCTTTCCTCGTATGCATTAAACTAATATTCTAACACGATATTTTTGTGTTTTAGCAAGAATAAAACAAAAGAACACCTTTTACATACCAGATACGACATCTTGGCCTTTGAAAGGACATCTTTATCGGGAAACGACATGTGCAGTAGAAGGCTGTCAGATATCAAAAACACGAAAATTTAGTCTGGTTTGAAGATAACCACACATTTTGAGAGTGGGACAAACAAGAAAACCATCCTAAATGACAGATTCATCTATACACCAGTTGTGTATTTATGGACATTATTCAGAGGTTTACCAATTAGAAAATTAAATCTGATCATAATTATTTATATTATTTATACAAAAGAAAGAATATTAAATTAAAACTAAAGATCGACGTATATAGTGTATTATTGTATAATATTAAAGGGAAAAGTTACACAAATCAAAACTAACTTGTGATTGTAAACGGTATTAATATAAAATTAAGATAAAGAAATACTTGTATAAGGAAGGAAGTGAGACCTCAATGTAACATGGCAAGGCAACGGCAAATTGATATGTTAGAGTACTCCTGAATTACAGGAAACCGCAAAACCTATAATTCAAATTAGCAGATAAAAGTACACCGAAATATAGGAAAACATATCGACTATATCAATATTGGTGCCACCCCAAACAAGTGCAACGAATATATACAATCAATACGTGAAATTTTGACACGACAGACCTCATCAACTAAAATACCAAAATAATGATTGTGAATAAAATAGTATACAAAATTCCTTGAAAAATGTCATTGATGCCTAGCGCTTTTACTGATCTCTGCACTTCGCGCATTGATCAGCAATATCACCCTCGGCAGTAACAAAACATTTTCTAACTCGCTTATAGTATACTTACTATTATCTATAAATTCGGAAGTGTCAATATTGTTAACAAAATTATTTCGTACATTTTTAATATTATAAAGTTATTTCGATTTTCTTGTAAGCTTCAGCAGATTGCTCCACATTAAGGTTTGCATATTCTAAAATTTTCAATTCTTTAACTACAATGTTAAGTTTGAACAGTTTCCGAGGGTAGTAACAGGAAATTGCCAAGTTCTGGCAATTATGTATTTTAATGAAACCCTAATTGAATTATTACGTTAGTCGTTTTCCTTGTCATCGTTTCTCATATAATACCAACGAAATATCAGTAAAAATCCTTTAAGCCAGGTTGCATTCGTAAAGCTTTTAAATACTTCAACAAAAGTATCTCTTATCAAGAGTGAAAAGTTTTATTAGAACTTTTCAAGAAGCGGAAACGGATGTAATTAATTATGAAGATTTCGAAATCTTTACGTCGCGTCGTCTTTCGAACAGTGAGATCGTGCATATTTTATCTGTTCAATTGACTCACACTCCAAAATTCTAAAAGGATGATTGCGCCGCCGTCGCGCTCAGCAATCTATTCATTCGGCCATACATATTTCATATTCTGTGGAAACGAGAAATCAATATTCATATTTGCATTAATATCAAATTAGAGGAAAGTTTTACGCCGAGTTGAAGTTGTGTCGTTTTAGTCCAATGAAAACATGTAAAACCATTGATATGGACTTGGAACTTTATAACCCAATGAATAAAATGGAAATTGTGCGTCCAATGCTGAAGGTTTTTTTCTATTATGCTCACTAGACCCGAACATACTTTTCACCATATTGATGGTTCAATTCCCAAATGAAAACGACAAGGAATCTATGTAGCCTAATACGGCATGGACCTTGGAACCCTATAACACAATGAGTAGAATACTTGCATACTTTCCACCATATTGACGATATTTTAAGTTCAATTCCCAAATTATAACGACACGGAATCTATGTAACCTTTTCAGCCTAATACGGTACGACGTGGAACTTTATAACACAATGATAAGATTTAAAATTGTGCTGCCATTGTTGAATATCTTTACTGTTATAATTCTTTAGATCCTTGCATACTTTTCATCATATTGACGATGTTTTAGGTTGAATTCCCAAGTTATAGCAATAAGGAATCTATGCAGCCAAGTCACCCTCTTGGAACCCTATTACACAATGAGTAAAATGGAAATCATGCGTTCGTGTCTTTTCCTATTATGCTTTCTAGATCCTTGCATTCATTTCAACCATATTGACGATGTTCTAGGTTTTATTCCCAAATGATAACAACAAGGAATCTATGTAGCTTTTGTGGCCTAATACAGTAAGAACTTGGAACTCTATAACACAATGAATAAAATTGAAATTGTGCGTCACGGCTGAATAGCTTTTACTATTATATTCTATAGACCCTTGCATACTTTTCACCGTATTGATGGTGCTATAGGTTCAATTCTCAAATAAGAGCGACAAAATAAGTCTATAAAGCTTAATGCGGTATGGACTTGGAACTCTATAATGCAATGAATAAAATGGAAGTTGTGCGTCCATTGCTGAATATCTTTTTCTATTATGCTCCCTAGATCCTTCTACCATATTGACGATATTCTAGATTCATTTCCCAAATAATTGAGACAGGGAATCTGTGTAGCCTAATACAGTAAGGACTTTGAACAAAATGAATAAAATTGTGCGTCCGTAGTTGAATATCTTTTATTATTATACTCTCTAGACCCTTGCATAGTTTTCACCATATTGATGGTGCTTTAGGTCCAATTCCAAATGATGACGACAAAGAACGTATGTAGTCTTTATAGCCTAAGATGCTATGAACTTGGAACTCTATAACGCAATGACTAAAACGGAAATTGTGCGTCCAATGCTAAACGTGTTTCCCTAATATGTTTCCTCGATCCTTGAATAATTTTTACCATATTGATGGTGCTTAGGTTCAATTTCCAAATGATAGCGACAAAAAGGAAATTTTTATGTAGCCTATGTAACTTAATACGGTTATAAAATAAATCCACAAAAACTGCGACTCATTGAAAAAAAGTTTCTTGTACAACAAGAAAGTTGATGATTGTTTTAGCATAATTCTTTTTGTCCAAGTAAGATTTTGAACATGGTACAGCGGCAGCGGATGATTCAATAACGCGGTACTTCTTTTTGTGTTGTTACGTTAGTCAAAGATCATTAACGTCTTCTGATAAAAAGATTTAAAACGTTATCATGCGGGTGGTTCCCAGAAGCTTGGATTCTTTTAATACTGCGCAAGAAGTGGATTTTAAAAAATTGTACAGGACAAAATACACATTCTTGACCATAACTAAAACTTGAAGTATAAGAAATAGTCTGAAGACTTGTATATTACTTATATTTACCAAAAATCAAAATCTGACACAGATTCGAGATAATATCGAAAAATTTTCTACTCTTTGAATCCTCACGCTTACAAAATCTATGAGTGATAGTTCTTGCTTTCCCAAGAATCAAGTAGATGTAACGTCGTTATACAACGTATCAAATCGCTTATAGTATCTAATTTTTACGTCATTTCATCATAACCAGTTAGGGCTTGTAATTTTTTTACTGTTGACTTGCCCTGAAGGGGCAGGACCCTGTGACAATAAAAGGGGTGCGTCGGATAACTGCAGTGGTCGGGAGTGGGTTTCTACAGATAATGATGAAAGGATTATAAAAACACCCAAGGAATACAAAAATAATAAATAAGCAAGTTTCTAACTAAAAATTTGCATTACATTACCACTTACCCTGAAAGGTCTTATGTCTGTCACTATCTACCCTAAAAGGTCTTATCTCTATCACTATCGAGGGGCGTCAAACAGTCGGTCGTCACAAGCTTTGTTGTGTCCTTATCTACGTGGAAGACTGTTGTCCCACATAAACTCCCTCGCTATAATTATTCTACATTCGATTGTCCCGTTTCGTCGTTTTATTAAAACTGCTCCTTCCAGAAACAACGGTCACGAGTAGCTGTTGATCCTTTACAAATTACTATATACACACCTATTTCCCTAAATGATAAAATAAAAATCCACCTAAAACTTACCCAGCTTTTTCGTTCTATTCCTTTATTGTCCGTTCCAAAATAATGTAAAATCAATACCTACGTATTTCTTAATATTTCAAAATGATAACATTATGCCTAAATTTAACCAACACTTGTTCCGCTATAAATCAACGTTCAACATAATAATAACTTTCATGTTCAATTAACTTCTTATTTTATAAAT